>JAKUAD010000014.1:0-223856 GCA_030579095.1 Starmerella davenportii
TCGTCGCCGCGGCGCAGCTGCGCGCGGCCGCGCTGGCCGAGCCCGCGCAGCGGCAAGCCTTCGCTGGCGCCGAGGAGCAGCTGTTCGCGCTGCTGGTGGCACTCATCGCGCCTGCACGCGACGACACGCCGCTGTTCCTGACCGAGAGCCTGCGCACGCTGCTGCAACTGCCCGGCCTGCGCGCGCGCGTCGCGAGCACGCGCGTGCTGGACGTGCTGTTTGCGCTCGCGCAGAAGAACACCGCGGACAACGACCTCATCAGCGAGGTGCTCGACGTCGTGAGCGACTTCCTCGACGCGTACGGCAGCAGCGCGGACCCGAACTACATTCTTGTGCGCGTGGCTGCGACTGTCGAGAGCGCGGCGCCCGGCCAGTTCGCGTACTCGAGCGACCTGTGCTTCGCGCTCGAGCTCGCGGCGGCCGTGTTCAAGCACGCGGCGCACTCGCTCGCGCCCAGCGACGCCGAGCGCATGCTCGACAGCTTCTACACGGTGCTCACGACGACCGAGGACCCGCAGGTGTTCCAGGTGGCGACCTCGGCGCATCTCGCGCTATTCACCGAGTACAAGACGCAGGTCTCGCGCGCCGCCGCCGCGAAGGCGCTACAGGTAGCGCAGCGGCTGCTCGCGCCGGGGCTCGACGAGAGCCTGGCCGTCGCGTGCGGCGAGTACTTCGTGAGCGTGTGCGACGCGCTCGGCGCCGACGCCGGCGAGACGCTGCTGCCGATGGTCGCCGCGGCGGCCGAGCGGCTGACGACGGCCACGAACGCGCTGCTCGTCGAGGCGCTGGCGCTGCTGTTCAGCGAGCTCGTACTGCGCGATGCGGCGGCCGTCGTCGCGATCCTGAGCGAGCGCGCGCTGCTCACACCGGTCATGCGCAAGTGGCTGCCCGCATTCGAGGTCGTGCGCGGCAGTGACGAGATCGAGAAGAACGTGCGCGCACTGCAGGCGCTCGTCGACCTCGACAGCGCGGAGCTCAACGCCGTGCTCGTCGACGACGAGCCGGTCTGGCCGAGCGGTCGCCGCGTGCTCACGCGGCGGCAGGCGCGCGGCCTGCAGTTCACACAGACGACGCTGCCGCTTAAAATCGTGAAGCTGCTCGTGCGCGAGCTCGCGCAGACGCCGCAGCTCACGGGCACCGCCGCGGTGCGCGCGGGCGACAGCGACGACGAGTGGGTCGACGAGGTCGAGGTTGACGCGGACGGCCTGGTTAACTACAACACGTTCAACATTATCGTTGAATGGTTCCAAAGGCTATATAAGGAGGGTCGCGTCGAGTGGCTCGCGCAGCTCAGCGCGCACGACCGCAAGGTGCTCATGGACGCGTCCAGCATCGCGGCGGGGGGCGCGCGCAGCTAGACCTTGCGCCGCGCGCGTCGCCGCGCCGCTGACCCTGCGTCCGGCGCGGGCGTGCTGCCGGTGGGCTGGCGCTTGGTCTCCGCGGGCGCCGGCTGCGTGTCTATCGGTGCGTCTATCTGGGCACCGGGCTTCGAGCCCGGCTTTTCGTGCGATTTAACGTCCTTTGTGCCCGGCTTTGTGTCCGGCTTTGTGTCCTCCGTGTCCGGCTGTGCGTCAGACTTCGCGACTGCGTCCGGTTCCGACTGCTCGCCAACGGCCTCGCCGTTAGACTGCGCCTTGTCGGCGAGCGCAACCTTATACTCGCCAATGAACCATTTCGTGCCCCACCAGAGGCCCGCCGTGAGCACCTGCAGCACGACAAAATGCACGCTCCTGGTCACAAAGAGCAGCACGAGGTTGATGCCCATCAGCGCGCCGAACGCAAAGTCTAGCGTGCGCTCCTGCACGGGCGTCACGCCTTGCGTGAAGACCGAGTCCCAAAGCTCGCGGAAGTAGCCCATGGATTGCGAAACTTCTGCCCGAGACTGGTTATTATATAATGACGCTGCGAAGCGCGCGGCGTTAGCTGTGCGTGGCGGCGCCCTGAATGGCACACATGCGGCCCCTAGTTTCCGTTATGCTGGGCGCATCGTGTTTTGGTGGCCGTGCAGCGAGCTCCGTCCGAGCTGTCGAAGACTGTCTTTGGAGTATTGCCCTGCAACCCTGACCATCGCGCAGGTGTTGCACTGCCACGCCCATAAAAGAACACTAGAACTATTAGATAGACTAGTTACAATCCAGTAGCTGTCGACGGCTTGGGTGCGCCGTCCTAGAAATCTGTGACTGGAGAAAGGCCAATCGCTAACGTCTGCCACCAAGTCAAGCTCTTATGGCCCAAGAACCTAAGTTCTTTGGCCCCGCGTCCGTAGAAAATAGCTGGCCTACTCGACGCAGTAGCTGTGGCGAGTTTAGGTCCAGTGTGGTGCTGCCTCCCTCCCTCATTGCAATGCCCGCCTGATGCTCGTGATTGGGAGCTAACTGCTAGAGCTTCGAAACATGCTATATGGACCTGGGACTGACAATAAACATCCGGCTTGGAGCGCAGGGCATAAACTAATTAACCGCTGCCATCAAAGTTTATTCAATGGCAGGCAGCGGGTGTGCTCGACACGTGAAGGAGAATTTTCTCTATATATCAGTTCGAGCCTGGTTCAGGTGCTGGGTGCCACAAAGAGGCAGAAACAAGGCTGGTTTACCTGATCTTGGTCTTACATTAGTGTGTGGTCCCTATCAGGGCTGGTCTGGTCTGACTGATAGCGACCTGAGCCAACCTCCCGCCCTCCATTTCCATGCCAGGCTCGGAGATACTAGCGGTCACATGCTGTGAAGTCAGAGCACCAGACTCTATCGCCGAGGGGCGAGAACTATATACTGGTACTATCCGCTGGTGAGGTCCCTGCCATACTCAGCCACGCGCGCCTGCAGAGCCGCGTCGCGGAAAACGTATCGCCCGTTTACAAGCGCCTCAGCCAGCCGCCGGCGGCCCTCGCTAGCAGCAAGCGACCTGTTCTCGTTCTCGTCGGCCTCGCGCCCGGACGAGCTCGGGAATTCGGTCCGCCAGAATCCGGCCAGTGACTCCTGGCTCTCCTGCACGCGTCGGTGCCGCGATGCTTGCTGCGGCGCGTGAGCGACGTCCAGCAGGGCGTAGAACTTCGCGCAGTCTTTGCACTCGCTTCCATGCATACACCGGCGGGCCTCTTTCTGCCGGAGCTGGTGCAGCTCCTGCATCTGCTGCAGCTTCGCGTTCCCGCTGTACGCCTCGTTGAGCTTAAAATCGCTGGGATGCCACTCGCGGGCCGTGAGCTCGTCAATGAGTGGCACCGCGGTGGCTCGCCGCGCGGCGCTCCTGTCAGGGATCGGTTTCTCGGCCAGCGGAACGCGTCCAGCCTGCGACAGCGGCTCGGCCTGCGAGGATGAATGGATCTCGTCGGTGCGCATGCTATTAGGAACGAGCACCTGGCTCATCTGGCTCCGGCTGAGCGCCTCGTCGGGCTCGGAGCTGTGCAACTGGCGCATCGCCAAGTGCGGGCTCGACGACGGCAGCGGACCCCCGTCCTGCGTCAGCTCCGAATCAGCTGGTTCGAGTTCAACGCGCTCGGCAGACACTGGCGAGCTTCTTATCGCCTCTTCTCCGTCCTGCGTAAGTTCTGAGTCCCCGTTTTCAAATTCGGTGCGCTGTAGGCCGAGTGGCGAGCTTTTTATGAGCATGTGAGCGTCGGCAGGCGCCACTTCAATTCGGGAACCCCGGCGGTCCTCCGACATCATTGGCTCGTCGCCGGGGGTGGTCGCGCAAGCAGCGACGTTCGCTCTGGTGTGCGCTCTTGTGTTCGCGTTCATCTGCAGTTGGCTCAGGCCTTCCACTTCGCGCTTTGGGCTACGGGCTTCATCAGCTCCGTCAGCAGTGTCCGACTGTGCAATGCCCAATGCTGCTTGCCAGGCCTGAATTACTTGCCGGTCAAGTGCGCGCTGTCGTTTCATCTTTTTGTACTCTACGCACATGCGCCGGTTGTGCGCTTCGAGAGTCACCATACGGCGCTTACGGTCGCTGTTCTTCTTTTCGAGCTGTGCGACGCGGCCGGCGCTTCCTTGGAGCGCGCTGATTTGAGCGCGCTGGTCGGCGATCACGGCGTGGCACTCCGCGAGCAGGGTGCGGTACCGGCGCAGCACGTCGTCCGTCTGCGCAAGCACGGCGTCGGCTTGCGCGTCTAGCTCGCGCTCAACATCGTCGCCGCGCACGCTCATCGCGGCATCTACACGCGTAAATTACTGCGACGCGCCCGTAAACGCGTAGCGCGTCGCGCTGGCCGTATGTAGTAAGCGCCGCATGCACGCCGCCGCTAGGACGCGCAGTCTAGGAAGCGCAAAACCGGTCGTCAGCGGCGGCTGTTAGCGGGCTCAGGTCTCTGAATCGGGCGCTTTAGATTTTGGTTCACTCGACGTCGCCGACATTCAGCTGCGGGCAAAAGTCCTCGGTGCGCAGCGGACGCAGGTCAACCTCCTCGTCCTGCACCTCGTTCGAGTCGGCAGTGCACCACTCGCGGTACAGCTCCTTCATGGGCTCCATAGCGGCGTTGCGGCAGAACTCGACGATGGCCGAGCCCGACATGCCCGCGGTGGCGTCGACGAGGCTCGCGTAGTCGAGTTCGTCGCTGACGCGCGTGCCCTGCAGCGCAATGCGCAGTATCTGCTCGCGCTGGCGCGCCTCGGGCTTGCCGATTTTGAAGCGCTTGGGCATGCGCCGCAGCACGGCCTCGTCGATGTCGAAGATGCGGTTCGTGGCGCCCAGCACGAGGACGCCGCTGCTCTGCGACGTGAGGCCGTCCCAGCAGACCATAAACTCGGCCTTAAGCTGCGCCGAGAGCTCGTGGTCGGATGACGCGCGCGTGCGCAGGAACGAGTCGATCTCGTCGATGAAGATGATACACGGGCTGAGCTTCGTTGCGAGGGAGAACAGCGCGGCGACCATCTTGTTGCTCTCGCCGAACCACTTATCCATGATCGCGCTCGCCTGGATGTTCAGGAAGTTCGCGTTCGACTCGCGCGCCATCGCCTTGGCCAGCATCGTCTTGCCGCACCCCGGCGGGCCGTACAGCAGCACCCCCTTCGGCGCCTGCAGTAGCGGGCTGCGCGCGCGCGTGCTGTACACGAGCGGGAACAGCACCTTCTCCTTCAGCTCCTGGGTGACGCCGTCTAGCCCGCCGATGTCCGCGAACCCGGTCGTGATCTCGTCGGGCGTGACCAGGTTCGCGAGGAGCATCGTCTCGTACCGGTCAGCGCTCGGCAGGTTCAGCCGGCGCAGGTTCTCCTTGGCCCGCTTCTTCTGGTCCGCGCTCGCGTACCCGGTCGGGTCCGACGCGAGCATCATGCGCCCAACAACCACAAGCGCGCCGAGCGCGCCCGCGAACGTCGCAACGTCGCTCCAGAACTTCCAGTCAAACTTCTGCCCCATAACCCGGATCTGCGGCCTCCCTAGCGCCTCTTCAGCGCCACTGTGTGGAGTCTAAGCGCACCCAGCGGCCTGATTATAAAGCCCGTCGCTGGCGGCGCGCGGTTTGTGGCCCGGTTGTTCCGGACGCGCAGTTCGGCGACTCGTAGCGTGCGGTGCGGGGTACGGCCAGCGGCGCAGTGCCTAGCAGCGCCCCGCATCGAGGGTGACGCGGCAATTATTGGCGGAGCAAGCGCTATATAATATCGTATTTGGTGCTCACGAAACCCTTGCGAAACCGACGAGCCGCGCAGCGTCAGCCCGGCTCGGTGTGCGCGCAGCGACGGCCGTCTGTGCGCCTTGTGACGCGCGCCGCGCCACATGACGCGTCGGCAGCCGCGCCTGCGGCGTGCATTATTAATGGCAGGCGGGTGCATAAAGGCCCACAAAATTACAAACTCGTCTGTTTACCTCCGCGACCTCGCGCCCTGAACGCCGCCCCTCTGCGCAAGAACTGGCTGGGCTGCTGAAGCCATGGAGGAGAACGCGCGCGCGGCCACAAAGGCGGAGCCCTTCGTCGAGGACGAGCGCAACATGCTCGAGAAGGTGCGCGAGACGATGCGCCGGCACTTCTACGTCGTGTGGGTGGGCTTGAACGGGTACTACCTGTTTGCGTTCTGCTACTCGGTAGTGTGGCATGACATTCGCCGGCGCGACCCCGACGCGGCCACGGCCATCCTGTGCGTCTTCTGCTACCTGAACTTCTGCCTGTACTTGTACTGGTTCGCACTGCTGCTGTGGGGCCCGGGCCGGGTGACGCCACAGTACACGTCGCAGCCCGCGGACGAAGACGTGGCTTTCCAGAGCAGCATGCACGGGTACGCGCTCTACTGCTCGTACTGCCGCCAGCAGAAACCCAACCGCGCGCACCACGCCTCGTTCACGGACACATGCGTGCCCACAATGGACCACTTCTGCCCATGGATTGGCCACGTCATTGGCCAGGGCAACGTGAAGTTCTTCTTCCAGTTCTGCTGGACCGCAGGAACCTTGCTTGCGTTCGTGCTCATCGTGCTCTTCATTTACCAGCACGACCAGCTGCCCAACATCAACGGCAACTCGATCGCGCTCTATATCGTCTCGAGCCTCGCGATCCTGCTCGCCGGGGCGCTGGCGCTACAGCATTTCGCCTACATCATCCTCGGCCACACCACGCTCGAACTAATGGCCGCCAGACGCGGCGACTCGCAGTTTGTGAACTTTCTGTGGCGTGACGGCCAGCGGCGTGTCATCCAGCTCCAACCGAGTGACGTGTTCGTGTACAAGCAGGACCCGTTCAGCCAGGGAATCTGGAGAAACATCCGCACAATTATGGGGCCCCTGTACACCTGGCCACTACCAATCAGAGAAGCCATCTACGAGCCACAGTACAACCTAGAATTCATCGAGGTCCTGCGTCAGAGGCAGGACAAAATAGAGGCGCAGGCGCTTCGTGAAATGAAAGACGACTCGACAGAGAGTCCGCTGTAGACATAATGATACGTAACGATATTTATTGCATGTTAGACTAAAACAAGTACACTGTGCGTTTTGGTAGCAATAAAGTCGAACCAGTGGAACAGCAGTACAGGATGCAAAAAGGGGCTTGCCCGGAATTGAACCGGGGTCACATCCACCCTAAGGATGTATGCTACCACTATACCACAAGCCCAGACACTAGGCTCCTGGAACAGAACAGAGTACTCATTCTACATGTGTTTGTTACTATATCCACCAATGTTAGGCCAGCAATACAGCGTTCTCCGAAAGGCGTATGAATGATCTCCTGCGTTAGCCTGACGCGACCACGACAGCGGAAACCACTACAGCGCCTGGGTACGCTTCGAATCGTGCTCTCTACATGATGAGTTTCCTATTAAACGACGTTTGACCGTCGCGATTCCCTCGCTCCACTTATTAATCTGTCTATTTTCGGCCTTCTTAGCAGTGCACAGCCTTAGCGACGGCGAGCTATGGCCTCAGAGGCGGAGCCGCAATAATTAGTGTGATGGCGGATTTGCATGCCTCAAGGCTAGGTGGTGCTGTAAAATCATTCAAACTGACCGGCGAGCTCAACTATACAGCTCTGGTGTACAGGGTGGGTCTCGTCGGTCTAGCGCTGTACTTCTACCTCAAAAATGCCCCGTGGCAACTTGTGCTGGCCCCACTGCTCTTCATTCCGATGATCAGAACCCGTGTGAGCGAGTCCGTGCTAATCGTCAAAGGACTAGGAGTGCAGTTCGAAAACAGGGGCAGGTACAGGTTCGCCAGCGACTACAATCGGTTTATACCGAGCGATGCTATCCGCACGGTGTTTATAAATGAGGTGTTCGAGGGCTCGCGCGTTGTATATGTTGTTCAGGTCGTCTTGCGCGAGACCAATGAAATCTGCCTGGCATTTCGCGAGCTACGCCCCAGACTGCCAGTTCTGCGCGAAGTGTGGACGAGCATCAAAAACATATAGTTCTCGTTATCCCTTGCACTGCGTGGATGGGTGCTGAGCGCGATGATTTTGCATATCCTGGATCACGGCCACCCCCGAGCGTGGTCAGCGTGTAATCTCCCCTTAATAGGGCCAACTGCCTATAGAATAGTGGCTTGCTACCCCATTGCACAGTGGAGGCACCGTGGTGTGCCTCCGCTAACCGAGACCAAATAGTGGTCGTGCCCTCGCCCAGCACGAGCGCACCCTGGCCTCTCCTACCCTATTTTTTTCTGGCGGTGAAAAAAGCGACTTGGCTCGCCATGGGGAAGAGCAAAGTGAAGTCGGACGTGAAGACGTCCGTGTTCAAGATGAACACGGACCTAGGCCAGCATATTCTGAAAAATCCAAAGATTGCAGAGGCAATTGTCGATAAGGCCGAGATCAAGCCCAGCGATGTCGTCCTGGAAGTCGGACCCGGTACCGGCAACCTCACCGTGCGCATCCTGGAGAAGGCGCGTAAGACTATAGCCGCCGAGATGGACCCGCGCATGGCGGCAGAGTTGACGAAGCGCGTCCAAGGCAAGCCGGTCGAGAAGAAGCTCGAGATCGTGCTTGGCGACGTCATCAAGTCGGACCTCCCATACCACGACGTCTGCATCTCAAACACGCCGTACCAGATTTCGTCTCCGCTGGTGTTCAAGCTCCTGAATATGCCCAAGCCGCCGCGCGTGTCAGTGCTGATGTTCCAGCGCGAGTTTGCGCTGCGGCTACTGGCGAAACCAGGCGATCCCTTGTACTGCCGGCTGAGCGCCAACGTGCAGATGTGGGCCAATGTGACGCACGTCATGAAGGTCGGCCGCGGCAACTTCCGCCCGCCGCCGAATGTCGAGAGCAGCGTTGTTCGCATTGAGATTAAGAACCCGCGACCACAGCTCGATTACAACGAGTGGGACGGGCTGCTGCGCGTGTGTTTCGTGCGTAAGAACCGCACGATCTCCGCGGAGTTCAAATCGACGGCCGTGTTGCAGATCCTTGAGCAGAACTACAAGGCGTTCGTCAGCCAAAATAACGGCGTGCATAACAAGGAGGGCTACCCTCCGACAATAGCTGACGACGACTACCCGGCCGTTGTCAAAAGCAAGATTGAGCATGTGTTGGAGCAGACCGGCATGGCGCAGACACGCTCCCAGAAGTGTGACCAGCTAGACTTCCTGCGGCTGCTTTACGCTTTTCACCAAGTCGGCATTCATTTCGCTTGAAAGCACGTCTTGAATTGGCCTTGTACCTGCGGCTCTATTATTGTTGCAGCGTTTTCCAGCTTGGCCTGCACCACAACCTGTAGCTTGCTTGCATCAACTCTCTATAGATCCCGCACCGACAAGCCGACGAAAAAATTAATCAATGTACGTATGAACATTTAGGCAATTAGGTTGCCGCTAGACGGAGACGTCGACCTCGCGGTCTTCGCCAGAGTTCTCGCGGTTGAGATTCTGAGCCTCGCGGCGGCCGAATTTGGGCAGCGACGGCCATAGAACGCTAAGGCGCTTCGCCGGCTGCACAGCGCGGTCTATAGTGTTGCGGAACGGCAGTGCTTCGGGGAGGTACCGCACGCCGCGCGCGGCCTCCTCGGTATTCCGCCGTCGAGTCAACGTGACGCTGCGCGCGTAGTCAAGCTCATCGTAAAGACCAATGATGCCCTCCTCGACTCCATGCTCATGCTGTATCTGGTGTCCAATCGTGCGTGCCTGCCGGATGAGGGCCTTGTTGTTGACGCATTCGAGCAGTGCGTTCTTCAACCCCGTCTTGGTGAGGCGCTTGAGGTAGACCCCACAGTTGAGGTCCTCAACACGGTTTCCGTAGAAATACTGGTCGCCAAAGAACGGCTTGATCACAGTGGGACAGCCGGCACCCAGACTAGCGCCTGTAGTGCCGCAGCCACCGTGGTGCACGCACACGTCCATCTGCGGGAAGAGCCACGTATGCGGAACGCTGTCGACCTCAAATATGTGCTCCTGGTCCAGCTTGACGTGGTCCTCAACCTTCTTGTCGTTCTTGGTCGAGCGGCCAGACCAGCCGCGGGCAAGCACGCAGTAGAAGCCTGCCTCAGCTGTTGCGTCAACGATCGTACGGGTCATCGCCTCAGGGTCGGTGACGATAATCGAGCCGAAACCGACGTACGCGAGCGGCTTCTTGCGCTCGCGTGCCTTTGCAATGAATGCCACGAGGTCAGGGTCAATGTCAGGGTCCTTGTCGTCCTTGATATTCCAATACCCACACGTGTGTACCCAGTCCGGCTGGTCCAAGGGGGGGACTAGGATTGACGGGCTCACACAGTACAAGAACGGCACGTCATCCTGGCTCAAGAGGTCCAGGTCGGTAGGTGGGATGTGGAGGTGGTGCTTGCGCCAGTGGTTAACGTACTTCGAGATCGCAAACCACACGAGGTGGTCCCACATGACGTAGGTCAGGTAGTTATAGCTGCTGTCCTTCTTCTGATCTGGCATGATGAGCGCCTGCGGGTAAGTGCGCGTACGCGTCCAGGGCATTGTGAAGGCGCGGAAATACGGGATGCTTAACGCCTCGGCGATGTGGATGCCAATCATGCTCGACGGCGATTCGATGAGCACATCGGCCTCTAGGTGCTTCATTGCGTGCCATGAGTCACGCATGAGCTCCTTCAGCCAGTTCTTGAAATGTTTGAGAGCCTCCTTGATAAACCCATAGCTAACGGACCCGTACGAAACCATGAGCTCCATTAGCTTGCGCGGGTCTCCGCCTACCTCTCTAAATTCGATGCCAAAGCTCTCGACCCAGTCCTTAAACTCGCTGTGCGTAAGAATTACGCAGCTATGACCCTCGGCAATGAGACCTTGGGCGAGCGCGATGTAAGGCTGCACGTCTCCGCGGCTGCCAATCATGAGCATCGCGAATTTCAGCGCTTTGAACGGTCGCTGCAACATGATCTGTTTCAGCTCTACGTTGTCCGGGTCAAACACCAGGGGCGGCACGGATTTGCGCAAACTCTTGCCGTGGTACTCCGCCGTTGCCGTAAGCCGTGCCGCGAGCAAGCTATACTCGAGATACTTCTCCTCGTCGGTCACTCCAATACGGCGGTGCCTTGAATCGTGCGCGACACGGTGCGCACGCGCGCTCTGGGCGCGCACCTCCTCTAGCTCCAGGTTAATGCGAGCCTCGGCACGGCCGCGTTGTTCACTATCCTCAAATCCGATCCGGAGCACACCATAGTAGCTCTCGCAAACTTCAAGTTCGAGCACGGTCCCAGAGTCACGAGCAGGCGCTATATGCGTGACGTCCTTGAGCGGCACAGACATGCGCCAGCTACCGCCCTGAATATTTTCACGTTGGAAGCAGATGTACAGGTTCGCCACGACCAGCGTTCCACTCCACGCAACGCTGGCGCCTGGCTTGCGCAGCGTCGTAGGGAAGCGCTCCAGCAAGCGCGCAGCGGGCTCGAGCCCAAAATGGTCTCGGAAGTGCTGCTCAAAGTCACCCACAAGCGGCCGCGAGAGGAAATTATGCGCGTAGTCGCCGTCGCATTCGTCAGAGTCCGAGTCCGAGTATCCCTCGTCCACGGACTCAGCATACGATGGCTTCGCCTCGGTGACTGCATGCTCCTCGCTCTCATTATACACCTTGCTGTTGATATTCACAAGCTTGAGCGGGGCCGCGGCGACCGCCGTCAGCACCGAGCCCTCGCGCAGAGACCGGCGCGAGTGCAACTTTGACAGCAGCGGCAATTTCGGCAAATCTAGCCCGCCAACACTGAACGAGAGCAGAGAGTTGTGAGTAGATTCGGTATCTGTGCTGGCGCTGCGCTCGCGGCTAAGCGCAAAGCTGTTGCCGAAGCTCTGCGAAAGCTGCTTCGGCGTGGTGTCGATGACATCCTCGTCCACGTCGCCAAGCTTGCTGGCACTCGGATTGATGCGCAAGGTGGAGTCAAACTGCACGCCGCGCATATTCGCGTACCCGTCCGTGTACTCCTCGATCTTCTTCACAAGCTTTGTGAGGGCGTCGGCGTGCGCGAAAAACGAGAAGGAAACAACGCCGACGCGTTTCTCCAGTGGAAGGGTCACGTCCTGAGTGAGGACGACCTCGAAATTGAGCGTGCGCGCGACGTCGAAGGCGTTGACCACGCACTTCCTGATCAGATTCTTCAGCGGGATGCGCACGACAGCATCAGAGCCCGCGTTCTGGACGCAGAACACCTCCTTGCGGATTTCCTTGGCCCACTCCAACGCATAAGTGGCGCTGTCCGCGCTGAAGTAGTGCGTCTTATGCTCAGTGACCACGGCAATTTGTTGCGGCGCTTTCGCGACGATCTCGACCTTGAGAATACGCCGCGTGGGGATCACGCCGAGGGGAAAGTACACATCGCCTGGCTTAGCGTACCAGGACACGGATCCACGACGCAGAACAACCCAGTACCGCTTGTACGGCTTCTTCATCGGCGGAAGCATCATCGAGCGCTTCTTGCCGAGCGCGCCGGCCTTCAGCACTTCGCTGCCTTGCGTGGGAATATACGCAAAGAATAGCAAGTAGCGGGGCGTGAGCAGCAGGTAGCCCTGCACGAGCACGTCCTTGAGTAGCCACGCCGGAAACCTGTCGACTGACGCCTGGTCGTCCTCGGTTTTTCCCAGAAGGCGCAGCACTTCCGTCAGCCCGTGCTCCTTTCTAATCTGCGTCAACGAGCGTTTCAGTTCTGCACCGTCATTTTCCGAGGACGCATTGCTGTGCTCGCTAGGGCTCGTCTCCTTCTCAAAGAGACGCTCGACCTCGAGGTCCGAGTCCGCATCCGAGCCGGAGTCGCCGTAACTAGAGTACGAGCTATTGGTGCGCGCACTGCGCAGGCTGCGCGAACTCGGCACTCGCAGAAAGCTGGGCTCGTTGCAGTCGTAAAAAACGTCGCCGTCCTCGACGCGGGGATTCCGGCCGAGACCGGTTGTGTCCGCGGGCTCTACAAGCTGGGGAGGGTCGTCTTGATTATTCGCCATGCGCAATGAGTGGTGCGAGTGGGACAACTCTGTTACGCCCCCAGGCCCACGGTGTGGTAGCAGGCAGCTTGACGCAAACCCTTGCCTCGCTGCATGTTGCGCTGACACGCCCTTGCCCGCACGCACTGGCGGCGGCGCACCGACGGTTCCGGAGATGCCGAATTGATGGTGGGTGGGTGATTAGGCGCGCAGATATGCAGTACGCATGTAGACGTGGTGTCCGTTTCGACTTAATGGTGGTTTCTGCTCACGCTGCCGAGCACGTGCGCGCGCACATGTCTCGTCGCGCAGAACGTGGCAGCCACAAAATGCGCCACGCAGATCGACTCGTGCCTGACGTGCCTGATCAGGGTCACATTGATCGTGCAGCATGATGAGAGAGGCATGCTGACTTTGCCATGTGCTTGGCCTCCTCCGCCGTTCTATGTCGGGTAGGCCTTTAGAACACGTTTATTGTGGGTGGCAGCGAAGCCATTGGTAGCAGTGCCCCAGCCTTTCGTGACAAGCGTGCATTCGTAGAGGCTGTTAACGTACTTCACTGGGATAAACAAGCCGGCGCTCTTTGTTAGCTCTTTTACGATCTATTATGTGGCTTTTGATTGGACACTCAGCAGCTGTCCGTGTCAATGATTCGCACCACATCTTGTCCTCTCGTTACAGTGCTCAGATAGCAAAGAAAATGAACGTGCACACTTTACTACAATGCGTGCTTGTACAGCTCACGTACACTAAATGTTCACTCTATTCCACATAAATATGTCAATTGGTTGTCCCTCACCAGCGACGCTGAGCAGCGCCGCAGAAAACGAACGCTACTACGCGCAGCCTCAGTTCTGGAGACACCCTCCTGCCACCACTTACCGCACAGCGCGGCCGAGCTGCACTGAGCGCCTCAAGACACGCCGTATCCGCGCATCCGCGCAGCCCAGCAGTCTACGGGAACCCGTAGAACTGCGTGCGCGCAGGGTGCACAGAATGTAACGTTGACTACGTCGAAATAATTATTTTGCGTTTCCCGCGAATATATACGTGAAGCGAACGCGTGCTTAACGGTAGGACTTCTGGTACCGCGCACGAGCGCCCGGACCACCGAACTTCTTCGGCTCCATGCGGCGCGGGTCGGCAATGAGCAGAGTACGGTCATGAGAGATGAAGGCACGCTTGAGCTCGTTCTTCGATTGTTCATCAACGTACTTCTGGTAGTAGGCAATCAGGCCCTTGGCGAGCGCCTGGCGGATGGCGTAGATCTGCGAGACGTGGCCACCACCAGCCACTCTAATGCGAATGTCCAGGTTCTGGAACTTCTCGATGCCGACCACCAGGAGCGGCTCGTACACCTTCAGGCGGAGAACCTCGGGCTCGACAAGAGTGATGGGGGCACCGTTGACCTTGATCAGGCCTTTGCCCTGCTTGACATGGGCGACAGCGGTCGCAGACTTCTTCTTGCCGAAGGTCTGAACGCTAGGAACGACAGGAACTTTCTCTTGCTCGGACATGGCCTCTGGTTGATAAAGTTCCAGTTTTTCAGCGGGTAAGGCCGTCACGCCTGCCTTGGGAGTTAAATCACGTGGTATGTATGAGTAACGTATTTGTGGCCTGCGCGACCCGCGAGTCGAGTGCGGCAGTATTACTAACAAAGCCCTAATAGAGGATACAGCTCGGGCTCAGCTCGAGCGCCCCCACGTCGCAAAGCCCTAATGAAGAACCGGTAATAAATACTGCATTAATATCTACAACGAAGAGACGAGACCAATGTATATAGGTAGCGGTGAGGCTAACTAGTCGAAGAGACCCATGCCCATGTCCTCGTCGGACTCCTCCTCCTCCTTCTCGGCAGGAGCAGCCTCCTCAGCAGCGTCGGCAGCAGCGCCGGCAGCAGCGGGAGCACCAGCAGCAGCAGATGCGCCAGGACCGGCAGTGCTGAAGGCGAGGAGAACCTCTTTCAGGTCCTGGCCCTCAGTGGCCTTCGCGAAGGTCTCGGCCCACACAGCGGGCAGCTCGGCCTTCGCAGAGCTCGCGAGCGCGGAGATCTTGTCCGCGGTGATTTCAATGCCAGCGTCGGCAAGGATGAGAGTGGCGTACGAAGCAACAGCCTGCGAAGTGGATGCCATTGATGCGGTTAGGATGTAAATGAAAAAGTCCAGTGCGCGCCATGACTCGGCTATCACGTGAAACTGGCACCTTGATAACGGTAGCGCTCAACAGGCCCTCGTAATCATAGTCGTAGCATGTAAGCAGTCCCGTGATACTGTTATCCACACCGTTGCCGCTACATACTGCCAGGCCTGCGCGAGCTGCGCGGTGCCTCGCGTCCCAGGTTCGCGCGCACCCTAAACAACAGCAGACAGACCGTCGCTGATTCAGCAGCACGTCGCTGGTACTGTTGGCTCTATGTTTGGCAATTCCACAGGACAGTCCTTGTTCGGCAACTCCAGCGCCGGCGGAAGCAACAGCGGCGCCACGGGAACCTCTTCTGGCGGCTTCTCGTTTGGCCAGGCGCCGGCGGCTGCTCCTAACGCGGCTCAGCCCGGCGCGGCCACCACGCCAGCGCCTGCAGCTGGTTCCAGCGCCAATGCGACAAACGCAGCCGGTTCTGCGCCCGCTCCGGCTGGAAACGCGTTCGGGGCGACCGGCGGTGCATTTTCGGGGTTCGGCAAACCCGCGGACAAACCCGCGTTCGGTGCAAGCAGTGGTGGGTCGCTGTTCGGAGGCCAGTCCAACTCGACCTCGCTGTTCGGACAGCCTGCAGCGGGCACTGCCACGCCCGCTTCTACAGGCACACCTGCGAGCGCTAGTGTGGGCGCGGGCGCGGGCACCAACAATTCGACTGCCCCGGCGCAAAGCGGTCTTTTCGGCAAGCCTGCGCAACCTTCTACCCCTGCGGCCCCGTCCGGTGGTCTCTTTGGGCAGCCCGCAACTGCGTCGGCGGATAAGCCGGCGGACAAGCCGGCATTCTCGTTCGGCGCGAGTTCGGCACAGCCGGCGACCGGCTCGGCACAACCTGCCCCAGCCGCGGACAAGCCAGCGAACCCGCTGTTCTCTTTCGGTGCCCAGTCCTCGGCCGCTGCCCCCGCAAAACCGGATTCTGAAAAGCCTGCGTTTTCTTTCGGTGCGAAGCCCGAAGCCAAGGCTGATGATAAAAGTGCGGACAAGCCGGCGTTCTCGTTCGGTGCGAAAACCGCGGCTGAGACGGACGGCCAAAAAGCAGACAAGCCGTCGGCGTTCTCGTTCGGCGCCAAGTCCACAAGCAGCAATGCAGAGAAGCCGTCGGCGTTCTCGTTTGGTGCCAAGCCCGCTGAGGACAGTGCAGCGAAGCCTGCTGCGTTTGCGTTCGGTGCGAAACCCGAGGAGAAGAAGGACGACAAGCCGGCCTCTTTGTTCGGGAGCAAGCCCGAGGAGAAGTCGCAGGAGGATAAATCCGCCAAACCTGCTGCTTTCACGTTTGGATCGAAGCCACAGGACAAGCAGGGCGATAAGCCGGGGTTTTCATTTGGCAGCAAGCCCGAAGAGAAGAAGGCCGACAAGCCAGCGTTCTCGTTCGGCAGCAAGCCTGCAGAGAAGAAGGACGACAAGCCCACATTTTCCTTTGGCAGCAAGCCCGAGGAGAAGAAGGACGACAAGCCAGCGTTCTCATTTGGAAGCAAGCCTGAGGAGAAGAAGGAGGACAAAACATCAGCTGCGGCCAGCTCAGACGACAAGCCGAAGGATGCAAAGCCCGCGTTCGCATTCGGCCAGGCCAAGACCGACGATACTGCCGCTAGCCAGACTCCTGGCGAGAAGACCGGAGAGAAGGCTGCCGATAAGGTTGCCGACAAGCCTGGCGAGAAGGCCGGCGTGAAGCCGAGCAGCGTGCCCGTGGCGCCCGGCGAGTACCTCAAGAACAAGAGCTTCGAGGACATCATCGCGAAGTGGACCACGACGCTGACGAGCAGCGTCGACAGATTCAAGGAGCAGGCGAACGAGACCGCGAAGTGGGACCAGATCCTCATCGAGAACGGGCAGAAGATCACTGAGATCTACAACGAGGTGAGCGCGGCGGAGGTCGCGCAGACGCGCATCGACGACGTGCTGTCATACGTGTCGCACCAGCAGGACGACATCGACGCGATGCTCACCGAGCTCGAGCGGCAGACCGCGAGCGGCGTGAGTTTCGAGAACCTGCAGCCCGTTGACAAGGAGCGGCTCGACGCGTACCGCATGGCCGAGCAGGTCAACGACAAGCTTGACGGGCTGGAGGGAAGCCTCGGCTCGCTCATCGGCGAGATCAACAAACTGGCCAAGGAGTCGCACAACGTCAAGGACAGTGATCCCATCTCGCAAATCGTGCAGGTGCTAAACTCGCACCTCGCGAGCCTTCAGTTCATCGACGAGTCCTCGCGCGCGTTGCAGAAGAAGCTCTCCGAGACGCAGACCAAGACGCAATGAGCTGGCGACGGCCCGTTTACGGTCGTGCGGCATATAAGTGCTGGCGTCAGTGATGAGCTTCTCGCCTGGGCGCGGCCGTTCGTGCTGGCGTGCGAGCCGTATCCATGTAGTTGTTCGCGCGGCTCTACGCGCCTACCACGCGGTGATGCGATGTAATATATCTGTTAGCAGCCCAAAGCGCAGGTGCGGCCGCAATCCTCTAGCGCAGAACATGCAGCCGTCTGGCATCGAGCTGGTGCCTGCTGTGAGCATGCCCGGCATGTGTGCGTCAACTCGTCCTGCGGATCTCAGCACCCTGCTTGTGCACAGTGTTCAGCGCCCCATAAGTATAGAACGCTTGCTCCTTTCTGTAATATTTTTATAGGACACGCTAGATATTGAGAGTGCTTATTATTTCCTCACGATGCTAGGTGTTCAGTGTATAACGGAGACTACCACCTTCCCTATCGCCGCAGAGAATCGGGGCTCCATCCCGTGGTTGCAGTAACTGTGCCGTGTATCGCAGACCGTTGCGTAACAAAGTGGCGAGCGCCGCAGCGGGCTTGTGTAAGAGTACTGTAATGTGTTCATCCAGTGCGGCTGGACGCTTTATGTCAATGTGACGCGTGCTACCTGTCGGCGGCTATGCTCGCGCCGTGACGTCGTAGCGTGACCAGCCAGTTTCTATAAATACAGAGCTACAAAACGCGGCCGGGCGCATCCTACGCGCAGCATTACGAGCTCGGCGCAGACTGGGCTGACTGTGCGCACACCAGGTCTTTAAGGGTCTTGACGCTGCGCGCGAGTGGCTCGTCGGCCGGTCGGTCGAGTACAGATTGGTTGCTACTCACGAGATCGGCGACCTGAGTGCGGGTGCGCGCGTTCGCACCCAGCGTCGCTACCAGCGCGACTAGCGTGCGGACGGCAAGCAGCAGCGACGTTGGCGGTAGCTTGGCCAGCTTCGCGCCGAGCGCCGCCACCAGCGACGAAGCGGCGAGAGCGCTGGCGCCGGCCGGATCATGCGCCACCTGCAGGAGTAGCATCAGCGCAATGCGCAGCACATGCTCATCCTCCGGCTTCTCGAGCGCAGCAAGGAAAATCTCGGTCACGAACACCGCTACGAAGTTGATGCGCAGCAGCTGGTCAACGACGAATCGCTCGTGCAGCCGCTGCTCCAGCGCCAGCGCGAGCTCGAGCACGACGAGTCCGCCCACCTGCAGGGCTTCCGAGCTAGAGTCAAGCACGTCGGCACTGATGGCCTCGAAGGCCACCGGCCCCGCTTCGAGCAGCAGGTTGTACGCGAGCTGCAGGACGTTCTCCGGCGCGTCGCCTTGCGAAGTCACGTTGAGTGCACACAATATGAGCGAGTACAGCTCCGTGCGCAGCGCGGCGTCGATCTGCGCCGGCTGGAACGCGAGCAGCGCCCCCTCAAGCACTCTGTACACCAGCGGCACGACCTCCGCGGCGTCTTCGCACAGCACGACGTACCGGTCGAGCAGAAGCACCAGCAGCGACGCCAGCGGCTTCGCAAACCGAGTGCTGCGCCGGCTATACGCCGGCAGGTACTCGACCAGCGTCTTCATGACGCGCACCACGAGCACGAGCTCCGTGCTCGTTGACTCGCGTACGAGTACCGGCACCAGCAGGCACCACTCCTGCATGCATTTTAACGCCGACAGCGAGCTATCCGCGGGCAAGCTCTCGAAATCCACGAACGAAAAGATCACCGGCGCGATTGCGTCCAGGTAATGCTTCTCAAGCGTGAGCAGCAGCTTTTGCTGGCACGCCTGCAGCTCGCGCTTGAGCACGTTGAGCAGCACGGCGCGGTACTCATAGAGGTCGTCCGAGCCGGCTATGGCGCGGGCCGGGCGCCGCCGCACGAGCAGCAGCACGAACTCCAAGGGGCGCAGGTAGTCCAGCGTAATCTGGGATGTGAGCGGGTCGGCCACAAGCGCGCCGAGGATAGCGCTCGTGAGGCGCAACATGGGCAGCGCGTCGCTCTGGGCCGGCGAGCACGGCGCTCCCGCGAGGGTGGTTCCCGCGTTCGCGCACGCTAATGCCTGCACGAGCAGCTCGCAGACCGAGCCGAACACGGAGCTCGACGACCGCACGCCGCCCATCGAGCCGTCAAGCTCGATAGTAGGTTCCATGCCGAGCTCGGCCTGGCGGAATCCCAGCAGGAAATGGGCCACGGTGACTGGGTAGCGCGCGCTCTTCAGCTCGCTGAGCTCGCTGAGGATCATACGCAGGAGCGCCGCCTTCACGCCGGATGGAGCTCGCGCGTCGCGCAGCAGCGAGAGCATGTCCACGCGGATGCGTGGCGATTCGGTTGTAGACGTGAGAATACTGAGTACGCGGCTTTGTCGCTCGACGGTAGGCCCGAATTCCGAGCTCGTCTGCAGGCGTGAGAAGAGTTCGATCGAGGCGAGAGCGAGTTCCGCGTGGCGCGAGCTGAGATAGAGTGCGATGTACGGCACGATCTCAAGGTTGTAGAGCACCGGCTTGTCGAATGCGTAGAGCGGGGGCCGGCTGCGCGCAAGCAGCGTCGACACGAGCTGCACCGCGCGCGTGAGCTTGCGCACGATGACATGGTCCGCCGGCAGCGCGTCCAGGACGTCCACCGGCTCGGCCAGCACCGCAAAAAGCGCGGCGCACACCGACGTGGCGAAGCACAGTCGGAACGCGTGCTCTGTGTGCGGCGCCGCAGCCGGCGCGTCGGCGTCGAAGAGCGCGGCAAGAAGGTCGAAGCAAGCGAGCTGCAGTGCGTAGCGCACGTCCGTCTGCACGATTTGCTGCGACCCTGCGAACGCCGTCGTGAGCGCAAAGTCGACGTGCGCGTCGAAATGCGCGCCGTACTCGCCGAGGGCGGCCAGCCGCGCCACGAGCTGCACAAACGACAGCACGTCTGCGGGGGTCGGCAGCACCTCGTCCCACCGTTGCCGCGCACAGGCGTCGAGCGCCGGCCAGACGTCGGCGTTGGCGAACGGCACGAGAGCGCGCAGCACGGCGCCGTTGCTGGGGATGCCCAGCTTCAGCAGCTTCAGCAGCAGCGGAAGAATATCCATCGGCTCGCCCTGCGCGTCGAACACCTGGCCTCGCACATGAACGAGCGCTTCCGGGCACTGCGCAACGACTGCACCCACGAGCCTCGCGTACGCGGAGACTACGAGCCGCGCGTCCTCTGAGAGGAGGCCCGCCGTGACGCGCTGCGCGGGTGCGTGTGCGTGCGCGTGCGCATGTCCTGCCAGGTCTCCGGCGAGCGCAGAGCGCGCAGGCACGGACGCGTTGGGTCCAACACTCGGTGGACGAGAGCTGGCGGCAGTGTTTGGCGCAAACGGCGCAAACGGCGTAGCGGCAGCGGCAGTCGCTGCAGGCGCACCCGTCGCGCTCGTGGCTGCGGCGGTCACGCCAAGGGCTGTGCCCGCGGAGGGGAGCGCAGGCGAGGCGCGGGCGCCAGCGGCATCGCGCCCGTCGCGCAGCCCCGGCGCGTCCGGCGCGGCGAAGCCGCGGAGGTAGTGCTCGAGCACCTCGTAGACGGACTCCCAGCTGAGCGCGAGCGCGTCCTCGCGGCGCGGCTCGCGGCGCAGGAGGAAACGGTGTACGCTGCCGCAGTTGCGCGCGCTGTTCGCGAGCGCGCCGAGCATCTGGGCGAACGCCGCGGCCATGAAGGGCACGCGAGCGTCGGCGCCCCACACGAGGAAACCGTAGAACGCGTCGGACTTGTCGACGAAGAAGAGCTCAGCCTGCTCGGGCGCGCGCTCGCACACGGCGGCCACGAGCAGGAAGAAGCGCTCCAGGTCGACGCCGGCGTGCGCCTGCTCGTCGTCGTGCGCGCCGAGGTACAGGTGCACGTCTTCCTCGCACAGGCGCATCTCCTTGAGCAGGTCGGCGCAAGTCGTGATTACAAGCGACGCGACGAGCGCGAGCGCGGTCGGCAGCGCGGCCGGGACCGCGCGGAGCTCGAGGCGTGGCACGCGCACGCGCAGCAGCGGCCACTCACGCGCGGCCGAGAGGGCGCCCGCGGCGAGGGCGGCGTCCTGCGCGGCAGCCAGGCAGAACTCGAGGCCGCCCGCATCGACGGCGGCGCGGAGGCGCGCGCACACCTCAGCGTACGGCAGGAACTCCGGGCGCCACTCGTCAGCAAGCCCCGCGTAGAACACGAGAGCCACGGCGCCGCGCCACGGCTCGAGCGGCCACGGCGCCTGCAGCGCGGCGTGCGCGGCCTGCAGAAACGGCGCGGCGTGCGGCTGTGCGAGCCACTGCACGGCGGCAGGGAGGTACGCGAGCAGTGCGGCATCGTACTGCGTCGCGGCCGTGAGGCGGCGCAGCAGTGCGCGCACAGCGGCGGCGCTGTTGTCGCGGGCGCCGTGCGTGCGCACGTACGCGTACAGCACGTGCGCGAGCTGGGCATGCTCCTCGCGTAGGTACGCGCGTTGCGCGCTCGCGAAGGGCGGTCCGCCGAGACCCATGAACGCGTTCGTCTTGGCCTTCTCGTCGAGGTCCGCGAGGCTCTGCTCGACCGCGCGCAGCGCGTCCAGCAGGTGCTCGACGCGCTGCGCCGGCAGCACGGCGCCGAGGTCGTCGGACGGCAGCACCTCGACGCAGTAGCGCAGTATGTCCACGATCAGCGCGCGCCGCGTATAGAACAGGGCCGCGGCGCTCTCGACCGCGCCGAACCCGATGCGCCGCGCGTCGCGGCGTGCCGCGTGCACGAGCTCGGCGCATACGAGCTCGTCGAGATTCAGCTCGTCGGCAAGGCGCACGCACAGCTCCAGAAACGGCGCGTCGACGGCAACGGCCGCGCCGTCGAGCGTTAGCCCGTGCTGCGCGAGCCGGTCGCGGCTCGCCGTGCTCTTCGGCGGTGCCGCGAACAGCCGCTTCACGTCTTCCGCAACGTCCGCCACCGCCGCGAGCACCGCCGCGCCGCTGCGCCCGCCGCTCGCCGCCAGCGCCGCGTGCGCCGCGCTGAACGGCTCGAGACTCCAGTGCATGCCGCTTAGTAATGGAACGCCTGGAGTTCACTGCTGCGCGCCGAGTACCTGCTATTAGCCTGTTACGCCGACACGGACATCGGATTCGACCCTAGAAACACCGAGCCACGCGTCTGCAGACTAGGTAGACGCTCTCGAGACCCACACGCGTCCCAGCACTCGGCCCCGACCCTGCGCTGTGTAACGCTAGCCGCGCGAACTGCAGTTCTAGCCGCAGCCTCGATTCAAATCCAGGCAAGAAGGCACTTGCAGGAAGTAGAGGCGCCTTTGGCCCCAACCCGCTAGACGCTTGCACCTCTTACTGCAACGACCCCCCACCAGCTCCCCCTTTCCACCAGCTGCTTTCCACCCAGCTGCATTCCACTCAACCGCTTCTCACTTGCGCTGATACCCCTCCACCCGCGATGATTCCCGAGAAACGCATCCGCACATTAGCAGACATCCCGGCGTTCCAGCGCTCGCCCGCGTACCGGCGCCTGTGGGCGCGCGTGAACACGATGGCCCAGCAGGTCGAAGGCATTACGACGCCGCAGACGTTCGACCCCGGCTTCGGCGCCGCGGCCGAGCACATCTGCGCGACGCTCGGGCGGCTGAGCGCGCTGGTCGACGAGGTCCCGCCCGTGGCCGGGCACAACCGCTTCGGCAACCCGAGCTACCGTGTGTGGCGCGAGCGCGTGCCGCAGCGCATCGAAGATGACGAGGAGCGTGCGTACTACCTACAAAACGCGTTCGGCTCGCTGCAGCGCATCGACTTCGGCACGGGCCACGAGCTGAACTTCGTCGCGTACTTCGACAGCCACGTGCGCGCGGCGCCCGCCAGCGGCGCCGCGACGCTGTACGTCTTCAGCACGTACTTCAAGCTGTGCAAGAAGCTGATCACCGCGTACAACCTCGAGCCCGCGGGCAGCCACGGCGTGTGGGGCCTCGACGACCACTTCCACATCCCGTACATCCTCGGCGCCGCGCAGCTCGTGTCGTACGACGCGCGCCCAGGGCCGCGGCCATCAGACGTTTGCGATGCGGGCAAGGCCGCCGAGCTTGCGGACCGCTACTTGTACTTCGAGGCCATCGCGTTCGTGTACGCGATGAAAAAGGGCCGCTTCAGCGAGCACTCGCCGGTCCTCTACGACGTGTCTGGGATCAAGACATGGGCCAAGATCCGGCAGGGCATGCTCAAGATGTACAAAGGCGAGGTTCTCGACAAGTTCCCCGTCGTGCAGCACTTCTACTTCGGTCCGCTCTTCCCCTTTGAGGACTCCCCCTAACCCTGGCTGTTCCTTAGCGGAGAAAAAATATTTTGACAAAGCGAAAAAAGCCCGAAACTGGCGATGTCGACGGCCATTGGGAAGCGCCGCGTACAGGACCGTGCGAAGGCTGGGCGCGCCAAGAAGGCCCGCGTCGAGGTGGCGCCTGCCGCGGAGCGTGTGAAGCCCGCGCGCGCCAAGAAACCGCGCAGCGACGAGCCGTCCGTGCAGGACCTCGAGCGCAGTCTGCTCGAGGAGGGTATCATTGAGGCCCGAGACGTCGGCGCTGAGGACGAGGCGCCGGAGTCTGGCAGTGAAAGTGAGGACGCGGCAGCTGCGAGCGTTGGCAGCGGGTCTGACAACGCCGAGAGCGCCGCCGAGAGCGCCAGCGAGAACGACGCAGAAGGCGCGGATATCGATGCTGCGGACGCCGAGAGTGCCATTGCAGGTGCCGAGAGCGATGCTGAGACACCCGCCGAAGCCGCGCCCGCCGAGCCCCGCAAGCGCAAGGCAGGCAAGGCCGGCAAGCTCGAGATGGAGAGCTTCACCGTGCAGCGCGGCGCGCCGTCAAAGGCGTTTTCCGATCTCAATCTCAGCGAGCCCACGCAGAAGGCGCTTGCGGCGATGGGCTTCACGAGAATGACAACCGTGCAGGAGCACACGATCCCGCCGCTGCTGGTCGGCCGCGACGTGCTCGGCGCCGCGAAGACCGGCAGCGGAAAGACGCTCGCGTTTCTGATCCCGGCGATCGAGCTGCTGTACTCACTGAAGTTCAAGCCGCGCAACGGCACAGGCGCGATCATCGTCTCGCCGACGCGCGAGCTCGCGCTGCAGATCTTCGGCGTCGCGCAGGAGCTCATGCAGTTCCACACGCAGACCGTTGGCATCGTCATCGGCGGCGCGAACCGCCGGCAGGAGGCCGACAAGCTTGCGCGCGGTGTCAACCTGCTCGTCGCGACGCCGGGCCGCCTGCTCGACCACCTGCAGAACACCGAGGCGTTCATCTTCAAGAACCTGAAGACGCTTGTGATCGACGAGGCCGACCGCATTCTCGAGATCGGGTTCGAGGAGGAGATGCGCCAGATCGTCAGGATCCTGCCGTCGGAGAACCGGCAGACGATGTTGTTTTCGGCGACACAGACGACCAAAGTCGAGGACCTCGCGCGCATCTCGCTGCGCAAGGGGCCCCTGTACATCAACGTCGATGAGAGCGAGGAGATCGCGACCGCGTCGGGCCTCGAGCAGGGCTACGTCGTGTGCGACAGCGACAAGCGGTTCCTGTTGCTGTTCACATTCCTCAAGCGTAACCGCAACAAGAAGGTCATCGTCTTCTTCAGCTCGTGCAACAGCGTGAAGTACTACGGCGAGCTGCTCAACTACATTGACCTGCCCGTGCTCGAC
The DNA here is from genome assembly GCA_030579095.1 of Starmerella davenportii. Taxonomy (NCBI): domain Eukaryota; kingdom Fungi; phylum Ascomycota; class Dipodascomycetes; order Dipodascales; family Trichomonascaceae; genus Starmerella; species Starmerella davenportii. The sequence continues at coordinate 24,839 of JAKUAD010000014.1, forward strand.
CTGCACGGCAAGCAGAAGCAACAGAAGCGCACGAACACGTTCTTCGAGTTCTGCAACGCCAAGACGGGCACGCTGCTCTGCACAGACGTCGCCGCCCGCGGCCTCGACATTCCCGCCGTCGACTGGATCGTCCAGTTCGACCCGCCCGACGACCCGCGCGACTACATCCATCGCGTCGGGCGCACGGCGCGCGGCAGCAACGCGCAGGGCAAGAGCCTCATGTTCCTGCTCCCGAACGAGCTCACGTTCCTCAAGTTCCTGAAGCAGGCGAAGGTCCCCCTCAACGAGTACGAGTTCCCGTCCAACAAAATCGCCAACGTCCAGCCGCAGCTCGAAAAGCTCGTCAGCGGGAACTATTGGCTCAACCAGAGCGCCCGCGACGGCTACCGCTCGTACCTGCAGGCGTACTCGTCGCACCATCTGAAGCAGGTCTACGAAATCGACAAGCTCGACCTCGTCAAGGTCGCGAAGTCGTTTGGCTTCTCAGTGCCCCCGCGCGTCAACATCACTATCGGCCAGAGCGGCCGCGTCAAAAAGCATAAACACTAGCGCCGGCTGCCTCCGCAGCCTTCTTTAGATTTAATCCTAGGCGCCGCCCGCAGCTCATGTGGGCCTGCGCTTGCTATGTACCCACAGGTTCTTTTCTAGACAAAAAAGGCTAAACAAGTCGTTCGAATTTGGCTCGCGCGTGCTGGCCGGTGTGTAACTCGACATCGGTGCACGCATATTCGCGCGCGCGGGCAAGGGATGCAGTCGCATAAATAACTATCTGAACCGTACATACGTAGCAATTACACACGGGCGGCGGCGGCAGCGGCAGCCGGGTTGATCCGCTTGGCGTCGCGGTTGAAGCGCGCGCGCGAGGGCGGCGTGCGGATGCGGCGGTTTTCCCGCGAACGGACGCGCACAATGCGGTTGTGGATAGCGCAGGACACGCAGTAGGCGACCTTCACGTAGAGCTTGGGGAGGACGTACTCCTGGTACACGCTGGCCTCGCTAATATCACGCACGGCCGCGTTCTCGACCATGTTTCTGATGCTGAACCGCTTGATGGCCTTGTCCTTGGCGACCATACGGTTGCAGTTGGTGCAGCGAAGCGACTTGACGTGGCCGCGGTTGCTCTTATTACGTCCGTTGTTGGCTCTCTTCTTCGGCATTTTCGCTGGTTGTCGAGATGCGGAACTCCCTGTGGCAGTGACAAGCTACTCGAGTGATAAATCAGCGTCACGTGTAAAGCCCACTAGACGCCCTAATTATATGTCAGCATTATGCTCCTCGAACTGATTGCTTATGTGAGAAGGTTGAGACCGCTTTGGTGGGCCTTGTATACCCCAGCAGCGCCGCTGCGGGGATAGCCATTCCAGGTGATCGCAGCATCGCTGGGCCCGCACCTGGCGAGCATGGGCACGGACCCGTACTTCTGCAGCCTAGGATATGTGGGGTTTCCCAATGAAATCTGTTCTGCCTCGCGTTGACGCTTCACACCACAGCAGTCCCGGTTTAGTACCCTTGCACGTTATATATATATCGAACGCATGCCCCTGAGGCTCGGGAGCGCACCCGCGCCGAAGCGGGCTTTGTGGTTGCAGGCGGCTCAGGTTGCTCTTAATAGATATATACTGGATACGCTCAGCACTTAGTGCCTATCATTGTGGTCGGCTGCGCGCAGGGCATCAGGACCTCCTAGGCAATTGCCCGCTGTGCATGTCCGTGCCCTTATTCACCTACTTTGTGTACTCGCAGGCCGGTGTCGACCAGGTGCTGGTCGACCTGGCTGCGCGGCTGATCGCGAAAACCCCGCTGAAGTTCGAGGTCTTTCACTATGACCAAGGCACTCTACACGAACCACCTTCTCTGGCTAAGAATGCCACACTAGCCGATTTAGATCGACTTCCACGCGTTTTAAACGAGAGAATGGATGAAGAGGGAATTGAAGTTGTGCGGCCACGAATATCTCAGATCTTGAGCGAATGCAAGCAGCCTGCCAGCTCCCGGAGGCTGAAATTTGTCGGTGCAGAGTGGCTCAAGCTAGACGCGGCGCTGAAGTTGATGCCGCTCGTCGCGCCGCCGTCGCTACCTGAGGTCCCTCCTGTGGTCGTACGTCCAGTGTCGACTTACACGGGATCTTTCACGATCGGTGATCCCCACAAGCCTCTGCTGGAACTACCGATCCGGTGCTTACCGTATACGCGCGAAGCTAGTGCCTCCAAGCTCTCGCATACCAGCGATAGCAAAGTTGACAGCAGAGTGGCCAAGGTGACCACGCAGCGCACCTCCAAGGGTCCACTTACTGGCTCCGAAAAGGTTGTAAAGGGGTTCAGATACTTGCGCGAAATTGTTCCTGTGACCAACGAGACTCTTGATATCATGCAGGGAGAGTTTGAGGGCGCGCGCATTACCGAGAACGCGTTCGAGTTACTGGCGACTGCTCCAAAATTGCCACCGTGGATTTTAATGGAGAAGACTGATCTTGTTGTGCCTACCGACGACGCAGGTGCCTCTTTCTTGGCTACTTTTGCCTGCGCCTTATCTGACCGCGGGATGTATGCTCTGGCGCGCAGGAGCAAGCGCGGCGTGGGTGGGAAGCGGAAGGGCTTGGTCGAGATTCTGGCGCTGATCCCATATAAGAGCTCCTTCCTTGCGACTCGTTTGCCTTTTGCTCACGAATACATGTCTCACTATCGCTTTGCTCGTCTAGACGAGACTCCAGAGTCTCTGGACCAGGATCTAGATGAGATGATGGACGCGCTGGTCGCTGGTGCGACGACTAGTGAGCCAATTGAGCCGATACGTAACGAGCGTATTGTTCGGGTCAGCGATCAGCTTCTGCGGAATGTCGTGAACAAGTATCGGAGCGAGTACTTTTCCGAGGACGCCGACACCATCCGACCGCTACAAGGAGACAAGGAGACCACCTACGACGATACAGATGCCCTGCATCCCACCCTAGTTCCGCTGTCGTTGTTCGAAACGGGCTCCAAAAACTGGAAACTCACTCAAGAGATTGCCGCCTCTTTTCAGCTCACCAGGCGCGAGAGAGTGACGCGTCAGCAGGCCGCCCAAGAGCAATATTACACGGCCCCAAATCCTGATATCGAGGACTTGCTATGACTAGGGATGATTTGTAGGTTTCCCTGTAGGCCTGTACGTAAATTATAGAGGCAGAGCCTATATTGAATGATTTCTGCTAAGTCATTCTGCTCTTCCTAAACGTTGCAGCGATACTCTTGTACTATTTCTCATTCATTAAAATAACATGGCGTATATAATACGCCTATAGGTACCCCGGCTGACCCTCACAAACCTGCCACCTCAGTTGACATGTTCCTTGAGCCATTTCTCGATATTGCTCGCGTCGCGCTGCAGGAACTTGATAGTGATGCGCACGCGTTCGACCGCCTGGGCGAGAGCCATGTTCACACCCTTCAGGTCCTTGTCGCTGAAAAACTTCTCCACCTCGTCGACCTGCTCCTGCTTCGTGAACTGCGAAACAATGGTCTCGATGATGTAGCTCATCAACGAAATCGAGGCTGGGAACAGAACGCGGAGCTCAGCCCAGTTGGTCGTGAGCCAGCGCCACGCAATTTCAACACCCTCTACGCCTGAAGTCGCCACGCCGCCGAGGGCGTAGTACACGTCCTGTGAGCGTACAGTGCCGTCGAGAACGAGACCCAATACTTCGCGCTTGCGCTCGAGATCGATGGTCTCGCCAAGCGCGCGCAGAGCGTAGATGCCCGAGACACCGTGCGTGCCCTCCGTGTAGTGCCTCAATAGCATACGCCACTCTTTCTCTGTGCCGTATTTGGCGACAGCTGCATACACTGAAGCTCGCAGATCCGCATCAATTTCAAATCTTTCGTCACGGAATTTCTGCAAGGAGGAGTCAATGTATGACTGGCACTCGCTAGCCACCGCAGCAGAGTATATAGCAGCCTTGACTTTCGACAGCCGCACATCGTCGGTGTTATCAAATCTGGGTGCCATGTTTTGCGCAACGGCCGTAATAAACTGCTGCTTGAACTTCTTAAAGAGAAGCGTGAATTGGGTGCTCTCGAAAGTCAGCCTACGGCCCACAGTAAGGAGGCTGGAGAGCAAAGTCGTCAGAACGTTCGCCTCGGTCTCCATTTTCCAAGCATTTATCGTGTTCAGCAGCTGTGCCGTGCTCACTACTTCGCCTGCGAACGCGTGCAGGTCACTTGCCAGCCCGATGCGATCGCCAACACTGAGTTTTGACTTAGGGCCTTTCGCACCCTCAGCGATGAGCACGGCAAGCGTGCTATCCGCATATTTTACGCGGTAGATACCAGTCTGGTCGGCGTTCAGTTTGAAAAAGTCGCTGGAAGATTTACCTACCTTAATCTCGGCGCTGCGTGTCGTCAGAACCTCGTCCTGGTCTACCTGGCCATCACTGCGTCTTACTGCTAGCCACACAGGGTAGAGAACCTGGTCCTCGTCCGGCTTGAGGTCACCTGTTTCTAGGTACCGGTGCTGCTCAACAGTCACCACACCGTCAGCACTGGGCTCCGAGACCGATACGATCGGATAGCCCGTTTTCAGGACCCATGGGTCCATGAATTTTTTCACATCTTTCCCGCTGTGTTCGGAAAGAGCGTCCCACAGGTCTGATGTGACTGAGTTGGCATAGGCATGTTTTTTGAGATAGTGAGAGATGCCCTGCATGAAGACGTCCTCGCCCAGGAACTTGGAGACCATACGGATCACGCTCGAGCCTTTCAGATACGAAATCTTGTCGAAGATCTGAGACACCTCGTCCGCACTTTTCACCGGAACCTGGATAGGATGCGAGCTGCGCAGAGCATCTAGGGATAGGCAGCCGAGGTAAGCCTCATTAAGGTACGTCTCCCACACGTTCCATTCCGGGAAGAAGTGATTGCTGGAATGCCACGACATCCAGGTCGCGAAGCCTTCATTCAGCCACAGGCCATCCCACCACTCCATGGTCACCAAATTCCCAAACCACTGGTGGGCAAGCTCGTGCTGCACGACCTCGGCGACACGGGTCTTAGTGGCGGCTGAGTCGACACCCTCGACGTAGAAGATGTCAACAAGGCGGTACGTGATCAGCCCCCAATTCTCCATGGCCCCGGCGCTGAAATCATGCACACCGACCATGTCACATTTAGGGAGCGGGTATTCGACGCCGAAGGTCTTCTCGAAGAACTCCAAGGTCCGGGCAGCCAGATCAGCGCTGAACTGGCAGCGCGACTCGAGCCCTGGGGTCGCATACACGCGCACAGGCACGCGGAACAACTTGCTCTCAACGTAGCTCAACTCTCCAACGACAAATGCGACGAGGTACGTACTCATTTTCGGCGTGGTGGCGAAGTGCGTCACCTTGTCACCATCAGCGCTGCTTTCGACATTCTTGACAACGTTGTTCGACAGGACTGTGAGGTGCGGTTCCGCAGAGATAGAAATGTCGAACGTAGCTTTCAGCGCGGGCTCGTCAAAGCACGGGAACGCGCGACGGCAGTCCGTGGCTTCCATCTGCGTCGTTGCGACGACCTTTTGTTTGCCGTTCTCGTCCTTGTGCACGCTACGATAGAACCCACACATCTTATCGTTGAGCGTACCATCGAACTCGACTTCGAGCGTTGCGTTGCCTACAGGGACCGGCTTTGCGAAGGTCCACTTGATGGTCTGCGCACCCTCGTCGGCATGAGCGTCGGTGGGAGCCTGGCCGTTCAGCTTGACATTGCGTGTGACAAGATCGAGGATGTTGAGCGTGACCGCCGTGCTTTCCTCAACGACACGCAAGTCGATACTCACCTTGCCGGTGTACGTGAACTTCTCGAGGTCGGGGTCTAGGAAAACACGGTAGTGCTCGGGCACAACATTCTTAGGAAGTACTTGGCGTTCGGGTGCGGTCATGGTACGACGGCTGCTGCTGTGGACAAATCTACGTGCAGTAGATAGAAATCTGCGCATGCCCGGCTTCAACGGCCGCTGTATTTATGCACACAAGGAAACGTGACCCAGGGTTGTGGCTCTGAGAAGGCGCGATAATGATAAGGCCACGCGTAATTGGGTGGCTTCAAAAACCACCGCCATTAGTTAACAAAAGTTCTGCGTCCGTGAAGGGCCCAACAAATGGTCAGGTATCGCGTCTGAAGCTGGTTATGGCATCCACATGGCGGTCAGCCGAAGGTTCTCGCGTACTTACAGGACACGTTACCGGCGATTTAGCAGGGTAAGGTCATACCTCCAACATATCTCGGTTTTGGGGGGTGCGCCATCCGATTAGGAAGCATCTGGGAGCGCGGACTTAGGCCAAGTCTGCCGAAACGGAACTGGCTAATCATTAATAATCTAACCTAATCTAACCTAAGCGGTTGTGCGCTGCAGCTGCGGGCGTTGTTTACATTGCGTAAGATGGAGTCAGAGGAACTCAGCCGCATTTTGACTGAGATTGCAGGCACGCGCAACGAAATTGCGCTTCTCAGCGACCAACTAGAAAGCATTATTTCCTCTGGAAACTCTGACACGCGCAACCTAATCACTGAAATTATGGCACTCAGCAAGTCATCCAAACAGAAGGAGGTGGTCCAAGAGCTGTGCAGCATACTTGGCGAATTTCCCCACGATGTTCAATACCTTGAGGAGGGCATAATCAGACGCACCGACACATATAACATGCTCGGCGCGAAAATCCCACGGAAGGCAGCAGACCATCATGACGGGCCCTTTGCGAAATAGATTAGAGAAGCCTTGGTACTCTTTATATGTTTTCTGCTACGTACGTACTGCTGTCACGAAGCGTGACTGTCGTACAGCTTGAAAGAATTGAGCATTTCAGAAGAATAATAGCGTATGCACACGTGGCTGGAGTGCGCAGCGATAGAGCGACGAACAAAACCAGACCTCCGTACAAAAAGATTGAATGAACAGCCTAGGTGACCACGTCCGGCTTCGAGCGGCCAGTGAACTTCTCGAACTCCAAGAACTCCGTGACTTCCTTTACGAGCTCAGCAAGGTACTCCTGTGCCAAGAAGTGAAGCTTCGACTTGTCACTTTCGAACTGCTCGAGGTAGAGTCGGATAGTGGCGCCAGAAGAACCCGTGCCACTGAGGCGCAGCACGATGCGCGCACCACTGTCGAAGCGCACGAATAGCCCCTGATGCTCGCTCACCGAGCCATCGAGGTCGGTGTAGCTGAAATCCCCGGCGCTAGCCACCGTTAGCTTGCCACCATCGACAAGCTTTGAACCAGTAAAACTAGAGCTTGCAATAGCATCCTTGAGCTTGTCGACGACCTTCGCCGCCTTCTCGCTTTCGATAGACTCGTAGTCAAAGCGCGAGAAGTACATGCGGCCGTACTCCTGCCAGAACTCTGACTGGATTTCGGAAATGCTGACCGGCTTACCGCGAGATTTAGACTCGCCAGCGATGATGTTCAGCCACGCGCAGACGGCCCACACGCCATCCTTCTCTCGGCAGTGGTTAGAGCCAGTACCGAAGCTCTCCTCGCCACAGATCGAGAGCTTGTCGGCATCGAATAGAGCACAGAAAAACTTCCAGCCAGTGGGCACCTCGTAGCATTCGAGCCCGAGCTTCTTGGCCACCAAATCGATAGCGCCGGAGGTGGGCATCGAACGCGCCAGACCGTAGATACCTTGTTTCTGGAAGTAAGGGATGTACTTGCGCGCGTGGTGCGCGATGATGGCAACAGAGTCACCTGGGCTCACGAACGCGTGCGCACCGTAGATCATATTGCGGTCACCGTCGCCATCGCTGGCGGCACCAAACGCGATGTTCTCCTTATCTACTCGCGTCACCAGCGATTTCGCGTACGTCAGATTAGGATCAGGATGTAAGCCTCCAAAATCAGGCTTCGGGGTGCAGTTCTGCAAACTGGAAGACGTCAGGCCGAGTTCATGCACGAAAATCTGCTCGCCATAGGGGCCCGTGATGCCGTTCAAAGCATCGAACAGGACACTGAAGCTTGGGTTCTCGTGCAAAAATGACTTGATGAGCCCGAAATCGAAGATTTCCTTCATCGTATCAACATAGTTCTTAGTCGTGTCAACGACCTCAACCTCAAGCGTGTCCTCGTAGTACCGCTTCGTGCCAACAGCGCTCAGGTCGATCTTCTCGGGCTCAACGCGGCCCACGAGGTACGACGTCAGAGTCTTGCTAACCTCGAAGATTTTGTTGGTGACAGGCTCCGGTGCGGGCGCGCCGTTCGCGAGATTGTACTTGATGCCGAAATCGTTGTCGGGACCGCCGGGGTTGTGGCTTGCCGTGAGAATGATTCCGCCAGTGGCCTCCTTAATTTTGCGGATTAGCAGGCTGCACGCGGGAGTCGACAACAGCGCGTTCTGTCCGACGTACAGTTTCTTGACACGGTTACCAGCAGCAATCTGCGCGATTATGTTGACCACGTGCGTGCACAGATAGCGCCCATCGCCGCCGACAACGAGCGTAGCTCCTTCTGCGCCCTCGGGGATCGCATCAAGCGTGGCCTGGATGAAGTTCTCCGTGTAGTTTGCCTGCTCGAAAACCTTGGTCTTCTTACGCAAGCCGGACGTACCGGGTTTCTGGTCGCCGAACGGCTGCGACTCAACACGGATTTGAGGCATTCTGGTTGGTGAGTTTGCTGGATTGCGCTCACCGTTGGATCGCAGCGGCCTTAGTCGCGGATCGCGGGTACGGGGAGGGGTTAGGTTTAAACGCATGAGGGGTCTCGTGCTCGAGCTGAATCCGCTTGGCTGCCGCGTAGGCGTGTGACAGCGTGTACACGCAAGTCGAGTGCCGCTACGCGTCTAGGTCTCTATATCTCATCTTAACCTTGCCTTAAGTTACGTGTTCATCATATAAACAACTCGACAGCTTTTGACAACTTAGTCAAGCCTTCGTTTTCAGGTGCACGCCGTGCCATTTGCCAAGCTCGTCGCCTAGGACCTGATACACGAGTTTCTGCTGCTTCAAAGGGGTCATCCCCTTGAATTTCGGGGACTGTATAAATATTTCAAACATCGACCCACACCCGCCGCTGATGTCTCGAACCTCTAGATCAGTCGGGGCCAGCTGTGATTCTAGCAGCGTAAAAATCTGGTTCTCGTATGCCCCAGCCGGTCGGGGAATGGTCTGTGCGAACCGCACAAAGGGCGAACTAGCGTATGAGAGCCGTCGAGCCGCTGAGCCCGCGCACCAAGCCGCCGGTCGAGGCAGCATGTAACTTAATAATGACGGCGTGAGCCCTTTGCTTAGCCGCATCCGCCAGTCACAGTTGCGACAGAAAAAACCAAGGAACCGAGGGCTGTCCATGCACCACCACCATCCGTAGGTTGCGACACCTGCTACATCGGGCGGGGAAATTTAACGTACACAAAAAAGGTATAACATCAAGTCGAGCAAGGCGCCTTTCGCCGTTTTTAATGCGTTGATTATATATAAGTTACTCGGCGAGAAGGGCGTTCCTCTTCTCAACCACGCGCTGCGCACGGCGGTCACGAGCAGCCTTATTGCGCGAACGGCGGGCCTCAGCCTCGGCCTTGAGGTTCTTCTCACGGACGGCCTGAGCCTTGGCCTTGATAATATGCTCGATCACAGCACGCTTGTGCTTGAAAGTGTTACCCTTGGCCTCTCTGTAAAGAGTGCGGTAGAGGTGCTTATCGATCTTGCCCTGCTCACGGTATTTAGAAAGAACGCGGCGGAGGACACGCTGACGGCGCATCCAGAGGACCTGGACCGGCATACGCGCGTTGGCAGTACCCTTACGCTTACCGTAGCCACGGTGACGACCGTTGCTGCGGGCCTCGTGGAAAGCCCGAGTGCGGCCCATAGAGTGGCCGGTGACCGGCTTGGCAATAATCAGGCCATTAGAAACGAGCTTGCGGATCTCCTTGCGGGAGTTCGCGAGACCAACTTGGGAGGTCTCGTTAGGATCAAGCCAGATCTTGTTCTTTCCCACGCCAAGAACGTCGGAAGCGAGACGCTTCTGCAATTTGAGGTTCGGCATTGCTGGAAATAAAGGTAGTCAGAAGTTTGATACAAGGCTTTTACCCAATGATGCTGCGTAAGCACGACTCAAAAAGCTACATAATACTGCTAAAACACCACCTACATGACATAATGGTTGCATATTAATGACAAAACAGTGCGTCAGAATTGGTATATAATTAATAACATGACCTAAACCCTAATTACAAATAATGCTTACCATTGTGATGGAGAGAATCTATGGGCACAGCGATGTTGGTAGGGGCCGGTTCTCGCGATTAGAAAGGCATAACCGCGCGCGCTTGCGAGATATAAGCGTTTTGTTATTTTTCTTGCATCAGGTCTTCCGCCTCCCTGGGATCTAAATTGGATTTGTATATTTCAAATTTTGCTAAAGTTCTGCAAGCAGTTATAGAAAAAAAATTTGCTACTTCCTCCTTACACTATGGCCAAATCGCTCCGAGCATCGAGAAACAAAACCAATAAAACTCTAAAACGGAAAAGTGTTTTCGGCGAGGCCGAGAATGCGCGTTCCTTGCGGCTCGCAGAGAAGCTGCACAAGCACACTTCCGAGGAGACGCTGAAAAAAGCTGCTGTGAGCGAGGATCCGGCGGCCCATCCTGTCGACACAGACACTATGGACACCGACCGTAAAGTGACAATCAGTGCATTGAATAAGAAACGGAAATTGGCCAAACTGGCAAAGAAGGCCAAGAAAGATAAGCACAAGAAACGCAAGTGAACCAAGCGATTCCCAATTCCTATAAAAAGCTTCTACAATTTTGCTAGGATGATCTGCGGATCTAATATACTCCAATCAGACGTTCGCGTCACAGCATCAGAAGTTGCGGTCGACCGAGCATGCTTTAGAACCGGTGATCGAGACGTACGAGCCACGCGTGCCCCTGCTGCCCATCCGCGTACGTGAAATTACCCTGTTATTTCGTAATTGACAACTTTATTCATCTTCGTACCTGCTGATAACGATTGAGGCGCGTGGTGGCAGTATCACGTAAACAACCTTGGACGCGTCAATATAGGGGAAGCGTGTTATACGCAATTTTCCTGGGCTGCGTTCAGAGGCAGCTCTTAGTAGGCTCCGATATCCGCTCTTACAACTGAAGCCGAAGCAGCAACGCCTGCGGGCTCCAACGACTATGAGTTAGCTGACCTCGCTCCCAGCGATGCGGCGGTTTTGTCCACGCACACACCGTCGCCCAAGGAGGGGACACTCTTTCAGACACGCGCGCTGATTTGCCTTGCTCTGTGGTACGCGTTCAGCATAGCTGTCAGCGTTTATAACAAGTTTCTTCTTTCACCAGACGGCCTAGACTTCCGATGTCCATTGTTGATGACTTCTGTGCACCAGTTGGTGCAGTTCGTGATAGCCGTTGTAGTTCTGCACACTGGAAAATTAAAGATCACGCATCTGACCCCTGCTGAGCGCCTTCGGGTAATGCCGGCGACGCTTGCGAGTGCGTGCGACATTGGACTATCGAATACAAGTTTACTATTGGTCACGCTCAGCTTTTACACGATGATCAAGTCAAGCTCACTAGGATTTGTGCTGCTTTTCAGTGTTCTCTTCCGCTTAGAGAGGCTGACGTTGCGACTCCTGTTGATTGTCGCCGTGTTGTCCTGTGGAGTGTTCATGATGGCCATCGGCGAGGCTGAATTCAGTCTCACAGGGCTGCTGCTTGTGCTCGGTGCAGCTGCCTCGTCGGGACTTAGATGGTCGCTGATCAAAATTTTCCTCAACGGTGGGAGTGAGGATCCAGAGCCCAGGCTCAAGAAGCCCCATCCGGTGCAGCTGATCTTGGCGCTAGCACCCGGAATGAGCATCGCCCTCCTCGTGTGGGGGCTTGCCGTGGAGACTCCGTCGAAGTTCGCGCACTCCCCTATTTGGGAAAAACACATTGCATTCGGGCTGGGCATCCTTCTGTTCCCCGCTGTTCTCGTTTTCGGAATGACTTGGACCGAGTTCGAGCTTCTGAACTGTACGAGCCCCCTTACTCTTGTAATCGCTGGGATCATGAAGGAAATTATCACTATTGCAGTCTCCACGTTGACTTTCCACGATCAGCTGTCGGCCGTGAACACTGTTGGACTGGTGACGTCACTCTTGGCTGTCGGGGCATACCACTACTATCGGATTCGAGAAACTTGAGGGTCATGATACTTCTCGCACAGCAGCTCGAAGGCCGTGAGGGCATGTCGGGTTAATTCCTTCAGCGGCGGCGCCTGCATGAGGTATTTCCGTTTCTGGCATCGTAGCCGTATTGTGGAGACGACCCTTGCCCTGTACATATAAGCGCGACCTGTTGCCCTTTTTTTCCTCTCGAGGACCGACAGGTGGCATGCGAAGCTACACGCGGACGCAGTCCGCTGGCACGCTTTGGGGAAAGTCTCCGGTTGAGTTCTAGCAGAGATGTGCTCCCTGGTGTGGGGAGCGGTCCGGGTCGCTGTGCTCGCGTGTCTTTTGCAAAGGCCGCCTCGGTGTTCTCGAACGAGAAACGCGCGCCGGTGCTTGTATCCCGGATCTGGGACTCTAGACGGTGGCAGCATAGTCTGCTAACTGATAGTTATGCCGGTCCTCCAGTTTGCTGGATGAACACGATGGAGCTTACTCTCGGTCCTCGATTTTTTTTGCGCTTAGTTTGCAGCTTTGCTGGCAACGCACAGTCGCATGTGCGGGGCGCGTACATAGTCTGGCGTGATGAACATCCTCAAATTTAGAGTCAAGCTCAGAGACACTGTCGTTGCTGAGACTTATGGAAGATTCTGACCAGAAGAAGCGTACTAGACGTCTAGCGTAAACAGCCTAAATTTCTAGCAACCTACTGGTACTGTCTCCAAGAAGTATTTGGCAGACTAATATATTTCCTGAGACGCCGCCATTCGGTGATGTAGATCTGCCGCAATGCACCCAACGTTACGAGTTGCTCCAAAGGTTTTGGCTACTCGCTAGTAGAGGTCGCATCAGCGCGGCCGCCCAGCTGCATCTCAACGGCAACACCAGATTTGCGGGGCTGGATCGATGCTCAAAAAGGGGAGTGACACCTGTTAACTCGACAAACCTGTCGGGTAACAGTTAGATAAATAAGAAATAGTTACACACGAAAAGTGAGCCAAGACAAAAGAAGGAGCGTGTAGAACATTAGGGAGCACTAAAATACGCTAGCCGGGGGATGCGGGTGGCGTGTTTGGCATAAATAATTTGAATGAGGGTCGGATCCAACGATCCAGGATGCTATGTGTGACAGGCGCGAACAGCCACGCGGCAGGGCCACATCAGCGGATGGTACTAGTTCTGAGCGCGCGGTGCAACCTGCGGGCTGCCTTGTTGGGGATGGATGTAGTCCACGAGCGGCTGCTGGCCTTCGGACGAGGCGGGGACCGGGTAAGCCTGATCGCCCGGCGGACTGGCACCGTTGTACCCAACAGGTGCGACCCCTACGGCATACTGGCCAGGCGCCATTGGCGAGTATGCATAGACGCCGGGCCCTTTGTACCCCGGGGCCACCATGCCTTGGAGATGCGGCATCTGACCTTGAGACTGCGCGCTCTGCATGGCCGCCTGATAGGCCAGATGGTGAGCCTGCACCTGCGCCTGCACTTGCACCTGCGCTTGGGCGTGCGCCTGGGCGTGCGCGTGAGCCTGCGCCTGCGCCTGTGCCTGCTGGAGCTGCAGCTGCTGCGCCTGGGTCTGCGCCTCGGAAAGAGAAGGAGCTCGCTCAGCTCCGTCGCTATGAACAGACGGCGAATGCGAGTCTTCTTCGCTGCCACTCTCCTCCTCGTCGTTGTATGCATCGTAATCATCGCCGAGATCAGGCGCATTAAGGCAGGCCTGGATAAGCTCCTTGCCTTCATTCTGGGTCACCAAAGGCTGCAACTTGGGCGTAGTGAACGTGTAAACCAGTCCAGTCTCGGAAACGACAAGTAGCAATACCTGCGTGCCGGTGAGTACAGAGAGCTCCCACGCTTTCTTCATGATCCCGTGCTTACGCTTGGAGAAGGTGATATGCCTGCGCGCCTTATTCTGGATAAACTTAATTTCTATCTTACGACGCTCCTTCCGCTTGCCGTCGTCGTCGTCATCGTCTCCATCAGCGGGGAACTCCTGGTCGGCGCCTGCGCCTTCCGAGGACTCGTCTAGTGTCTTACCGGCAGCATCGCCGGTGTCAGCGTCTGGCCGTACATCCTCAGACGATATCACCTTCAATCCCTGCCTGCTCCCTGACTTAGCCGCCTGCTGCGCTTTAGACCCGTCCATTGCCAAGTACGGTAAAAGGATGCTGTCGTCTTATTTAAGCACAAACAAAACAATTGTAATGGAAATATTACTAATAACACATTTGTGGTGTGTTTAGAAGCCCGTTCTCGGGACCTCAACATATAAGGGTAAGTGATCACCGACCCTGCGCGAATATAATAAACTCCGGAAGGGCAGCAGCACTGGTAAAATGCAGGCGTAGAGCGCATATACGGTAGCGGCTGGGTCGGAAATGCTAATTTCGCAATTATCAGATCTGAAGAGGACCCTATGCATGGCCGTGGTGATGTCATTGTGTAGCGGTTACGGCGCAGCACGTAAGTATGCGCGACTGGAACGTGACCGCTCTGAACACGGGATCGGAAATTCATTGAGCTAGTTAAACACGCCCACTATTGCAGAAAGCATAGTAGGTACAAACACTGGATGTAGAGCAGATACGCGCGTCCTCGTGTTCCGCCCCCGGGTAAGGTATACGGCTTATCGCACATACGAGCTCCGGCCACGAGTCCGTGCTCCCAGAGCCCTCCTCTAGGAAAAAAGAAAACGTCGATTGGCCGGATACTAGCAAATATGTAATAGGCTGAATGTTAAGCTATCTCGGTTTATTTGCGCTCCTCTGATAATATTTTTCTCCCAACGTAATTATTGACAGCTGGCATCAATTAAAGCGTAATCTGTAATTGCTGCCGCTATACGCTTGTGCATGGCAGCAGCGTATGTCATGCATGCATGTTAGAAAGTGCAGTCGCTACGTCAGAGGTCGCGCCTGGGGTTAATCGGTATTACTTTAATATCACTCGCGAACAGCAGATGGGCGCAGAGCCATATATTTCCAAATCTAAGTTTAGATTTCTAGCTATGTCCGGCATAACGCTATTGCCTTTTTTCCCATCTCGGGCTGATCAGTCGTGACCGTACGTTGTCGAATTCGGCCATCCTCACGACAGGTGATAATTGCCTCAGACAGGTGTACCCTTACCTCAAACGCAGCCTGTTGCTGCCTGCGTGATCATCTGTTGTAAACAGTTTTTGCTAGAATTGGGTGCCCGCTGCGTGAGCGTGCCATCATGCAGCTGGTTCCTGCTCCGCTGAGCGGACGTCTGAACGTATGAATGAGCAAGATCTCGATTTATTTTGAATATTCGCCTACTCTTCATATCTAACAAACCTATAAATTTAAGCTAACAGTCAAAAAACGATCACATAGACTCCAGGCTGGTGTTCACTCAAGCGCTTAGGAACGAGGAGCCTCCTTGTAGGAGACGGCAGCCTCCTCATCCATGGAGGAGATAATGGTGACAAGCAGGTCCTTGCCCTCATCGAAGTCCTCCTGGATCTTCTCGCCCATCTCGCCCTCCGGAACCTTGACATCATCCTTGGTGTTACCATCAGAAGTCATCAGAGAGAGGAAGCCGTCGTCGATGTCGATGAGCTGATACTCAGTGCGGCTGACGTTAGGGACATCCATGTTGTGCGTCGAAGGAGACAGGTCCTCGAGCTTCTTGCCAGTGAAGATGTCGATAGCGACCAGATGGACCTTGGCGTGACCGTGCTTGCCGGTCTTGGAGGTGGACATATCGACGATCTTGCAAGGACGGCCCTTAATGACGACGTACCCGTTCTTGCGCAGGGCAGAGCACTGCATCGGGTAGGTCGCGGAAGCGCCGGCGTTGGCAGTCTCGAAGGTGTGGTCCTCGTCAGCCATTTTGTTCAGTGAAGAAAAAAGTGTAAAGAAAGGATAGTCTTGATGAGAAGTTTTTGTCAGTAGCACTGCTCAACCTATTATATAATACATTACACATGAATGCGTCCCTAAATGCAGGTGACCTGTATGGTTCAATCTCGTGCCGCTGGAGGAGTGCGGAGTAGATACATGCATGATATCGCGATGGGACGGAGTGCTAGTAGCCTGAGGGCTGGCAAATATAATAAATGCGATTCAGAAGGGTTACCTAAAGCGTTTTCAGCTAGCTCCAGTCTTTATCAAGCATCTGCGTGCGGACATCAGGTGCGCGTTTTGCCACTCTGCAGGCATGCGACGTCCTGATAAGCGGGTCTCGAGCGACCTATCCACCAACACGTGTCCACGTACAAGCTACTGAGTCAACAGCGTGGAATCATATACAACACCGGTGCAACCTTCCTATGCCATACATAGGCCGGCAAAGTGCGCGCAAAGCTTTTGCTCGCTGGCGCGCTCGCATGTGATGCACGCATCTGAGACACGCGTCGATGCTGCACATGCATATGTTATATAATAATGTACATAATGGTTGTGCTCGGAGGTCCGAGCTGTGCCCTAAGCTGCAGTTGCATCCGGCCGAGTAATGGGATTTGAGCCACTCCATTTTGACAAGCTCGTGGCCTCTACATCGAAAACAACTGCGACATTCCGAAGGGGAGAGTTGCTTCTCCATTTGTTTTAACACGTAGTCCCGGGAACAAATCCGCGAACGGTACTGACGTGCGAGGATAAATGCGTGCAGCGGAAAGAATACACTGCTATCACCTCTGTGGTCTTGTGCGCGCTTCGCGGGGGCCCTCATCTCAAGCCAAACAGGGTACCTGATCCCGGATCCGGTGCCAGGTCCAGCGCGGGCAGTTAGCTAATACTATAGCCAGAGGTATATAATACACTTTCCCAGCACCTGCTTAAATCTCTTCAGCACTGATAGCGAATAGCCTACCAGCCTGAGCGAGCAAACCGGTTACTCTTGCGACTAGGGCCACTGAACTCTCAATTTTAACTTCACTTGCCAAATATTCTACCAGTTTGGGACCATGAATTGGGAGGAGAAGCTAGCCCAAGTAGAAATGAACGATATAGTGCCCGGGCTGGGCAACCGCGAGCAAGACGCCGTTGCGGGTACCAGGCCCTCGAGCAGCGTGGATAGAATAGCCCTGTTCAGAGAAAATATGCCTACGAAAGGCGTGACGCTCTTCTCACACCGCTCGGCTCCGAACGGGTTCAAGGTCGCGGTGGTCTTGTGCGAACTAGGCATTGAGTACCAGACATTTAATATGGACCTTCAGAATCACGAGGAGCGGTTACCGAGTTACGTCGATCTCAACCCGAATGCGCGGATACCTAGCATTATTGATCACGACAACGACCACTTCGCGCTGTGGGAGAGCGGCGCCATTCTAGAGTACTTGTGTCGACGCCCGCAGACACAAGAGAAGTGCCCGCAACTGGCAAAGCAGCTACTAGGTGGCGACAACCTCCAACGGCAGGCAGAAGTCAGCGCATGGATGTACTTCCAGGCCAGTGGGCACGCGCCCATAATCGGACACGCGCTCCAGTTCAGAACCGTCCAAGGTAACGCTGGAATGACTATAACAGCTAATCGGTTTGTCGCCGAGGCGCGGCGCGTGGTTGGCGTCTTAGAAATGTGTCTAGCCGAGAAGCGAGAGGCATTGATGGCCGACGACGACTCCGTGGCCGATGAGAGCGAGTACTTGGATACCCCCGTATGGCTCGTTGGTGACGAAATGACACTTGCCGACCTCTCGTTCGTGCCGTGGAACCAAGTGTTCCAGAAAATCGATATATCGTTGAAGGACGATTTCCCGGAAGTCTACAAGTGGAATCTGCAGCTGATGAGCCGCCCGTGCGTTATCAGTGCATTGGGGACCAACAAGGCTTGAGAGTCTCAAACTGTAAAATAGTAGAACAGATGCATTGTGTGCATCATCTATCATAAAAATAGACCGCTGCGTTTTGAGTTTGACCGAGCTGTACTCGCTACGAAAGGAAAGTTTCTTGGATCCAAAATCCCCGCGCTTCTATTTCATAGAACGCGTACCGTACCGTAATCAGCAGGTCAAAGACTTCGTTGCTTGCACCCGGCGCCACAAAGGCCTTCAGAGCCGCCAACGCGTAATGCTTGAATGCGCTCTACACAAACACAAACATCACGTGATTGTATTAACGCCTTGTCGTTGGTGCTATTCGTAACATCGAGCACAGATGAATTTGGCGCGGCGGATAGGCCGGAGAGGTCTCCACCAGCTCCCAAATATCGGTCTCGACGTTAGAAAAGGGATTCCGGGTCTGCTCTCTCCAAGGGGCCTGGAACTGGCATGGTTTGAGTACCAGACGCATCTTCTGAGCCAAATCAACATCCATCTGGAGGAGAGACCAGAGCTCAAGAAGTGCGACGATATGATGACCTTGCACCAAACCTGCCTCAACTCGAGTGAATCTGGGCTTAGCCGTTTAGCATCTTTGACGGGACAGGCGTACAACAATGAGTTTTTCTTCCGATCTCTACTGAAGGATGGCTCTATCAATCCGGATGCCAAGATCGGTAGGACCTCGAGGGTGCTAGACGATCTGAAACCTGACACGTCGCTAGACAGCATATCGACGCCAGAGGAGGCTCGTGTAGCCGGCCATGCGTATGATTCCATAGTTCGAGACCAGAGTTTCGGCTCGATGAGCGCTTTCAAGGAATCATTCATTGCGCGCGGGGATGCTATATTCGGTAATGGCGCTGTATGGTTTGTATCCACAAAGGAGGAAAGCGGAATCCTAAACACCTATGGATGGGGCACTCCTTTGTCGCGCAACGACGTCGACAGCAGTCCTGCGAGTATTATTTCATCTCCCGTGAACGTTTCTAGCGTGTTTCCAGTATTGGGTATTAACCTGTGGGAGCATGTTTACATTACTGATTACGGAGTGGCTGGGAAGCGCCGGTTCCTTCTTAACGCGTTTGATTGCATCGACTGGCGTACAGCAGACGAGAGAATAGAGGACATCAGGTACACAAGGTAGATATTGGTAGAAAATGGCGCACAGCGTGAGCGGTACAAAATATCTGCACAAAGTGGTATTCGCCTAGACACAGCAATATGCCATCGCAATTGCGCCTTTGGCCTTGTCGGTTATTGTTACATACAGCGTCCTCGGGTGTTAAACCCGTGTGCGCTCGTATGCGGGCCGATAAACTGATAAACTGATAGTATTTAGGGTTTACATGCAGCTCAGCTGATCTCAGGCTTAGACTTGCCCTATGCTGCCCCTGGCCACCCAGCGGAGTCTGTACCCGCGATTGAGATTCCCGCGTCGAGTGCAATTGTTAACGCACGGCGAGGACCCAAGCATTTATCAAGGCCGCTATTCAGAGTCTCATATATCTAAAGCCATAACTTGTATTCGTTGCCGTATCAGTTAGAACTCTGAGATCTACCGGATCCACCTTCCGCGGGCGTGACGACTACAAGTCAGACAGACAACCCTTGACCTAATTAGTTCTTATCGCGGTGCAGTATGCAGGGTCCCGAGTGAAGAAACCTTTAGTACTTAAGAAGGCCTGTAGTTGTTCTGTAGATGTATACTTTCCATCGATCATAGCTAACAAGAGGTCCGAGATGTCGACGTCGTCAATTCCCGAATCTGGCGAGAAAAAGCCGGTTGAGGATGCTAGCAAGGTTGTTTACGAAGTAGGAGAAATCCAATCGATAGAACCAGTAACTTCAAGAGCCAGCGATGCCGCCCTCAAGTATGCTGCTAACGGTAATGTGGTTCTAACGAAAGAAATGGATACGAAGCTCCGATGGAAAGCCGACCTGTATGTACTCTCCTTTGTGTCGGTGTTGTACGGTATGCAATTCGCTGACAAGCTGATTCCTTCCGGAGCCGCAATCCTAGGCCTCACCACTGACCTCTTTGCCGAGAGCAAAACAGGTTACTCGTGGGTGGGCTCTTCCTTCTACCTCGGATACCTGGCATTTGAGTTCCCTATGACCTACCTGCTCCAGAAGTTCTCGCTGTCAATGTTCACGGGCTGCATCGTGGTAGCATGGGGAATTGTCCTCGCTTGCACAGCTGCGTGCCAGACAATGGAGTCCTTCCTGGCTATGCGCACCCTTCTGGGAGCTCTAGAATGCGTCACGCAGCCGGCTCTCGTTATTCTGGTGAGCCAATGGTACAAGAGATCCGAGATGTTCTCACGAACATGCTGCTGGCTGGCAGGAAATGGATTGGGTGGCATCTTCGTCACGAGTGTATGCTATGGACTACGTGTTCGTTGGGAGAAAGATAACAACGCCTTCGGAATGGAGCCCTGGCGAGTGATCTATATCATTATGGGCTGCATCACAATAATGATTGGTGTCATTTTCTACTTTCACGTCCCAGACGATCCCACAAAAGCCTGGTTCCTCACCGAGGAGGAAAAGGTTTTGCAAGTGGAGAGAATCCGGAAAAACAACCAAGGATTTGGTTCGCACCATATCAAGCCTCGCCAGATTGTACAGGCCTTTACTGATCCGCGCACTTGGCTTTACGGCATGTGCTACCTTCTTACGAACATCCCCAATGGTGGCATTACCGTATTCTCGACGCTGATCCTTGAAGGTGAGGGATATACGGGCAAAAACGCACTCCTCATGAACTTGCCAGGAAACGCAGTCGAGTTCGGAGGTATGCTCATTTTCGCGGCATTCAGTGCCCACTTTTTTCGGAGCAGAAAGCTTTCTTTCACCATTTTTGGGTCGTCCCTCACTGTGATGTGCCTATGTCTACTCGCATGGGGTCCGAACGTGTCCTCCAGGCTTGCAGGCTTCTATTTGTACTTCTGTGTTGGCCCTCTGCTCTTTGTAGGTCTCATTGGGTTGGTGGAGTCTGATAGTCTCGGCCATACAAAGAAGCTCACCACAAATGCTTTCATGCTGGTATGCTACTGCGCAGGAAACGTGATCGGCCCGCAAACCTTCCTTACATCCGAGGCCCCCGTCTATGAGACAGGAAAAAAAGTAATGGCTGCCACTCAGGCCGCTGAGCTTTTCCTCGCATGTTGCTTGTACGTCTTCAACGTCTGGGAAAATAGGCGACGCGACAAGCTCGGCATCTTTGAGCCGCCTGCCGATGAAGATAACGTAGAGTTCAGCGATAAGACAGACACTGAGATGCTCTGGTTCCGCTACTCATACTAGTCTACGATGCTCACGCTCACCACCACTCGTTACGCTTATTCTTTTGTATACTCTCTGATGAACACGTTTATACTACATACGCCAATACTAAACATGCACAAGGCGGAGCAGCTCCAATGCCCTGTGCCTGTACATACCCAGCGGATGTGCCAATCTGTTACGCGTGGCAGAGAATGGAGATCAAGAAGCCGCCTCGGCACATTAGTTGTGAGGTCCCGCTAGCAGGTTTGTTGACGGCTCCGTTTGTTGGTCTGAGCTACGAGCTGGGGGCTTGTGCATATAAGCCCAGGCGCGCACGAAACCGAAGATGTAGTTCACTGCAAACGCACTTGCCCCCAGGATCACTACCAAAACCCAAAGCGATACCATAGTCTTTGCCGTGATCGGTTCTACTAGCTCGTTAATGACTTCTGCGAGGAGGGATGCATGCATGCTCAGCCAACGGATATTATCGGGGTCTCTGTCCATGCCGCGCTCCATCTCCATACAGAACTTAGAGTCCACCAGGAAAGGCCTCTGCTCCACTTGATGACACCCATTAGAGAAGTACTGTTCCCTACACCATGCTGCATGGTATATCGTGTCCGCTGCGCGCTCTCTAATTTTGGCCTTCACATCTCTATGAAAGACGTATGAAATCCATACCGCAGCGCAAAAGAGCAGACAGTTGAACATCAGCTGCAGGTATGTACTGAGGATATACGGCAGATTGTGGCCCCAAGGAGCAGGGATCGGGAGATTGTCTCGATACCGGTGCGTGACTGGTGAATAATACCGTGAATCATCTCTGAGAGCCATTTGTGCACCAGATCTTGTGGGGGAGAAAACCTTCCGGAGAGATGAAGAGTCATGCGCTTTTTCCGGGGTTTCGAGTTCTTCATGCGGATATATTGGGACAGCCTCAATCTCCTCTGCAAATTCTGGATGGTCGGTCGCGGCGATGTCGCTATCAACGGGTTCGCTACTCATACTATCGCTATTCGTGGCATCAGCAATGCAGATATCTTCTATTGGCTCATTTTCTGGGTCTTGGACAACGTCGCTAACGTCCTGGTCCTCCATGGTGACGTCGCCCGCGAACAGTTCCTGGTGCGGTGCAGGGGGCGAGTTTAGCTCGGCAAGAACATCGCTGAGCGAGTCCAGAGCAAGGCACTTAGGGGTAGTCCTCCGTAAGACATTGAAATCAAAGGGATCAGGCATACCTATCCGCCACTGCGGTTTTCGTTTGCAAACAGACCGACGTGAGACCCTGAGGCAAGCACACACACCTAACCCTCAGAGCGAAAATAAACACGCGCGAGCTCCGGCCTCGCTCTGAGCGGAGCGGCGTAGCGCCGAATAAGACACAAGAAGCTAAGCAAATTAAATAGGTATAACTAGTGCTTCTCTACACGCTACACGAGCAGCTTGCCCCAGCGCTTTGGCACAGGCTCGCGGCTCTGATAATAGGTGACATCCGGCTGGGGGAATCCATGCAAAGAGCGCGCGTAAAATCCTACAGCGTGCGCAATCGCTTGAGTATTCACAAGCCACGGCTCGATGTTAAGGTTATCGAGGTTGTCACAAGCCTGGTGGTAGCAAGCATCGTATGCGACGCCCGCCTCTCCCCCAAACCGAAGCACGTCCTCTTCCGTCTTTATCACCTCCACGCCGGAATCAATACCTGTGGAAGGTATGCCGACATTGATGAACCCAACGTAGTCGCTGCGCCCGTCGAAGGGCTGTAGACTATAATTCAGGCCGTGGTCGGTAAACCAGTCCACGAAGTGGTCGCGCAGAGCCGACGAGCCCGTCGGGTTCTCGCTATCGTCGCTGTCATAAATTTCGTAGACATAGTTCGTCGAAGCCATCATATCAAAATCCAGAAATAACCGAATCTTCGAGGCCTGCTCCTTGGTCAGATTCTCCGCGTACCAAAGAGACCCCACGAGGCCCTCCTCCTCTGCGGACCACCACGCGAACCTCACAGCATTCTTGAGCTTGAAGTTGGTCAGTTGTCTGGCCACCTCGAGCAGAGAAAGCATGCCGCTTCCATTATCATTCATGCCAGGTCCTTCAAAAACGGAATCGCTGTGTGAACCCGCGAAAACCACGTTGTCGTGGTCTCCATCAATAGATTCAGCGATAATATTAATCGTCTCGATGGTGTTGATGGTGGAATTGACGAAGACGCTCAGAGTCTGCCCTGCCTCGAACGTCAGCGCAGCGTTTGCGCTTATGCCCAGCGTGCTGACCTCGTGGCCAAGTAGAGGCGACAGCAGCGTGCCACCGGAGAAAACCTCTGCGGAGCTCGGCAATTCTGGGTCGTAAATAAGAAGCGCGAGGACACCAGAGAGGCCAGCGATCTCCGACTTCTCTCCAAAGGGGCACTTTCCACGCTTGACAATGGCCACACATCCCTCCACATCATTATAGTCCGACGGAAGACACCCAAAATCTTCTACGAAAGCGACAGGCGCATTCGTGACGTTTCCTGGTGGCGACATGTACAGCGGCTGGCTCTCTACTATAGCGCCGTTCGCATTACGTGTCTCGAAGCCATGCAGTGTGTACTCCGTAGCAAAGAACGGCTGCATATCGAACGTGTAGAAGTCTTCTAGCTCTCGTAAAGTGCCGAGAATGAGATCGAGGCTCGCATTGTGGCCAGGGGTCCCAATGGCGCGCGTGGGATGGCCTACCAGGGGTGTACTAGCATCCGCAGCTTCGTAAAGTTTTTGTGACCAGCCCTCAAGTGCCGAAGCCTCGATCAATGATTCGAGCTTTTCCGCGTCAATAAGCTCCTTAGTCGATTGTGGGGTGTGCGGAAGCGCGTTAAGCTCGTGCGATCGTGCAAGGTCACTGTCTCCAAACAGGTCCGAATAGAAGTTACTCAGTGCGTATAATATAGCAAGCATACTTGTTGAAGAGCACCTTAACGGTGTCAAGACCTTTTCTACTTACTGACGGCTCCTGTCTACTTCACTTACATAATCCTTACCAGTTTAGGAAGATAATGTTACAAATCAGGGGGCGCTGTAATGACTCCCCACAAAGTTTGAACGGTGCGGGTCCCTGGGCAAGGATACGATATGGCGATGCGGTACTTACTGAGTCCCTTTTGAAAGCTGGACGCAATTGCTAACAACAACCTTTACGAGTCCATACAAATACGTGCTCCCTATTGCCTAGACTGTTATCCTCGTTCCTGACACAATTTTGCAACAATCGCGCAAAAACTGTCCGAAAATCCGGGCTTAGCGTCGTGTCCGGTTCCGGAACTTAAATACGTATAGGCATGTGTCAGCATATGTCAGGTCATAATGCCGGCAATGACTCCATTATGTTGCCATGCAGCCATTATGCGTTTGCGACAATTTGCTGTTGTCAGTCATGCATGCCGACATGTAGTCCGATAATTGGCGGAGAGTGGGGTAATTGCCCTTCTCGAAAGAGAGGATTAAAAATAGCATCTCTGACGTGTGAAGACATAACATTACAGGCACAGAGCAACGCTGAGAATGCAAGGTGCTAGAGACGGCCGAGGGGGCCGGTACGCTAATTTTGACCATGCTCTGTACCATCTTCCGACAAATTTACAGTCCACGCGTCAACACTTTGCACGATCCGCCGCTGTGAACTTTCTAGGTAGTCGTCAATTATAATGCCAGCGGACCCGCGGCTAATCTCTGGCTCGACCGCCTTGCGAAAAATTTCATCCACAACGCGTTCTAGGTCTTCTGGGGGCACATGTTCTAGACACCCTGAATTTCTCTCTATGTATCGTAACACCGTTTGCTCAACTTCTTTTTGCGTTTCAGCAAGGTAACCGGCTTCCTTGAATCCAAGGTAGAGCTGCTCTTCCAGAACTCTCATTGAGCCGGAGGTCTTGGCACTCTCAACTATCTCATCTGCTGTGGGCAGCATTATGCCAGCAGTCTGTGGCTTGTTGTTTATTTTTTGACCAGAGATTATCAAATAGCAGCTATCTTACATGTTAGGCGCATTAATCATACCAATCTCAGAAAGCGTGATATGCAGCTAACCATCCCGAACCCTAGAGCGGCACTCGCCGGACGTGATATCATTTGGGTTGCCACTCGTCATCACAACGTAGCATTTGCTTTTGCTTTATCCCATTCCGCAAGTCACCAGGTAACCGGGCCCACGATGGATAACACGCAGTTGATCAGAGTAACTATTCGTGAGTCCGAGAGTAACAAGGAAGAGGTATCGCCTCTCCACCTTGTGGTGAACCGTTCGCAGACGGTAGGTGAGACCAAGAAGATGCTGATCGACCGCGACAGTTCCCTTGCTGTGGACGAGCTCATGTTCGATGGCGAGGGCGTTGAGGATAACCGCTTGCTCTCGTCCTTCCCCTCTTCGGAGAAATCGTCTCTGCTGTTCACGGCCCGGCGCCGTACGCTTGAAGTGAGGACAGCTCGGAGAAAGCCAAGATGCTCGCACAAGAATTGCAATAGCACTCCCCTAAGGGGAGTTGGTGACTGCCGGAACTGTAACGGCAAGTTTTGCTCAAGACACCGTCTTATGGAGCAGCACGATTGCGCTGGTCTCCAAGGTTGCAAACAGCAGCTTCACGAGCGCAATGCCATGAGATTGCAGCAGCAACAGACTATGCCGAACAAGGTATGATAAACATCTTCTTCACCCACATCGCTCTGAGTCCTAATACCCTACCTCGTCCATGCAGTGACTAACCTGCATGGATTAGGGTGTATGCATTGACTGTGGCGTTTCGCCTTATACAGATAATGTCGCAGTGGCATCTCGTCCCAGCTTAGAGACTGATGTTAGACTGACTGTAGAGTACTTCGGATGTGACCCCAACTATCTGATATTTTAGTATATGCTCACTAGGACTCCATACTTCTATTCAATCATAATAACGCAGGCCAATCAGCAGCATTGGCCAAATATAGTACAGCATCTCCTAGAACGGAATGTGTGCCCATTGATATTAGCAAGACGAAGAGACCGCAGAGTAATAAGATACCATTGTCTCTTGACGAGAGCTCTACCGTTTAATTTTCAACTGGAGAGAGCGCCCTCAGTACGGCAGCGTACACATCATCCGCGATGAATGTCGGTTTCGTGAATAGCTTATCCGAGGGCTGGTATACCCCTGTCCGTACAAGAATGCTCTGCCATCCGTAATTGTTGGCGCCTAGAATGTCCGAATTCTGGTTGTCGCCTATCATGTACACCTCAGAGACGCTCTTTCGTAGCTTCTTTGCCTGCGCTTGCAGAAGAGCGTCTGCATAGCGGTACGTGAACGCCGTTGGTTTTCCAATGACAGTGTCCTTAAGATCAGCCCCTGTTAAGGCTTTGTAAAGGGCCCGGACGGTTTCGATGAACGCACCCTGTCCGAAACGTGGCAGCTTATAGTCTGCAGCCCACTGCAGATCTGCGCAGCTGAAATAGATCGGCACCGATGGGTTGCCATCGAAATTATCAAGGTCACGGCGCGTTCCGAGCTTGCCGCCTTCGGAGAGCAGTAAGTCGACAACGATTTGAGCATCGGTGGAGAAGTCGTACGTATCGTGAAATGAAAATATGGCATCAAATTTTCGGTCAAGGTCGATGTTACCGTCCAGCATCCGATTGTACCCAGCCATTGTCGTCGTCAGGCTAGGAAAAGCTTGTATTATTGGCTGAGCCGCTACAATCTGCTGCGTCGTGACCACATCCTGGAAGCCGTAGCCCAGGGCGAGGCGGCGGACAGAATTTTGCTTGCCACCAATGGCAAGAATCCTATTGTGATTCTTAACGAACTGTTTGTACGGCGTATGGCTCTGTAAAAACTGGTCTTCGTGTACGGGGATCTCGAGCTTCTGGCTGAGTTCGGCAACGCGATCGGTTTCAGACGTCCCGCCGCCGTTCGTCAACACAATCCACGGAATATGGTTCTGTCGCAATAGTCTCAACGCTCTGGCTGCGCCAGGCAGAACTTTCGATCCTTTCAACAGTACTCCGTCGATGTCGAATACGAACGCTTTAGTCATTGGTCAACTATTTACTAATACCTGCCACAAAAGACTCGGATGGACGAGTGGGTTATACAGTATGGATTAGCATCCGAGTTTGAGAGCAGGTCATGCACGCAGCGCGATATTTGAGAATTCTAGTATTCTATCTTTGTATGGTGCCGTGTTACATTGTACGTAACATCAATTTCGGTGACAATTTAGAGAGTGCAACGTGGAGGAGGTATCTGAGAGGAGGCATTGAGATACTTCAGGATTCTACGAGCCAGCGCTGACCCTGAAGCTTATGAACAATATCACAGACCTTCCCTACCACCAACAATCCCGGCGGATTGCTGCGAAGTTCTTCGGAGGCCTCGGCAATGTCTTTTAGTGTAGATCGTATTATTCTCTGTCCTGGGCAAGAAGCACGCTCAATTATGACGGCAGGAATCTCCGGATCCCAGGATCGGCTGATCAGAAGATCAGTTATCGCTTTGAGTCGATGTATGGCCATCAGAAAGACCGTGGTGCGCGTGGCTACGTACTCAGGGACCTCGAGCATCTCTCCTTTGCGTCCAGTTCCCGTGCAGATCAGCAGCTGGCTTGCCACTGATCTGTATGTGAGAGAGATTTGAGCAATAAGCGGCGCAGAGAGCGCACTCGAGATTCCAGGCACGACATGCGGGGTGAAACCGTGATCCTTAAAAAAGACATACTCTTCGAGCCCGCGGCCATAAATGTATGGGTCGCCCTGCTTGAGTCTAACAACCTTGCTTCCTTGACGCAACTGCTCCAAGCCAATATTGAGAAGCTCTGTTTGCGCGGCATCGGCATTTCCTGGAAACTTTCGGGCGATAAACACGGGTGTCTGCCTGGGTACGAGATCTAGAACCTCTTCGGGTATCAGTTTGTCGGCAAGAACGTAGTTCGCGGCTGTTATAAGCTCTAAGGCCTCTGTAGTGAGCAGCTTGGCGCTGCCAGGCCCTGCACCGACAAGGCTGATAGCGCCCTGCTGGTCGTGCTGAATTGTGAGATGATTCTGCTCTTCACATTCAGCCTTTAACGTTCGCATAGCCGTGTCTGACTCTGGTCCTGGGGTCAAATCTGCTTCGGTGATATATCGCAGCTTGTCAATGGGATAGTACTCCACCATCTGCAGTAGCCAGCGCAATTTCTGCTCGGCGCTCTCGGCGTTGTCTAGCACGAGCTCGTTGATGTTATCTGGCGGGCAATTGTCATCCTCCTCCGCCGAGTGTACTCTCTTGGTGAATTTGCGACGAAGAGCGCCAACATTGGTGCACAGAGCACCGATCTCCTTCGGTAGATTACTCACGATGTTCCGGCGCAGCCGGTTCGCAAGGCGGCAGCCCATACCGTTCGTGCACACCCCCACTTGGAAGGGGCCGTCCTCGTATATTGACGGTAGGGTGAATGTACATAGCTCGGGCCGTTCGGTCACGTTTATCGGGATGCGGCGCCGTTTGCATTCTGCAGAGAGTCGTGCAAGCTCAGACTCCATGAACGAGCTGTTCGGAACGACAAATACACCATCCACGACACCATCAACCTCGGCACGGCCGAGAGACTCCAGATCCGCAACAGTCGCGAGGCGGCCTGGAACATTGACACACGTCGCGCCATGGCCTTCTAGAGATTTAATGCGCCGTTCCAGCAGGGGGCTGGTTCCATTAATCAAGAAGACCCTGCCACGGATATCATTGTTGACAAGGAACCCCATTTCTGAAACGAGCCACTGGTAGCAGCTCTATTTCTGTTTACCTGAAAAAATGCCAGTCCTCACTTTCATAGTCATCGCACGCAATGACACGTGATTGGGTACTTCTGTTTCCAGCCTGCATGTGAGGCTGAACACTGTGGATAGGTAGGGCAGTATGCCCCGCAGCGGAAAGGCTCGGAAGTACAGGGCAGAGAGTACTAGAGTTCACAAATATTGTGTTGAAAGTTCGGCCATTGATAACGATATCGCCGTTTTCCCGAACCGTCCCACCAGACGGGAGACGCAGACCCCTGTATGGAGCGCGGATCCGCCTGGAAAACTCCCAATATCGCTACCCGGACAAGCGCTGCGAGCAGGAGCGCGCGTGCATCCTCAGCAGCGCCGAAATACGCGCAATGGTGCCGCTTGAGAGCGTCCTCTCTCGCCCTGACTAACTTTAGGGGCAAGGAGCTGCCGTCGTACTGGAAAACGGCGCAGGCACGGTGTAGATCACATGAGTAAGAGGCCCGGCTAATTCTCAGCAGCCATGGGTGTGAAGCGCGGAGTACCGTTCGGGAAGGCGTCCAAAGAGAAGCGCAGCAAGCCTGAGGCTGAGGAGGAGGCGCAGCCCGAGCTCGAAATCGAGCTTGACGAAACTGTGGCCGATGAGGAGCTCGCTGAGGTGTTCGGGCTCTTCGCGAAGCTGCAGGAACAGCGCGACCCCCGAGTAGCGCGCGGGCTTGTGCATGAGTGCGATCGGCTCCTGCGCGAGCGCGACTCCAAAGGAGAGACGCTCCCTCCCCTGTTCCACGTCGCGTACGCAAGCGCACTGCTGCGGTTGAGCGACCCTACGGTCTCGGAAGAGGAGGCAGAAGGCCTTCAGCGTGCCGGGCTGGAGCGACTGGACACTGGTATCGACGCGCTTGGCGACGACCTCGCGGTTGCGGGTATCGCCGCGCAGGAGCTCGTGCAGTTTCTGCACACGCAAGTCGAGAACGCCAAGCTGAGCCCCGCGAGTGCGACCCTGGTCGACAAAGTCGTCGCGCTGCTGAAGCGTGGCGTGCACGCGGAGATCGCTAAAGCCGCGTTCCAGTTTGTGCAGCTGACGGACGAGCTCGAGGATCTCGAGCAGACGCCAGAGGTGGTCAAGGTGCTCGAGGCGCACGCGGCGGCCGAGCAGGATGAGACTGCGCGCTTGTGGGCGCACCGTGGGTTGGGCAGTCAGTTGCTGAATGACGCAGCGCGGGCAGACTCCGCGGCCGAGGAGGCCGGCAAGGTGCCGCGCGAGATTCTGGATACGGCCATCGAGCACCTGCGGCAGGGCGTCAGCGAAACAGACGCGCAGTCCCACGTGCTGCTGGCCGAGGCGCTGCTGCAGCTCGGCGGCGTGCTTGAGGAGGAGACGGAAGACGCAGACGTCTCTGAAGTTTACGCCGAGGCGCTCCGGCACCTCAAGAAGGCCCAGCTGTTGGGCCACGAGGACCTGCGCGAGGTCATCGAGTCTCTCGAAGCGTGATGCAAAGTGAGACTATTCTAAATATCTGTAAAACAATGTGCGGGCTTTTCAGGGTAAAAAAAGGAAGTCTTTGCGCGTGCGCTATCGGCACAGTCGCTCTACGCTCTTTTGTCCGAGCTTCCAGGAGGGAAGACGCTGCGTGCGGCAGACGTACAGAGTGCGCTGTTGTGATCCACTGCGCTGTGCCGGTTTTACAATGGAACCGCAGTGCGAGTTCTACGCTAGAGTGCGCCAGCTGTTAAACAATTACTCGAGCGCCTGTTCACGCATATGTGCACAAGATGTCTAAATTTCATTCGCAGCCATGTTTTTGACGCAGCCACCTTATGTGCTGCAACTGCAGCTCCGTCCACGCCGGCGGGCGCTGTGCTCCGCCTTCACAGATTCGCCAGTAATATATATACATATATGCGCCTCCAAATATCTCGCGTTTCCCCAGCTCACAAGTAAGCTCAAGTACGTGCTGCGTAGGTAACACGTCCATAATCAACCACGGCTTGGGTTCTACAAAAAACTGCTTTGGATCTCATTAGCGACGGCTTGATCAGAGCGCACGAACAGGGAGCAATCAGATAGGAAAAGTAATATGAAAACCGCCCTTACGTTATGTGTCAACACAGCCGGCCAGCGTAGGCTCTACGAGCTTGCACCATAACCTAGCGCCATTCCGGATGCGTACTAATTCCTGCGCGCAGTTCCCGTGTGCAAGTCCCTGCCTCCCACAAAACGGCGTCTTGTCGCGCCCGCACTCAAACCCCTGCCCATGTCGTCGAGAGTGCGCACCGTCGGCGCCGACGTGTGGAAGCACAAGACGGACAAGGTGAGCCTCGAGCTGTTCACACTGATGTACGGCTCGATAGTGGCTCAACTGTGTGAGGATTTCGACCAGGATTACGCGAAGGTGAACGCGCAGCTCGAAAAAATGGGCTACAACATTGGGCTGCGCCTGATCGAGGAGGTGCTTGCGAAGACAGGTCTGCCCCGGTGTCACTCGTTCCGCGAGACTGCGGACGCCGTTTCACGCGTCGGGTTCAAGATGTTCCTGAACATCGTGCCCCAGATTGGCGGCTGGTCTCCGGACAATAAACAGTTCAGCATCTTCATCGCGCCGGGCGCGAATCCCCTGGCCGAGCACGTCGAGATCTACGACGAGAGCATGCGCGAGCTGTGGTATAGCAATATTCTCGCAGGGGTCATCCGGGGCGCGCTCGAAATGGTGCAGCTCAGCTGCGAGGCGGAGTTTGTGACGGATGCATTGCACGGTGCGCCGCAAACGGAACTCCGCGTGAAGCTCATTCGTCTGCTTGACGACGAGGTGCCCCAGGGCGAAGAGTAACCGACGCTGTCTCGGGTTGCTAGTGGTGCCTGCCGCAGTGCATTTGCGGCGCTCTCTCTATCCACCAGGGACCCGCTGATCGCGCAGGAAGATCCGATATCGAGGACTCGGTACATCGTTATGCGTATTGTGCTGAGGACTCAGCCAGCGCGGCATTTGATGTGTGGGCTCGAGTTTTTTCCCGTCCTAGAGTCGATGGGCGCATGGCGTGGGCACGTAGGCGTGGCTGCTAGAGGCTGGGTGAGTGCCGAATATTGGTTGTTTTAGTGTCGCCGTGGGGTAATGCCGACGGGCCTCGCGAGGCATCTCTGCTGCGAACAGATGTGTGCTGCCAGGCCGCGAGTGTTGCAAGCTCTCAGCTGCACACATTTGCGCCTGTCATGCAGTCTTTCTCGACTGAATGACTGGGGTTCGCCATTTGGACGCGAGCTATGCGATCAAGAGAAGTGGCTCGCGCTCGTTAGCCTCTACTTCTTGGCAGAACAGCCTCGCACGAGTGCGGCCGGTCAATTGTATTGCTCAATATCCCGCTTCGTACCGTGCTAGTGCATTTTATATTAACGTCTATGTAAAACTGCCAGGCGCCGACGGCGTATCGCAGTTGCTCGTTGAAATTAGGCAGTCTATAGATGCGGCCAATGTTTTTGCTCTCTCCGATCACTTTCGGCGGCGCGGCTGCGAGAGCGTGGCCGGCGCATGCTCTGAGCTGAAGATTGGCACCTTGGCGAGATCGTAGTCACCCTTCACCGTCATTGACGAGTTCAGGCCACGGACGTCGATGCGCGGGTCGAGTGTAGCGTCGCGCTCCTCGTCGTCGTCCTTCTCCAGGCGGTCGGCAATGTCGGGGAACATCTGCGGACCGAGCTCGTTGACGACCTCGGTGATTTCCTCAGTAAGCTCGGCGCGCCGCTCGCGCAGCTCCTCTAGCGTATCATTGTAGTACGGGGACAGCGCGAGATACAGCGGCTTGATCGAGCGCGCAATGTCCAGCCCGGCCTCGCCGATGATGATCGTTGCGTAGCCGAGCAGGAGCAGCCCCAGAAAGCAGCACGCGTACACCAGGAACAGGTTCCAGTACGTGTACTCGATCCAGTCAGTTTTTTTGAAGATATACCAGCAGTCGAACACAGAATACAACCCGAACACGCTCGGCACCATGAGCAGCCCAATCAGGATCTTCCAAGTCGCGATCACGTCGTTAGCGGCAATCTTTACCGACGAGTGCGCAAGTGCTATGCGCGCCTGCCGCTTGGAGTAGAGTTTTGTCGCCACTAGGATCGGCGAGCCCAGTATAAGGCCGGGCAGGGACGCCACGGAGAACACGACGAGTTTCAGAACGTTGCGCACAAGTTTGGACAGCACCTGCCACTTCGACATCACCGCGATTGGCACCTGGTGGTCCGCGATACCCATCGTCATAAGCTGTTTATTGTACTGCTTCACGGCATCGTACAGCTGCTGCATGCGCGGGTCTTTATCCTTGAACCCAAGGAAACCCTGCACCAGGCGGCGCGTGAACTCAATGGTCAGCGAGAGCGGGATGTGGCGGTGACGCTTGTACAGCCGCTGCCCAGCCTGTACCACCATGAGCGTCTCGTAATCGGGGCAGTTGATCGTCACTAGCTGCAGTGCGCTAACAATACGCGACATCAGTTTCGTTACACTGGTCTTCTTACCCTCGGGGCTGCTCTGATATTCGTGAAGCAGCTCGGGTGTCACGTACAGTGGTTCACCAAACTCAAGCACGGCGCGGCTGCGGAACTTATGGGGATGAAAGTAGTTCATTCCCACCGGCACGATCGCGACGTCCGTACCGGGATGCAGATCCGCGGCCCCCAGAGCCATGATGGCAACGCCGGGCTTCAGCGGCAGCATCTCCGGCCGGTCGTGCGAGCCACCTTCTGGGAAAATGCCCAGGCTGTGGCCGTTGGCCAAGTGCTCGAACACAAAATGGAACATCTTCGTATTGTCGACTTTCTCGCCAATTTTGAACCCACGCGGCTCAAACCCGTTCGCCATGAGCTCACGGCACTCAGCCGTCTTAAAAGGCCTCGCCAGCACAAGCTCCGTGTCGCTGCGCACCTCCTTGATCACGGCTATATCATTTGAGCCCTGTAAACTGATGTTCTTGCCAGCGGCCGCCTCAGCATCAAACTTCGTGCCTACGCCGCGGAGCACAAGCGGATCCTTCCCGTCCGCAAATACCTCTCCGGTGGCGACCTTGAAAGCATCCTGCGCCCGTCCTACGGGTATTGCTTTCATGCATCGGGCAAGCGGGCCAATAAGCTTGTGGTGGTACGAGCTTTCTGCGATCAAAAAGCTTGGACGCCGTCCACTCAGCTTTGACACCTCGATGCCCAAAAGTACCGGGTCCACAAACTGGTTGGCATGCGGAGCACCCACGAGAATCATCGGGCCTTTCCGGGGAATCCGCCAAGACCCGCGCACGCGGATAGTCCGGAAAAATGTTGAGAACACTACCTCGAAAAACCAGATAAAAACGTCATACACTAAATAAGACTCTTTCTTCTTCTTACGCTTCTCCTTCCGCAAATGCTCCATGGTGTTTGCTGCCGGTAAGGGTTCAAGTCTCGTTGGGGATGTTGAGTGGTTTAGTGAGCGACATTCGCTCGGGACAGCGGAGCGCTTATATACTACATTTCAGATTGCAATACCCATCGGTACTCTCTGGAGGGGGTGCGGGTACAAATAACAGCAACACGTATGCAAGCGATGCGGTATTGGGTTCGGGAGCGAGCTCGGCAACCCGCACTGGCTGGCATCTATTTTACTGTGATTAATGCTAGAACCAGACCTGCTAGCCGAAACAAGATATATATTTCTGATTGTTTGTCTCTTACGAAATCACACAGCTCGTTTGTGGTCTAAAAATTTGTGGATGCGGGGGCGAGTAGTGGTAGAGTGTCAGCATTGGGTGGGGGAAACCGTGCAGCATGCATCGTGCTGACCTGCTGCCTGGGCTTCCAGTTCCCTCGAGATTGGGAGCAGCTGACTGTGTCAGGCCGTGTGTTTGCCTTCGCGTTTTGTTAGTCATCGTGTCATAAGGGGTTAGGTCCGTTTACGCGTCGCCGTGTTTATCATGAACGAGGGCGGATTTATGAGCCAAGGTGCCGGCGGCTTCGGCAGTCAGGGCTCGACCAAGCGCGCTCTGAAGGCCGTGCGCTCGATTGTCGTCAGCCAAATCATTCAAGCCGAGCCCCAGAGCGACGACGGTCCCGTAGTGCTGAACTCGCACCCCATCGAGTCGTTCGTCACCTGCGCCGTACTCAAGGAGCACACGGACGCGCCAAAAAAGATTGAAATTTGGGACTCTACGGGAAGCATTGACCTGCGCGTTCCGAGCAACAGAGAGCTGCCGGAGGATGTCGAGGACCACGTTGGAGAGTATGTCAACGTCTATGGCCACTTTCGTATTTTCGCCGGCAAAAAGATCATTGACTTCGACCGGGTGGAGTTCGACTTGAAGCCGTATCAGTTCCTGTATCACGAAGTCTTCGCTGCTCGTGAGTGGTACCATTATACAGACGTGCTGCCACTGGACGAGAAGAGCTTGGCAGAGGCTAAAACAGAAGGGGAGAAACCGAAGGCAGAGAGTGGGCTGTTCGTTGACGAGGATCCCAATTGGGAGCTCAAGCAGAGGATCACAGAAATTGTTCGTGGCGCTGATGAGAACGACGATGAGGCCTCTACGGAGTACATTGCCCGAGAGCTATGTATCGCTGAAGATACGCTGAATCCTTTGCTACTCAACCTTGCCAACGAAGGTACTATTTATGAGGTAGCAGGGTGCTACCGCATCTCCGAGTTGTCTTAACCGCACTAGTGGGACAATTCTCCTAGCTTCTAACGCAAACATGGGCCAGCGTGGTTCAGGCGCAGAACAAGCACCCTTTCCGAACGACTCACATAGTCTACGTAAGTTATTGATTTACTGGTATACCGGATTCAGCCGATAAAGGTCACACGTCGTTAGATTTGTATCGATCGTTCCCCTCTCTCTATCCGCTGGGGCCCAGAATTGTTCGCCAGTTTTGATCACTATAATTCTGCCACGAATCTCGTCCATGATGTTAAACCGTCACGAGTGGCCCGCTAAAGAGCTTAGATTATGGGGACATCTCCCTGACTTGTTGTAATTAGATTTAATGGGTAGAGCTGCCTGCGGACGTCCGAGCCGCAACTGGAGGTATTCCTCGCCCCATGGACACCGTTGCGCACGTGGTGCTGAACTGCAAGTCGGTTTGCATGTCGCTAGCCCACTGAGCCAGAGAGAAGCATAACACACAAGAATCTAATAATCTCGGTACGCGGATTTCTATCTCGCTCGGTCCCACACTCTGACTATCAAATGGGTCTCATCAAAATGTCTATCAAGTTCTTTTCAATAGATCGCTACATCAAGGCAATCGTCTAAGTTGCTGAAACGGAAATACTTTCAATGGCCGCGCTACCTTCTCTTGAGAAATTATGCTCATTCTGCCTCGTCAAGAGAATCTCTCGTAGCGTGCGGGCATCTACAATTTCAACACCGTGCTTGTCGATCATTGTTTTCTGTGATTGAGCGTGTTCGAGTTCAGCCGAATCAGCGACATCGGTGCCTACCTGCGACATCTCGCGAAGACGTTTCTTGGTGGTATATCCCAGGATTTTCTGCTCGATTGTATCTTCGACACAAAACTGCCATACCGTTGTCTCACGTGTCTGACCAATTCTAGCAACGCGGGAGACCGCTTGCAGCTCCAGCGCCGTATTCAGCAACGGCTCGCACAGAAAAACGTGAGTTGCATTTATCAACGTCAATCCAGCGACATTTTCCCTCGTATGTAATAGTAAACACGCAGTGTACGTGCTTTCCCTGAATGCGTTGATGTCTGCCGCAAGGTTGCTGCGCTGCCCTACCGTCCTAACTCCACTTTTGTTCATAACAAAGTGGAGCGACGTTAGTAGCTGCTCCCATTGGGAGAAGACTACGATTTGTGCTCTCGGATTGTGATTACGCAGATACTTAGCGTGCTTGACAATAGTGTCTATTTTCACGCCGTAAGTCTCGTGCAGTCGCATGGCCCCTATCTCCTCACAGATCTTAGCTGATACAGGACTATAAATCTCGGTCGATTTTTGGTCTTCTGCCGCGCCGTCAGGAACGCGGATGTGGCCAATGTATCGAGCGTCCGAGACCTGCTCCTCTTTGGTACCCGTGGGGTCATTGTTGAATCGCCTAATCTCCTCGAGCCTTACGACAACCTTACAAAGTGGGCAACAACGATGACTGGAAACCCACTCCTCGAAGCAATCCGAACAAAATATGTGACCGCAAGGCCCAAGCCCGCCAATTTTGTAGTAATCCTGGCAAACAAGACATATGCGCTCTGCCTGTTTAGTCTCGCTGCCTAAATCCTCAGCGCCAGCGTCCCTCTGTAACCCAAGTAAGTATCGCATGCGGCTTTCACTGCTTTCTAAGGCCCGCGTGATACGGCTGATGTTGGCGCGCGTGCTCTCTATCTTTCGACTCAGAAGCTCCGCAATCGCGGAATCACTCAACCTATTTCTCTCCTTTTTGGTGACATCGCCAGACTTGTCTGTATTACCAGCCGTGCTCTCTTCATATATTGAGGTCAAGTCAAGATCTGCGACCTTGTCGCTGAGCTCTTGTAGCTTCTTGTAGAACTCCACTCGGCGGTTGTACGAGATTTTGAAAGCTGCATAACGCTTCTGGAGCGCTGTTGTCTCTTCTCGGAACTGCGCTGCGTTGCTAGGAGCAGCGATCCGCGCCAAACCCGGCGTAGTTCGCTCAATGTCGATGTGAATCGAGATATTGAAGTATTCGAGCGGTATCGTGCCTCCATAAAGGATCACATTTCGATCCTTGATTCGCTTTTGCATGTCACTTAGCAGAACGTGGGCCTGCTCTTGGGCATCCAGCGTCTTGTTGTACGCATCGTTCTCGCTTTGTACGCCTGGCTTGGTTTCCTCAACCTCTTCCTCGATAAGCGGTAGTGTCAACATTTCCAAAAGCCCCTTCTCTAGGTTGAGAAGAATTTTGTTGCACTCCGCTAAAGCAACGGCAGCTGGTGAGTCTTTCGAGGTCAATCCATGAAAGTGCAGCCTGTGCTTTACAAGCTGCGGTATAGTATCATTGACAACGTCGATCTCTGATTTTAAGATATTCTTGCGCAAGTCTTCGGCTAGCTTGTAGAACTGTCGCTCCAGTTCGCTGTTGTGCTTCATCTCTTTCTGCACTTCTTGGGATTCGAGCCTCTCAGGTGTCGAGTTCAACCGCATCCGCTGCGATGCGCGGAAATACCCTGTGCCCAAGAAAAAGTATGTCCTATGCAAAAGATCTTTGAGGCTGTTAGCTGGAGCTCCGCGGTTTCTACGAGTATGTTTTGTGTCCTCTATCTCATCGGCCTCCGAATCACTCTCAGTTTCGCTCTCACTACCGTCAAGCGGGAGCTCAGCGAGCTCATTATTGGAACTCTCATAGCGCTCGATATCGCTACACAAGTTCTTCCAGGCCGCAATGGCCTCTGGCATCCGATCCGCCTTATCAAGAAGCTGACCCAATAATTGGATGGCATTCACCCTGCTGCGTCGGTTGGCCACAAGCTGTGAGCGCTGTTCTTTAATGAGAGTGTTCAATGTACGGCCCATGGTGGTGCCTACAGGCTGCTGTGTGCGCGAGTTGCAGCACGCTCTCGCCAAGGCTTGGAACCACACGTAGAGATTAGGCTGCTTCGTCTCGCGGAACTCCTCGAGTATACGCTCGTATTGCCATTGTTCGACTTTTGAAAACCTCATCAGGAGTAGCTTTTTGTTTTGCTTCGGCAGCCGTAACTGATCGGCAACTAGAGCCTTAGTATGCCGAAGACACAAAGGCTTCAGCACAGCGCTGAAATCCACCTCCGACGAAATCAGTCGACGCCACGCGTAATCTTCAACGAAGGGTTGAAGATGGAGAAAATTGAGGATTCCTTTCAGGTCCTCGAGTGTTCCGCTCACTGGCGTCCCACTGACGCACCACGCGTGGACCCGTGGAATAAGTTTGACGACGCGCGCAGCCGCCGAGACGCCGGTATGTACCATTTGCGCCTCATCCAGGACTACGCGCCAGAAACGCACTTTGACCAAGTCGCACACGAAGCTGAGTGCTACCTCTCTCCCCAAGTTATATCGCGTCGGCCTTTTCATGGGCACGAAAAGAGCAGGCTCTAATTGCGACGCGAGCAGCTTGTAGGATATGATTACGACGTCGGCGTCCTTGAATTTGTTGACAGCAATATCCGCCGCTTCCTTGAGCATGACTACGACCAAGCTTGGCGCGTGTTTCTGAATCTCTTCGTGCCATTGCTTGGTGATGATGAGCGGCGCCACGACCAAAGTTGCCTTGATGTTGAGCAGCGGCGGCACCTTGTTAATCTCAGAAGGCGCGCTGCAGACCGAATTCCGCGAAGGAAGTCCTGCAGGTTCGGATATCGTAGGTACGGGCACTACAGGTTCAAACGCCGCAGATTCGGGTGCCACAGGTTCAGGCAGCTCAGGTAGCTCGCGTGATTCATTCTTAACGCTGGGGTGTAATGATGTTTTCTCCTTTTTTATCGCTATGCACGGATTCAATAGAATAAGCGAAATTATTTCCACGGTTTTTCCCAGTCCCATCTCCTCGGCCAAAACGCCTCGGCCCTCGAATATTGGACCCGAGAATCTGTGAGGCGCTGATGAGCTAGTTCGCATGCTATAAGGGTTCAGCCAATGCGTCGTGCCTGGGATCCGCCGCCATCCCAGCGGCCCGTTGATTTCAGTGTTCCTCACCTCCAAACTGAATTCTGCAACTTTGTTTTGACTTATTAAATACTTGCCTTCTCTGCGCAACAGAAAGCGTACGGACTCCTGTTGATAAGGCAGAAGTAACGACAACAAACCTGCAGGCTGTGGCCTGATTTCCGGCGAGGCAGCTCCTGAGGAGTCCGCGGTGATCATATCTAAAAATTCCGGGCATGTCGCCTGATACTCATCCGGCCTGGCCAGCGCGGGATCGTCCAAAACACGCGCCAGATATGCGTGCACGTTGGTGGCAAGCTTGCGGCCCTGCTGATCCAACACGACGTATAGCGCGTAGCGCAGCTCGATAAGACCGGTAGAGTAGAAGACCAGCACCGGCTTCAGCACTCGTACGATGGCAATATCGCTAGAGGGTGACGGTCCGGCTTGACAGAATATGGCATCACCAGGATCAGTAGGGAGCACAGCGACAAAATTATGGAGCTCATTTTCGAGATCGCGGTTTCGTTCACGTTTCTGAGCAGGCCGCCCGTAGATTTCCCATTTGGAATAGAGATAGTGCAGCGCTACCTGGCGTGAGCGGCAAATCATAAGGGTGTCTCCATCACTGCGGGCGACTTTCACACGAGCAACTTTTGTGCGCACCGGCTCGCCGTCCTTGCTCGGCTTGCGGACCTCGTGCCTCGCGTTGATGATCATCACGGTATCTTTGGTGGCGAAGTCGAGCACCGACTCAGGCTCAGGCCGACTGAAAGCCGCGAGCAAATTGAGGGCATCCTCGTCCAGTAATGGCTCGTGCGGATCCATTGTGACGCAAACTGGGAGCGCTGGTGTAGATGGCCGACTTTGGTTACTAACGAGGTGCAGAGATCTAACTATTTAGAGATACAGGTCGAGAGAAGCCACATGGCAGAGTGCTGCCTCCAAGCACGAGCGCCGCTTTCAGAAATAGGAGACTTTCTTGCTACTGGACTGCGCCTGTGCCTCGGCCTGCTTGCGCTCGTCAGCAAGCTGCTGCTTCTGACGCAGGATTGCCGCATCGTTCTCTTGGCGCTGTTGCGGGTCACCCTGTTTCTTGTTCTTGCCCTTAGCGTCCTTCTTCTGGTTCTTGAGCCGGGCGAGTTCTCGCTGGTTGCCGCGCGACATTTTTGAAGGCTAAGATTGGAGCTGCTGGTCAATGCCCGCGCGGTGGGCTTCTATGTTTGTCATCGCCGAATAAGCAGGCTCGCTCGGCTGCGAGCACCCGCATCCTGCAGCGCAGGCACACCGGCTTTTTAGTTTCTAACCATGTCGGACGACGTTCAGAAAGCGAAGAAGCTGTACGCGAACTTAAAGAAGAAGAAAGGTGTCGCGGGATCTGAAAAGGTGAATGCGGTGAGCCCAGATGCCGCTCCGCAAGCCGCGCCACAACCAAATGCTGGGGATGCAAGCAACCCGCAATCCGCGAGCGTCGAGGGTAATACATCCCAGGGTGGCGAGGCCGGAGACAAAGTCACCGTCATTGCGCAGGACCAGGACAACACCTTAACACCAGACTCCGGCGATTCTCAAACCGTTAAACCTGCCATGGACACACTCAGCATCCACTCCTCGCATGAAGGCCGCGAAGACTTCAAGCCGGCCGCCATGAGCCGCCCTCCCGACCCTGCGAATGAGCCACTAGAGTCTCAAGATGAGGCGGAGCGCATGCTTCAGCAGCTGGAAGACGACCAGGAACGTGCCAAGCATCACCGTCAAGTTGACAGGAGCGTTAACCAGTACGAGATCCGCGAGGCCACGCTCGAAGCTGTCGAGGATGCCGTGGAACAGGCCGTTGAAAAGGCCGAGGAGAACGCCTCCTACGTTGGCGTTGCGAGCGGCAGCGACGCCAACCAGTTCCGCGAAGCGGTGAATGACCAGGCAATTGCAACCGTGTGCATTCCTGTGGCGCACGATGGTCTTCAGACCGAGAACGAGAGACTCAAGGAGCAGATTAAGCAGCTCGAGGCTCAGGTGCGACAGCTGCAGAGGGAGCTCCACGAGGCTCGGCAAGACCAACTCGAGGTGTCGATCACGAGCCCGCCGAAGCAGTCGCAGTCCTCCAGCCGACTTCGGGCGTCCTCATTTGTGGATGAGGATCTGCACTCGGCCCCAGTGGAGTCGCAAACGCACGAGGATCTCGAGAAGTACCGTAGCTTCAGACTGGACCTCCGTGACTGGGGTCTGAGCCGCGGTGTAGGGCCAATTATCACGATTTAGTTTCAGAGAGTATGTTAAAAGAAGTATTCATAAACCATGAATTAAATATGTGTAACACCATGAATAATGCTGGGACGAGGCACAAATGCGAGCACTCTGTGCCCCGGAATTAAAGGCGCCGCTCAGAAATCTGCGGACGACCGTGGAAGACAGAATAAATCAAATCTCATGCAAATTTTCGGACCTTGCCACCGCTCTCAGTGTTGAGATGCTGATTGCGCCGTCACAGCTGTGTGCTGCTGCATTTGTTTAGCCGATTGATGTAGATCTGAGCAGATGCGGTTCGCGAGAGCCTACGGTCATAAGGAAAATCATAAGGATCTGTGGAGCTCGCACACCTGGAGCTTGCACAGTGCCGTGATCGTACACGCTGAAATCTATTTTGTCGACGGTCGTTCGTCTCTTCATTGACCGCGAACGGACGGGTGTCTATGTCTTGAGTGACAAACATAGCGGGGTGGATACGTGGGCCGTGGTGCCTGGTTGAAGGATATGTTGATACGGTCGAGAGAAACAAGCGTACTTTCGAAAATGTGAGCAGTCCGGGTGCGTGCCTTGCGTGCGCTTATAAACTTGTTGGAACAGGTTTCGAAGCATGCATAACCTAAACCTGGACAGCCGGGAAAATTGTGGGGAGTAGCGGGATCATTAGCTAAGACTTCATACCCAGTACGAGAAGGGGCGCGCAAAAAAAAGGCGCAAGAACGCCACAGGTGAAAATGACGCCATAGGTTTCCGCAGAGTAGGATGATGTCGGCAGGTGGTTGTGAGGCGGATCCTAAGATAGACTAAGAGTCTCTTTTGGATTTTTAATCGCGGCGCCGGCAAGGGGCAGCGAAAACCCTGCATATGCTGAGCGTGAGAATGAAACGTAATCACGAAACCCCGCAACGGATTGCAAATAAGGCTAAGCAGTGTATACTGTCACGAAAAACAAAATTCCGGGAGTTACTGCAGAGCTCCAAATCTCGGCTAACGATGAGTATGCCCTCCATGTTTTCGTGTACCATCGCTAAGGGATCTCCTCCATCGGATTACCGGTAATTCCCCACCCGAACGCTGAGTAACGTGATTTCTCCATGCATGTTCTGCAAGTCCCCGTGATGAATTCGATTAAACCGATGACGCATGCGTCCGAAGGCGTACGGCTCCGGGGAAGCCGAACCGCAGGTGCCCAGGTTTGGAAGTCACGCACCTGGTAGGGTTTGTTAATGGTAATTTTACGCGTCGTTATCATCTGCATTCTAAATTGGTATATCATCCCGCCCTTAACAGCAGTTCACCTGAGAGGTTGCTGTCGATAGCTTCGTGTATCTCGCAAATTTTGGGCTGCCCTTTGCGACCACTGATTCTTACAAACATCACCTCTCCTAGCGCCAATGGCTGAACTTTGCCAAACGGCTTCCCTGTGCACAGTCTGAGCATGTCCTTAGGAGTTGCGTAGACTCGTCGATTTGGGTGACTAACCAAGTGTGCACGACTGAGTACTGGCCGGAAGTTGCGATACTTCAGTTCGAGCCATATCCTGCGCGAGCTAATATTGTCAACAGTGGTCGGTGTGAACTCCTTGTCCGGACCGTAGAGGTCTCCCCGCCGCACAGCTGTTAAAAAGCCTTCGTTATAGAGACCAAGCGCGACCTGCAGGTGCAATTTCGTCATTGGGATACTCGTTACTGGCTTCAAAAGCCGTGTAACATTCTGCAGATGGCTACAAACGTAGCTCAAATTGACAAGCGACATTGTGGAGATACAAAAGCGTAGCGTACTAGCCTGGCCAAAGACAGTGCGAGAGCAGAGCGCAGAAAAGTGATATTACTAATACACGTGACCCTGAACCGGCGTGTTTCGAAGCCATATCCTGTCCCGAAAAAGGGGCGACAGACGATATTCGGAAGTGTCAGTGCGGATCCGTCGTAACTTGAGAAATGTTCAACACCTTGCGCATCGGCCGAGCCGGTATCCTCCAGAAGACATTTAGACCAGTGAATCGCATGTTGCTTGCTCCTAGAGGCCGTGTCCTGAGCCGCACATATGCGAGCAGTCCAGGCAATGACAACAAGCTCCCCAAAATGCGGTACTTCTTCCTCATCATGGGTTTAGGTACTGTAGGATTCCTTGCTAGTCTGAAGCTTGTTGGAGAAAAACGTAACAAGAACGAGGTGGCTCCGGAGGACGTGAGGCCTGATTCTGGTCTCAAACCGCGGGCTTTCAAAGACAATGAGGCGTTCGTTATTTTTGTTCTGGGTGGACCCGGTAGCGGTAAAGGTACACAGTGTGCACAGATCGTCCGTGACTACAATTTCGCGCACCTGTCGGCTGGTGACCTGCTGCGCGCCGAGCAGCAACGCCCTGGGAGTGAATACGGCGACCTCATCAAATCGTACATCAAATCGGGACAAATTGTGCCTCAGGAGATTACGATTGCACTTCTCGAATCAGCTATGCGTGCCGAAATTGAGAAAGGTACCAACCACTTTTTGATTGATGGCTTCCCGCGGAAAATGGATCAGGCTTTGACCTTCGAGGAAACAGTTGTACCCTGTAAATTCGTTCTGTTCTTCGAGTGCCCTCAAAATGTGATGCTTGAGCGTCTTATCTCGCGTGGCAAGACGAGTGGTCGCGATGACGACAACATTGAGTCCATCAAGAAGCGGTTCAAAGTGTTCGTCGACCAATCGATGCCTGTCGTGGAATATTTTGACAGCGCCAACAAGGTCGCGAAATTGCAATGCGACGAGCCTGTAGAGAAGGTTTATGCAGACGTGCAGGCTCAGTTGCTGCGTCACGGAGTGGAGAAATCGGCGCAGTAATGGGCTGACGAGAGTATGCGTTAGTACTGGGGTCAACGAATCTGATTCAATAATCCCCTGCTAAAAATGGCGCCTGGGCAGTACACTAACCGGACGACGTGCTGTCTATATCTCTAGTCGACAAAACTTCGATAACTTGTTCCTCCACAAATGAGGACAATTCTTTTATTGTTAGCTAGTTGCTGTCTTCGTTTTTTCAACTAGCTCTTGTACTATAATCTTTGCCATTTTTTCACGTGTAGATTTATGACATCCTTTGTTGTCATGCATCCGGTGCTTGTTGACGTCACGTTGTCCTACACGGTCCGCAGTACAATGGAAAGATTCCGTTGGGGCATCCAAAGCATCCGAACTCGGCCAATTGTCGGGATAATAGGCCTTTAGGTCGCCGTTATGCAAGCTATTTTTGTATACACCGGCCCGCACCTAACCCTC
This sequence comes from Starmerella davenportii, assembly GCA_030579095.1. NCBI lineage: Eukaryota > Fungi > Ascomycota > Dipodascomycetes > Dipodascales > Trichomonascaceae > Starmerella > Starmerella davenportii. The sequence goes on from JAKUAD010000014.1 coordinate 69,834, forward strand.
AAAGGTCCATCTTCGCTATGGTCATGCACGATCACATGAAACGAGATTTACAGCGATCACATGCGTCGACTAAACGTAGCGACCTGAACGTGACAAAAAACCCCAAGCTTGACCGGGGGCTACTGTACTTCCCAGGAGAGTCTCAAGTTTTGTCTAGGTAGTATTTTGTTTGGCCCAGTAGCTGTTAGCCACGGGGCTCCCCGCTTGTTGGGGTCGTCAGATTATGAGAGCCCGTTCCAAAATGACACAACAGCAGCCGCGAATACAGGGCAGGGGCATATGCAAACGTGCCTGCGAGTGAGTCTCCAAATCGTTTTCTCGGAGGAACTGGCCTCACGCGTAGCACGTAGTAACATCTGTAGTGTCTGTACGCATGGCTGGGATCATAAAATATCCCAGTGGAGATGGTAACCAACTCTGGTGAGTACATCACGGAGCGTGCAGCGCACTAAATCTCACCAGTTTTGATTGGTGGGGAGTAGTCGCGCTCCGCGTCCACGTACGTCACGCATGCATGTGTGAGATGACATGGATTTTGGGGTGAACCCTACTGGCCCGCTGCAATTTTACTTACGTGACCCGTTTATAGAGAGCCTCAGCCAAGTATAAAAGACAGACGTTGATCCCAGCTTTGGACATCCACTTCAAGCACCTACCATCGACACAACTCATGGCATTGACCACCAGCGAGACTGAACTTGTCCTAGCGACCGTCCCTATCCTCGAGGCCGGCGGAGAGCAGCTTACGCGGCACTTCTACAAGCGCATGATGAGCCACAACCCCGAGGTGCGCAAGTTCTTCAACCAAACGCACCAGAAGGACGGCACGCAGGCCAAAGCCCTTGCGCGCGCGGTGCTGCTGTATGCCAAGAACATCAACAGCTTGGAGAACATCGGCGGTGTTGCCGAGGTGATCATCCAGAAGCACGTCGCGCTGGACATCCAGGCCGAACAGTACCCCATCGTGGGAACCAACTTGCTGGCGTCCATGCGTGAGGTCCTCGGTCCCGAGACGGCCACGGAGGACATCATGGAGGCGTGGGCTAAAGCCTACAACCAGCTGGCGGACATCCTCATCAAGGCCGAGCGCGATGTTTACAATACCATCGAGCATACCCAGGGCGGCTGGGCTGGTTTCCGCGCATTTGAGCTTCAGAAGCGCGTCAAAGAGACCTCTGACATTGATTCGTTTGTGTTTGTTCCTAAGGACGGTGGTCCCGTGTACCAAGGCAAGGCTGGTCAGTACATCACTGTTCGCGTGGAGATCGACGGCCAAGAGCACCGCCGCAACTACACCGTTTCGAGCGCACCGAATGCCAAAGATTACCGTATCACGGTCAAGAACATCGGGACGGTTAGCGGATACTTGCACAACCTGAAGGAAGGCGATGTTGTCGATCTCCGCCCCCCCTGCGGTGAGTTCTTTGTCGACTCTACTGTGCGTGGCAACCTGCTGTTCATTGCTGGAGGTGTCGGCATCACGCCGGTTGCGTCCATGGCTCTGGACGGCAACAAGGGCACGCTGCTCTACTACGCGCGCGACGCCAACGAGCACGCTCTTGCGCACGAACTTAAGAACCTCGACGACGTGAAGTTTGTTCCTGCCGTCGGCAAGCCAGCCCTTGAGGATTTGAAGCCATTCGTCAACGCGGAGACGCAGGTGTACACCACGGGGCCATACGGGTTCATGGAGTCTGTGCACAACAAGCTACTGGAGCTCGGTCTGCCCGCGGAGCAGGCGCACTACGAGTTCTTTGGTTCTTTCCAGAACCTTTGAACTCCCTGACCGCATAGATAGTCCAATAGTCCAATAGAAATCAGTAGCCATACTTGGAGCACACCCATAACCAGTTCATTTGACCGTTTGATTTACGTGTGCATTCAGCTTGGTCGAAGACGTGCTGGTGATCCCAGCCTCCTTCTTCGTTTGCAACATTCATGTACGCGCCGTGTATGATGCCCGAGTGGTACGGCCCTTGCTCGCCGGCACTAGAGTTAAACACCAACGCGACCTAATTATTTCTAGTATTATGCATCTGCACCCCAGTGTATCGTCAGGTCAACGCTAAGAGCGCACCATGCCGTCCATGCTCACTCCTTCAGCAGCCCACGCTCGGCTGCCAGCTGCTTGATGCGCTTCTGCACGTCTTCGAAACTCGCTCGCGTCACCGGCGGCGCGCTGGCCCGCGCACGGTGAGACGGCGAATGCATGTGGTCAACGAGATTAACGTTGTTGGTAAACACCAGCCCGCAGAGCTCGCAGCGGAAGCCCGCCGACTGCCGCAGCTGCTGCATGCGTGCCCCACACTGACTAACCGGCGAGGAGTAAGCGGCACGCTGTGGTGTGGGGAGGAGGAGGGGCTCCGATAAAAATACAAACATGGCGGCGCGGGGTACTGATGATGCAGGCATACGGCGGATGCGGGGTTTCAACTCCAGACAAAAAAGAAAAGCCCATGAGACGCGTTAGGACGAGTTCATGAGCGTTTCATCCAGACGCGCGAACCACGGTATGCTATATATATATGTGTGTAAGGTATGCCTTTGCGTTTACGCTTCTCCAACCTTTTCTACAGCAAGAGATTGCGCAGCTGGGAAATGCCGAGCAGAGCTGTCTGAAAAGCGCACTTGTCGCACCTCCATGTCGCCGCGTGACGCACTAGCTGCCTGAGACAGCATTGCGTGTGTTTACCGGCTAGGTCGCATGAGACGCTCGGCGCGAAATGTACGTGCCTGCAACGACAGCACAAATGGGACACGCTGCGGAGTGTAAAAAAGGAATCGATCGCTGCATCACTTCGCACCGTCTGAGCCGCCGGCCTCCTTCGACGCGGCCCGCTCGATGGCGGCCTGCGCGGCGGCCGCGCGCACGACCTGCATAAAGCGCGAGCCGTCCTTCAGCGTTGTTGAGGACGAGCTGGACGAGCGGTGATGTGCTGCTCGTGCTGGCGGCGTCAGTGTATACGAGCCGCTCTTCGAACGTCCCCGCTGGCCGGGCGGCGTCCCCACGCAGTCTCGCTTGGCGTCGCCCTCGCCCTCGCCCTCGTCCTCGTCCTCGGTTTCCGAGGCCGAGATCGTGAGGCCGTCGCTGTCGCCGTAGTCACTGTCGCCGTCGTCGGTGCGCAGGTCCTCCAGCATCTTCGCGAGCAGCACGCGCTGCACGACGGCGTGCCACTTCTTGCGCGCCGCCAGCGTCGGCCGCACCGTCGGCAGCAGGTCGACATCGGCGTTCTGCGCCGCGCGCAGCACCCACGGGTCCTGTGCGACCTCGTCGATCGTGACTCGGTTCTTCTGGTCGTACACGAGCATCTTCGTGATCAGCAGCTTGGCCGACTCGCTGACGTGCTGAAAGTACTTCGTGTGGAAGTACGGCGCGAAGCCCGGCGTGACCTCGTCCAGGAACTGCTCCGCGGTGTCCGCCTCGAAGGGCGACAGCCCGGACAGGATCGTGTACAGCACGACACCCAGGCTCCATACGTCCACAGGCTTCGAGTGGCCCTCGCCGGTGAAGATCTCAGGCGCGGCGTACCCCAGCGACCCCGCAGCAGACATGATGACCTCGTCCTCGGACATGAGCTCTTTGGCCACGCCAAAGTCGCAGAGCACGAGCAGCGAGCTCGGCTCGGCGCTCGCGTAGAGAAGGTTCTCGGGCTTGATGTCGCGGTGCACGACGTTGCGATGGTGCAGATACTGCACGGCGCCTACAAGCTCCGCGAACACGCGGCTCGCGTCGCGCTCCGTGAAGCTGCCCTCGGCTACGATCTTGTCAAACAGCTCGCCGCCCGTACACAGCTGCGTCACCATGTAGAACTTCTCTTTGCTCGCGAACCACTCTTTAAACTGCACGATGTTGGGGTGGCTCAGCTTGCTCAGAATACGGAACTCCTCGCTGACGGCATCGACGTCGCGCGAGTCCTTCAGCTTGCGCTTCAGAATGACTTTGACCGCCACCGCCTCGTGCGTGTCTTTGTTGATGGCCTTGCGCACGACGCCGAACGCGCCGGCGCCCAGCGTCTCCTGGAACTCGTAGTGGTACTTGCGCCGGTGCGTCGCGGGCTGCCGGCTCAGACGGTCTTTGAGTCGGTGCAGATTCATCTGGACCCTAATCGCTAGCGCAAACTGCGGAGTGCCCACTGCCTTCTGCCCGTTGCTCGGCTCGGTGCCTGGCCTGTCAGCCAGCTGCCCGCGCGGCACGCAAGCAGCAAGCGACTACATGATAACGTCATCGTGCGGGTTGTGCCTGGGGCAATGGCAAACCCTGCGTCCGTGACCCCACACGGCTGACGCCACAGCGCACAGTATATAAGACACTTGCTCCGCCCGCTACTCGGAAATTCAAATGTCTTTCCTGCCTTCGCTCACCAACTCCAGCCCTGAAGAGACCACCGCGGGCTACGCCGAGGGCGAGACCCCTTCCCGTCCACTGCGCGCCGACCCCGACTACGCCATCCACGACGTCCCGGGCATCCAGATCCCCGAAAACGCCAAGAACATCAAGGAGTTCAGCGAGGTTCGTGACGTTGACGCCAAGCAGCTCAATGCTAGCCTGAAGAAGGAGTAGCGGCTCCCCGTTCGCTAAATGCCGGACCGTCGGCCGTTTAATCTGCGTGTGAACTGGCCATTACTGGCCCACGCGTTAGGCCTTTGTCGGCTTTCGGGAGTGGCTGCAATAGCAGCCGCCGCGGACGCTGTAATCTGCTTGAAAGGGTAGAGACCTGTACGGCGACGTACTTTGTGCGCGGCCCCAAGAGTGGCGCACTTCGCTCTCTCACCAGTGCGTAGTGTCTTGTATTTGGTGTCCGTTCAGTAGCGCGCTTAGTATATCGTATTTAGCAGCCTGTTGTAGTAGCATCTAATTATGTCTTATGGTATCATCAAACCCTGATTGCTCAAACGCAGCATTCCGTCGCGCACTGGGTGCGGCTATACGACTCGCTAGCATCAGGTCTCGCGCTGTGCTCAAGTCTCTCTCTGTGTGGGGAACGACGCGACTTAGGCGCGCGCGCGCCCACTCACATAAGCATGTCCTTGTACACGCTGGACGGGACGACGCGCAAGCTGCTGCGCCTGGACAGGTTCGGCACGCCGGATTTCTCCGTCAAGTCCTTCATCGAGCAGCTGTCTGGTGGCCACGACTATGTCGAGGAGGACCAGCGTCTCGACCCGAAGCCGTACATCCGCACCTTTGAGTCGGCATCGGTCGAACTCGAGCGGCTGCTGGGCATCGCCAAGAGCCAGGAGGACGCTGCTGAGGAGGAGGCGCGTGATCTGAACGCTGCTCGCGGCGCTGAGGCGCAGGACATTGCCGCGCACGTTGAGAGCTGCATGGACGAGGTGAAGCTGCTCGACGAGATCGCCGCCGAGATCCAGCAGACGAACGGGCCCGCGGGACAGCGTCTGCGGCGTGTTTCGAAGCAACACGCAGCTACCAGCAACTACCGCGCGCTAATCTCTGCGTACCTGGCGTTCTACAACGACAAGCCATCGCCGGAGCTCGCGCGGCTGTGGGCGGTTGATAGGCGGCGGTGTGCGCACTTTGTTGGCGAGCTTCAGAAGCTAGCTACTGCAATTGGGTCGGCAGCTGACCACGAAGTGCAGAAACGGATCGACAAGTACGCCGAGGACATGGAGAACCGGCTTGTAGCCACATTCCAGGAGAAATACCAGCACTTTGACCTGCCTGGCATGCGCGAGTCGGCCGAAATCAGCACAGAATTCAACGGCGGCGGCGCGATTGTGCGCGCGTACATTAACCAGCACCCGTTTTTCATGAATTTGACGCAGTTGCAGCAGGACGAGCTCGAGGAAGAGGGCCTCGATAGCATGTATGCGCAGCTGAACCACACAGAGGCGCGCTACAGCGAGCTCCAGCAGGTGGTGGATAAGCTGTTCACTGAGATCACCGACGAGATTACGAAGGAGACGGAGATTATCACGAAGGTGTTTCCGCATCCGGAAAAGGTGCTCTTGATGTTCATACAGCGCACTTTTGCGCAGCGTGTGCAGAGCATAGTGTCCAAGTACATGGACGCCGCCGTCGTGCAGCCCACAAAACTGGCTCAGGTGCGTGTACTCAGCGTTTGTTACACACGTATCAACGAGATGGTAAATGCTCTGCAGAGCACTTGGTCCAAAAGCACGAGCGGCCTGAGCGCCGTTGCCCAAAGCGAGCTAGGCAAGGCACTCGAACAGAACTACTCGGACGCCGTGCTTCCCTATATCGACGACTACTTCGACCTCGAAAAGGAGTCCCTGCGCGAACTGATACAGGAAGAGCTATATGTGCCATCAAACGACACCAAGGCTCAGGCTGAAGATGGCAAGATGGACAAGCTGATGCGGGCCATGCGCACCCTTCGTTCGGACGACTCTCCTGCTACGCCCGAGCAGCGCACGCCTGCTGACTTCGGGACACCGGAGAGCAGCGACCGTCCTCTCAGCCAGACCGACAGCCCGCAGCGTAGCCGCCACGCCACGGCGCTGGCAAAGCTACAAATAATACTGACGGCGTTTGCAGAAGCAGTTTCGCGCGAGCAGAATCTACGCGCCGAGTCGCAATTCCCGGCGGACGCAACAAGCCTTTTCAATCTGCTTATGACCGAGATTGGAGCGCGATTTATCAGCGCTGTCATCGATGGCGCCATCGAGAGCAGTGCCAAGGTCGACGTAAAACAGCAGGTTAGATGGAGTCATTTGGAGAGTGTCCGCACCGTGGGACACGCGTTGCGTCTCGTGGCTGCGTTTGTCAAATCAGTCATCTTCGCCATGATCCAGTACTCGGACGGGCCGGCGCAGCAGGAGATTGCACAGGCTCTGAACACTTACATCACCAACGTCGAGAACTCGTGCCGCATTCTTATCGAACAAATCATCGAGACCGCCCATCTTCGCGTCCAGTACTTACTTAGCCGTCAGAACAAGCGAGACTTTCTCGAGCCTTCTGCGAATGCAACCTCTGTGCTGAATGGCGACATCTACGCCGATCTCGCGCTGCTGGCATTCGCGTCGCAGTCTGCGTTGTCTGCTGAAAACTCTCAACGGCTGCTTAAAGCCGTAGCGTCTAATTTCTGCGAGGACCTACACGCGCATATTCAGCATTTCCAGATCTCGAATGCCGGAGGGAAGCTTCTGAGCAACGACATTGTGAAGTACGAGCAACTTATGGTTCACGAGTGGAATCTCGACAGCGATATTTCCACGGAATTTGCGACGCTGCGCGCCATTGCGCGCCTATACACTTGCGACCAGTCGCTGCTGGCGTCTTTGCTCCGTGATTCTCATTTAAGTCGGCTCTCGCCTGGACAGATGCGTGCATACTTGGTGCAGCGGCCTGATTTCAATTCGCGCACCATGCACTTGCTCTACATCAATAATGATCCGCGACACCTGTATCGCTATTAGTCGTATATACGCGAAACATGCCACGTTCCATTCGAAGCAATGTCACTAACAGCAAAACGAATACATACAGGTAGGTGGCTGCCAACCCTACCAGCATCCCGCGGTGCAACCCTGAGCGCAAACCGCCGAGTCTCATTGTGCGGGCTTCGTGATGTCACGCCGGACTGACGCCGCTGCTCGAGAATCGGTACAGTACCTTTATGCGTAGCGGCTTATAATGCCGCTGGTTGGTCGCGTGAGTGAAAAAAAACGACCAGACTACTGTCAGTGCACACCTTCACACCCGAATCCTTTTCAACCGCTTGCGTGTCTGGCCTTTACTGGCTGCAAAGTCCCGCTCGCGCTTGGCCGCGTCCTCTTTCAGCTCACCCAGCTCGCTAATGGCTGCCCATACCGATGGGTACGTATCACCTATGCCTCCAATGGTAGGGATATTACGGACATCAAAGTCCGGACCGTCGTCGAACAGGTTGCTTGGTCTGAACTGCACGCTCTCGTCGACATCAGCATCCGGCGCCTCCACAGGCAGCATTAAGTCAGCGCCAACCTGTCGTAGTACGTCAGTCAAGATATCAGCATTCTTTCTGAAGTGCGCTTTTAGGATTGTGTTGGGATTCGGCTTTTTAGGCGACCGCGAATCGACATCTGGCTTAGCTTTCAGAACAGCCTTCACTGGGGTTTGCTCTGAAGGCGAGGGCCGCAAGTCAAGATCCCCCTCATCGCGTGAGACTGGTGCCGGCGTCTGCCCCTCGAGATCAACCAGCGTCGTATTTGCAGAGTCAGCGTCCAGATGCTCGGGCTCCGTAAGCCTGGTGGATTGTGCCGTGCCTGTAGTATCATCCCCACTCGTAGTCTCTGGAGGCGAGTCCGAGCGTAACAAATGGCTCGAACTCTGTGAGTCACGTAGAGAGTCATCCTGCTCAGTATTCATACTGTCTTCTATTGTTAGTACTGTCCACTGCAGTGGTTTTGCCGAGATTCATCGTCACGAATACTTACCTTCATGTGATTCTGGCCTCGGATCGAGGGTCTCAAGTTTTTCAAGCTCGGAAACCGCACGATCATATGCCTTAACGCGTCGCTTTTCGTCCATGGGCTGGCTGAACATTGCTGGAAACTTGGGCTCGTCACTAAGAAGAGGCGAATGGAAATTTGCACCGGACGATTTGGGTACCACCGCGTACAGCCATGCGTCGAGCAGGTTCATGGATTTGACAGCTGGATTTGGAAGGTCCGATTTCGAGATTTCACAACCGCGAACAATGGGGGCCGGCTTGCTCCATGGCGGCGAAACGGCGCCCGCTGGCGACGTATTTTGAATTGCAGGCGCACTCTGTATAGGGGCCGAAGCAGGTGTGGTAGGCCGTGTTGAGGGCGCAGCGCTTGATACTCGCGATGGGGTGGACGCGGCAGACGAGGGATGCGGTAGCAGGTGTTCCTTTTTGTTGTGTGTGTTGACCTCCTCACCCGGTTCGTGAAGGTACATGCAGTTCGTGTTTAGGCAGCTCTGACCACGAAGGTAGTTGGAGCAGTACTTGGTCGTGCCGTACGCGGCCCGTAGCTGCTTACCGTCGTTGAAGACACCGTCAATCGCAGCGATGCACCGTGCCGCATCCTCTTTGCGTGCAAAGGTTACGTAGACTCCAATCCCAGGCAGACCCTGGGCATTCACGCGGCGGTTTATTACAATTTTTTGGATCTTTCCGTACTGTCCGAAATACTCGTCGCGGCGCAGCATCTGCTGCAGCTCGTCGCTTGGAATGTTCGGGTTGAGCCCGATCACGTACACCAGATTCTTTTGAATCACTCTAATCGTAGCTAGGTTCTTCTTCTCACGACCATCAGAGACGATGGTCGTTGATTCTTTGTGTTTCTCACGTCCGCGCTGCTTGCGTTCTTGTTCCTTGCGATGCTTGCGCTCTTGCTCGCGCTTCAGTTCAGCCGGAGTCAGTTGTGTATACTCGATTTCCTCGTCTGTATACGGCCTTCGACAGGCAGGACATCGGTTGTGCGGCTCCAGGCTTTGGCGGATATTATGGTAGCAGAACTGACACACTTGGAACCCACAACGACACGGTTTGAAGCACTTGTCGCTGATTTCCATTTCCTCAATGCACAGAGGACACACATCTTCCTCGTCCTCACTGCTGTAGTCACTGTCAAACGCCATTACGTGCGGCGGCCACGATCAAGAGTGGCTCACGACAAGTTAGGCGTAGATTGCGTAAGCGGCGAGCGAATGCGGAGATATCAGCGCACTGAGTCGAAATGAAGGTGTTTCAACAGATTCCAAACGGCAGACAGCAAGTCATAGACCCTTGCGACATATAGACCTTGAGAAACTTTACTGTATCTTTGTGTTAGAGAGAAATTTTCACCGGACTGCCCATAGAATCAGAGTGTTTAGTGTACGACAGGGCTACATCAATGCGCATGAGGTAAACTTGGCAGAGTTACCCCCAATTTGGTTGCTCTCTATCACGAATTGTTTGGATCGTTTTCTGTGACCGAGCCAAGAACGAGAGACGGGCCAACAGTCCTCTTGAGACGCTCCGGTGAACAAATTTTAGAACGCCGGCATCATTTTTCCATCCGCAATACGCCTCATGTTCCTCATATGCCTTTGTCACACTTCCGGTACTTAAGCTAAAGGACAACGTCGGCACCTGGATGTTTCTGCGTGCTAACTGATGTCAAGATTTATGGATGACGACGCACCGGAGCCCCCAGACCGTTGACCGCTGTTAAAGCAAACACTGTGGAGAAAACTATCATAGATTTGCACTCTATATGCTGTGGGTTTTAGATGTACCTGACATGAGTGTGTATGGTTCCCGAGTCTCATATAGGCTCTGCTCTGCCAAGCAATCCTCGCACCATTTCTACTATTCCTGGGTCACAAACAATAACTAGCTCTTTCGATTGCTGGTACACCCTTGTGAGTGCTATAACTACTATCGCTATTGCAATACCTTATGTGCTAACGATGCGCATTCTTGCTGACGGTGTTCTCTAGTAGAAAGCGAACTGATCCTGATTTTGCAATGCGTTGCATAACTATTATAGACGAATATATCGCAAGCTTAAAACTGTTAACGTATCGAAGTGGTACGTCTTCTGCTCGACGCAAGCGTCCAAATGCCATATTTTTACACTAGCTACATCGGGAAAACTGAGCGAACGTGTCTTGCCAAGGGTGATCTTCTCAGTAGAATTCCGCCGGTCTCGGTTACCACGTATTTTTGAATTTATTTCTTCTCGCTAATCTCGTCATATTCCGTACAGCCGCACTATCCCTCAGGATACGGTGTACGCTGCTGCTGCTTTCAGGCTAAGGGCAGCAGCCTAGATGCGGTGTACATCGGCAGATCGGCTTCGAGTACTCAGAGAGCGAAACGAGAAATAATTGGGCGCCGTCCAGCCGCCCGATCTCGACAAATATGATCGCAGTATAATCTCCTCTCGAGGCGAATAAAAATTGCGCTCGTATGAAAAATGGAATTTTTGTTCATCGCGACCAGATTCGGTAAGACAGGTGTCCAAAACCGCTTTGCATGTGCCGCGTAAGCGCATGTCTTGATCGGGGATTTCGGTACCGGATTGCGCAAATTCAGATCAACCCCAAGGCTGACGCATAGCCCTCATCTACTGCCTAGCTGATCTATGGTTTGGGGCGGAGTTTAGAGGTATTTCGGTGGATCATCTAGACGCCCCCCATAACGGTCTAGTCCCACAATCCGCAGGTGTACGTGAGGCGCCATGCGCTGTGCCTCTTGTTCGAAAACCTGCAGATCCTGCAGATCTCTGCAGGGCGGTGCTGACACACGGTGATCTAGCCGCCAATTTAGGGTCTAGCACCTGCGCTCGTGTAGTTGCATACTAATACCAATACGTCGTGACGGAGGAGCCAAGGCGAATTTGCTGGTCTTTCGAGCTTTCACAACGGCGTGATCTGCGATATACCGTGTTCCTGACATTGCGCGTAGAATACTGCGGCCATCGCACCCCAATAATCAGGTCATTCAAAGAATCGACCTGCATACAGTCTGTGGGGTAGTGCATTTGATTAAAAATAGATGAACACCTCACCACTATTCTAAACTGCTTACATAGTAGCGATTATGGGACGAGTTTTCGAATCTACAGAGTCATCACGAATCTCATTAAATTGCAACGCAGGCCTAGGACTGTTCCTGTGGTGTACGTTCCAGTTATGCCGAAACGTGGAGCTTAAATGATGCCGATCCCCTTTTATGCTCAAAACAGGTCACATCCGCGACCGCTTACGGATGACGCCGTGGTACCTACATGTTTCAGTTACATCAGCCTTGTAAACCCTAATCAGCCCGTGGGCGTGGGTTTTACTACTAATTTTTGACCAGATCCTGTAAAATGCATCCCAAAACTGGAACTTGTGCATGTAGCACGTTATCTCTTACAGATGAAACAGTCAGCAAATATGTTACACGTTTGGACGGAATCATGGTAGCACTCCAACGCGGGGAAGATGAAAAAAGGACTGAATTCCCCCAAATGCTTGATCGGTGCAAAACCCCATTATCATTGATCTGTTCCCCCGCAATGTATTCGAAGCACACGTATTGGTGGGCAGCGGTAATAAACCCGTACCCTATTTCCAGCGCCGCACAGGGCTTATGCAGAACGAAAGGCGTTGAGCAGCTTCAGTGCTGAGTTAACCAGAAAATATGCATGCAGGGACGTTATGCACAGGTACCCTAACTGGTAACGACCATAACTCAAAAAAAGTGTGGCGTTAGACAATTAGTGGCCAAGTTGAGATAGGATACTCTGTGCTGCTAGTCACATTCAGTCTTTTTGTTTTTTTAGATTCGCTGCATACTCTTTCTGCGCGGGAAAACAGCGCTTTCTCCGACGTATTTGGACTTTTGCCCTAGCCAGATTCATGCATACGAGGAAATATGCCGATACGGGGTCGACGTACTCTCTTAGTAACATACCTATTACGTACGCATTTTGACGTCATATAACACAGGCCGAATTCCGCGTACGCGAACCAGTTTCCGAGCATACACGTTCCCCGTTTTTCGCACACGTCTGCAGCCGCTATCTACGCCTAGCGCATCAAGCTGCACGATCAACACAGATTGCATCATACCCCATATTGCATCGCACTTTAGTTGCACTTCACTCTCCGCCCCGAGTTCTTCGCGGTCGATTCGCTCGCAGACTAGTAACTGCGAACGCCCTCCTCTCTCCCGTATTACTTAGCAGTGTCGCTACCTCTCAACCAGCACCGTATACCGGGCAGTCGTTAGCATGAGTATTGGCGAGACTCTCAACACGGTGTCGGATAACGCACTAGACAACGCTGATCTGTACTACAACGGGAGTACCTACCTGAAACCGAGCGCGGATGAAGACGAGTACGCGTTCCGCAACGAGTTCTTCGCGCTCCCTCCTTCGGATGAGCTACGCGGCCGGGACGGCGTTTACCCACGTGCCGAAACTCACAGTTCACCCAGCTACGGTTCTCAGAGCCCGCCTTCGGCGCCGGCGGATCTCGCTCCGAGCAGCTCCCCGGCTCGGGGAAGCACCCCCCCGGGCCCGTCGGCCACACGCTTCACTGTGGATCTACCCATGGTTCGCCGAACAATGGCTGGGATCAACAGCATCCTCGGCGTGAAACTAGGCGACGCCGAGGTCGGACCTTCGGCGCTGCTAGAAGCACCCACGGAGGACATGAAAGACGTCGCTGCAAAGAGCGAGATGTCGCATTTCCGCATAATCTGCGATGCTTGCGGCTTCATCGTTGCCAGTGTCGGCCGTGCAGTGCTGGCGGCTGCGCGCGACGCCGCGCGCGATGCTGCCCCCGCGGACCTTGCATCCTTCCGTCCAAAACCACCTCTCAGGAAACGCAGGGGTGGTATTCTGGGATTCAAAGAGCTCGCGCTCCGCGCAGGCCTCTCGCCTTGGCACTTTCACCGCGTGTTCCGCTATATCACCGGCGTGACCCCAAAGACCTACGGTGAGGCTTTGTGGGAGTATCTGATGATTGAGGCGAACTTCGATCTGGACAATGAGGAGCTTTTGCTTGTCAACTACATGAACAAGGACGGTTCAGCCTCAAATGCGTCCCAATCGCCTCGTGAGTCGCCGCCGGACGCAGACAGCCGCGCGCGTGCACCTGAGCGCCGTGCACCAGACCGTGCGGCCCCGCTAGCTGGTTCAGTCCCCGCGGGACGTGTGCGTAAGACAAGCAGCCTATCACGCGGCGCGACGTCTCGTTCACGCACACGCACGCACACGCACGGCCGCACCGCGAGTCTCAGTGCGTTTGCGCTTGAAGGGACCACCGAGGAAGGCGTTGCGCGGGGAAGGTCTTTCTCATCAAACAATCGCCGTTCAAGAGTCTTCTCGAACCACGATGAGGATGGCCGTCGAAATGTGTCGCTGAGCCTAGGTCCACGTATACAGCCCGCGGATCTATTCGAGCTATCTAAAGGCACCGACACTTTCCAGGACACCCCTGCCGCGGAGGAGACACCGGATGTTGCGGCTCTCAGTTTACAACAGCAGCTGAAGCCCGATCCTGGCTTCGAGCAACCCATTTTCCCATCTAGCGGTGACTTTGCGTTTGACCGGGAGTTCGCTCGCGCGTTTGATGACCCACGGCCGGACCAGCTTCTTGATTACCAACGGCACCAAGATGTGGATCCTGCAGCGCAACAGCAACCGGCCCAGCCGCAGCCTCTCGCACCACCGCAGGCGCAGACTGCTCTCGACTTCGATCTCGAGTTTGTGTCCCGCCCGGCTCCGCTTGGCTCGTTCGACGAAATCCCCAGCGACCTTTACTACAATTACGACAAGCGCGTGCGGCCGGCAGTTCCCGCGCCCGCTCGTACTTCGATGCATGAGAACTTGCAGCATGAGCTGCTGAATGATACGTTCCCAGACGACCTCACGCTCAACGTTCTCGACGAACTGCCGACGTCTTTCTATGCCAATGCCAATGACCGCACATACGAATTATCGGCCGACCCCACCGAGCGCCCGCTTGCAAATGCGCCGGAACTCATGGCGTGGCATGAGCCAGCGGACGCGTTGAACTACCCTTTCTAGGGTCTACATGTTAGCATTTTTCTGTATATTAATATTATATCGTCTAGATATCTGCAATCTTTGAATCATTCCACCCTATGTCACTCGGTCTCGTTCAAGTGGGTGTGTGGCTTTCTGCTAAAGTGCACCCATGATCATCTTCAATCGGCCTTAACTCTAGGGATATTTCCATTGCCGGGCCAAGCTAGTGCCGTAGAGTCGACTCGCATTCACTGGTATCGACGGTTAACGATACTGCGATAAGGCCCGAGCGTAGCCAGCTTCGCGGAGCCAATGCTCGAAAGTGCGCTCGAGATTATCTTGTATTTGCTCTACGTGGGGCTCTCAACCATCACAATGCACACTGGAATCGGACCCAGTTGTGGCTACACCGCGCCAAATCGACTCTTTCTGCGCGTTGATTATGTTTTCTAGACCGAGTTGCTACTCGCTCGCGTAGACGCAGTTCCTAGTCGCTGCGGTTTGTGCGGAAATCAGGAATGCCGCTAGGATCACCAGCATTCGAATATAACAAGGGACCTCCGCATCTTTATAACCTAAATTTAACAAGCGTGGCGGCGTCCAGAATGCGCCGTGGAGCCGTTTGCTATCGAGCGCCTAGCGTTTAGGCAAAATTTGTATTTTAGATACTAGAATACATCAAAATTGAGTTAGCGCTATGCAAATTCAGGTTGTTCCGGCAGCGCGTGGCCGTACCGAGCGTACCATCTCCGGAGACGTTCCTCGTCCTCGGCGATTTGTGCCTTACTTTTCACAAAGTACTTGCGCGGACGTGGCGCGGCATGTAGCGCAATGCGCCGCACCTGCCCGACGTGCTCGTGAACCTCGTCCTGGTTTACCACGCGGAGCTTGGTCTCGCCCTCGTGGTAGCCTTCTAATGCAAAATGTGATATAACTGGACTGTGCGGCTCAGCGCTGCATGCGCTACTTTCGCTGTCAGACCGCGTCAGTGAAGCCGGTGAGGGGCATTTACGCGTGTAGATATCAATGTATCCCTCCTCGTCATGCATTGACGCGCTTCGGCTAGGCGCCGATCGCGATTGCGACGAGGACCGCGCGCGTGGAATAGTCTCGCTGCGCGTGCGTTCACTTAAACGGTTTAGAAGAAGAGGCTGACTGCTTGTACGCCTTGAAATGAAGTGCTGCGGAACTTCCGGGGGTACGCCCGCATCCAGGAGTTCTCGAGGCGGCTCCGCTTGGAAGCGGCGAGTGCGGTATGATCTCATCGAGGGCACGCGCGGAACAGAATGAGACAAAAGCGAAAGCTGGGTAGTTACGCTGGCTGCTTGCGGTGGTACTACGTGCGGAGTCAAGTGCGTCGTGAGTGCGGATTTTGAATCCGAGTTGAGGACGCCACTGGGTTCGTCATCTGTGGACTGGATGCTTGAGACACTGTCCGAACTGGCTGTAGAGTTTGTTTTCGTCACCTGCACGCTTAGCGCGTCATGCGCACGGCCACGAGCTAAGACTCCGGCTGGCACAGATGCTGACCTCCGAGGTGAAACATTTAAGGTATTTTTAGCATCGTATACGTTGGTCGGCAGCAGCAGCGGAACACGGTCAAAGTCCAAAATGGGGGCCGGGGGGGAAAAGTCGCTTCGGGGTGGCTCGTCGGTGCTGGCGCTTGTGCCAAACAACTTTGCAACGAGAGGCATGTAGAAGCCAAGCCACCGCCGATTGCAAATTAGTTTAGTGCGCGCACCGGGGTGGCAGGTCCTCCACGCACGACGTGCATACTCTATTCACATTTTGTAGGGTTCGTCTACAATGCCAGCCACCCCAGTGCAGGGGCTGGCTGGCAGGTATGAAGACATTATGGTAGGGACACAGCCCCGAAGTAGGAAACAAAACAGCAGCACCGCCCCGGTACGCTGGCTAGATCCGTGGACCGGCGTCCACGGTAGCGTCTGCAGGCACTCGGGATTGAGTTTTGGAACAACCCGGGAGCCCCATAACCGCATTATAACCAATTACAGACTATCAGAACGATTTGCGAGAATACAAAAACAGGCGCAACTACTATACCCCTTGCGTGCGCGGAATTCGCACATGCGCACAATGAGGATTCCGTTCACGACGCACATGGATCATCAACGAACATGGTAAGTGAGTCATCAGTTCAAAGCACCGTAGCCCTTGTTTGGACACCAAAATAATATAAAATGATATTTTCAGACCCTCGACGGAAGCATGTTCAACGCGCACTCGATGGTTATTATAGGCTCTGACGTCGAACACGCAACCGCAACGGTGGCGCTTACGCGCGGCGGTTATCGCGGCGAAGTCTAAATTGGATGACGCATCATTCGGTAAACTATTATTAATGGTTACACCGTCAAATCGGCCACCACCGCGTAGATTTGCCAACGTACTGTACCCGTCTCCGCGATTTGGTATCGTTTCGTACTGCTGAAATAGCCAGACCTGACGATGTCTCAACATGGTCCCAACTCAAGCAGTGCTGCTATCCTGATGAAGCAGTACAGGGAGCTCACGAACCCGAAAAAGGCGATTCCATCGTTTCACATATCGCTCATCGATGACGATATCTACCACTGGAACGTCGGCGTGATGATTCTCTCCGAAGACAGCCCATACCATGGCGGCTACTTCAAAGCGAAGATGGACTTCCCCTACGATTACCCGTTCTCGCCGCCGACTTTTCGGTTTACACCCGCCATTTTTCATCCCAACGTTTATAGGGACGGTAATACTTGCATCTCAATCCTGCACCGCCCAGGCGATATAACTAGCGGTGAGCCAGACAGAGAAACATGGAATCCCGTGCAGAGCGTGGAAAGCGTCTTAATATCCATCGTTTCCTTGCTCAGCGATCCTAACATCAATTCTCCTGCGAACCTGGACGCCGCCGTTGCCTGGCGTAAAGACCGCGCAACGTACAATCGTCAGGTCGCCGAAGAAGTTGCAGCCTCCAGAAAAAATATTCCTCCAGGATTCAAAATGCCAGAAGCCACGGAGAAAGCATATGTGTCAACCGGTCACGACACGAAGGAAGAGATAGTCGATGACGATTTCTGGTACGAAAGCAACCAGTCCGACGAGGACAACTATTGAGACGGTTGAAGTCCCCACCCACAAAAGTGATAGACTCGCGGCAGGGTGTGCAAGTGCTTGAGGGCGGTGAATAACGACGCGGCGCGCGCTGGCGGCAGCTGTTTAGGCAAGGGTTGGGGCAGCCTACATCGGCCTTGGATCGCGGCGAGGCCCCATGGTGTACGACGCGAGCCGTAGGGGATATTGGCCATTGAGTGGTTCTACTGACCTGATATACACTATCGAGACTACACATAGCAACTAAGCGATCTAACGCATACCTAGGACTTCTGTGCATTCCAGTATGTTTTTTTTATCTTATGTGCACGTATTACTGTGAGTTGCTGAAGGCTGTCCCAAGCGAGCCAACCAGGTCTCGTTTTTTTCGGCTGTCCATGACGTACATGGCGCGCGATTTTTTCTCGAAAACGCAGCTGCAGGCTATTGTTATCTAATATGACGCACGGCACGCGGTACGAATGGCTCCGCGTATACCATTATTATATAATGAATGCTGCCTCAGCGTGTGTTTGTGGGCGATCGTTTTGTTCGCCACGAAAATCAAAAACGTGCCCCTGCCCCTGCTGATATAATTATCAATGCACCAGAGATATACGCCTGAGAACATTTCGTGGGGGAGAATGCGCATCATAGAGTGCCGTGTCCCAGGATACCTTCTAGTCAATATCTCGCTTCGGTTTAATACATATACGACTCTTTTTGAGCATATTATGGACTAAGCGCTTTTTTTCCCTCAATCGGCGCAAACAATATGCGGCCCGGACGAGGCCGCGCATGCACGATCGATAGCGACGAAAGGGTACATTTGCGTGCCCAAAATAGCGAAGTATAAACATGACTTTAAATAGTTCTAAAACTAGCAAAAACAACGGATAATCAAGAAAACATCACAAACATTCATGCATTTCTCTGGCACAGAATTCTCTTTGCCAGCTTGGCGCCTCCCCAAGCGATGGCGGCGCCCGCTGATTGCATTTCGTGGAGAAACAGGTTACTAAAAAATGCTTACATACAATGCGTATAGGGTGCGGGTACGAAGGAGCCGACAATTATGTGATGCATCTGTGTGCAGACCGTATATGATTTCAGCGTCATAGAATTAAATGGCTGAGGCTTCGATTGCACTCACAGAGAGAAACCATTGGGTTCGTCTCCCATGGGTATCAACGGACATCCTTATCCGTACTGTGCCCACGCTCGCCCACCACAACGTCCTCTGACAAGCATGGAACAGGTAAGATCTTTGCGCACAGCCCTAACCTTGTTCTTATACGCCGCGAAATAAGTACACTCCAGCGCCGTCGACGGAATTGCCCACTACACCAATTCCACTTTTCATGGATGAGTTGCTGGTTTATTCCCCGGCACAGCCTTACAGAGAGCATTCCTTCATGTCTGACAATGAACTAGATGATGACGAGTTCGATGATACAGAGAGCATGACCACGTACTCGTCGGTCGCGCCTGATCACGCCGATTTGGGGCTTGATGTGTTAGACGAACGAGACGTTGCTAGTAAGCCAAGTGCACCTGTACTCAGCGCGGAGACTGGGTGTGCACGGCCGCTCGTTATTCTCCCCAAACGCCTGAACACTGGGGCGCTCTGCCCGGGCATTGGCTACGGCACCGGTGGCGAAGGACGCTCCACACCGAGCTGTACCGTGCGCTTCAGGTGGCCATCAACGCTGGATGCCGCAGCTTCGACAGCGCGCCGTTCTACCAGGACGGCAGCGTTGAGCGCATCTTGGGACGCGCAATTAATGACAACAGTCTTCCCAGGAGTGATTTCTTCGTCACTACCAAGGTGTGGCCCACATTCGCGCGAAATCCTGAGGAGTCGCTTGACCTTTCATTGAAGAATCTCAACATGGAGTACGTGGACTGCCTATTGCTGCACTGGCCTATCCCGCTGCGCAAGGTCCCCGATGATCCGTATGCTATAGGCGACACGTGGGATTCGGCGTGGGACTTCATGAAAACATGGGAGATGATGCAGAAGATTCCGAAAGGCAAGGCGCGTGCGATCGGCGTTTGCAACTTCACGATCAATCGCCTACGGTTGCTGCTGGCGTCCCCGACGACAACAGTTGTTCCCGCTGTGCTGCAGGTCGAAGGCCACCCCGAGCTACCTCAAAAGCCGCTTCTGCGGTTTTGCCAAGAAAAAGGCATCCAGGTTTTCTGCTTCTCGCCCTTGGCACAAGGGCAGGTAATGAACCCCACCATTTTGCGCATCGCACGCAAACATGGCGTCGACAGTGGTCGTGTCGCGATCTCGTGGGCCGTAATGCGTGGCACGGTGCCTCTTCCGAAAAGCGTAAACCCTGCGCGCATACGCGGCAACATCGAGCTCATCCGTCTGGATGAGGATGACATTGCGGAACTCGATATGCTGGGGCGGGTCCCCAGGCGCATTGTCAATCCACGCGCGCTATTCGGTCACGACATTTTCGAAAACAACGCGGACTCGTATGAGCTCGACGATTTCCAATCGAGCTATGCACACGAGGACGCAGAGACGGTTGCCGCAATTCCTCGCAAGCGGCGCCAGCAGTAGATACCTAGCATCTTTATTTATTCATAACTCAAGTTGTTCACGCGCTTCGGCCCATGCACCAGCCTAGGCGGGTACAAGCTAGCTTGTGCTTGTTCCCATGTCGCCTGCGTTGATCGCATTTTCGGTTTTAGTCTCGGAGAAAGCTCTCGTATGACTCCTGGCTACTCGGTATACCAGTACGCTAATTACAGTGCTGGGCATCGAGTGTATGTTGCCTGCTGTCTGTGCGTACTGACGCTGTCGCTCATGCTGAGAAAAAAAGTAGAAATGCTATCGAACTAAGACGTAAATAAATAACTACCACTCTGTATCCAGAGTGAGGTCGCTAGAGCTAGCGTAGTGCGCGCCTTGGGGTCCCGAGAGATACTGCGCGCTGCTGGAGGATCCGAACGAGCCACTGCTGGTGGATGTGACCGAGGAGTCCATCCACGAGGAGTAGTCCTGGCTGTTCGCAATGCCCTGGTAGGTCTGCTGTACGCGCACATAGTCGGTCTCACTTGTGACGGTTAGAGGGAAGCTGAAATCCCATTCAAAGCTGTAGAGACCCGAAATTTGCGTGGAACCCTCGGATAGCTGATACAGCAGGTTGTCACTATTCGTGTTGTTGTAATTGACGACCTGCTTCCACTCGACTGTCTGCTCCTGCCCGCCGATCGTCAAATTCGCAGTGTTCACGAGCTCGTAGTTGGCGAGAACGGACGAGCCATTAGTGGTTGTGTTTTGGAACGACGGCGTGCCCACGCTGCCGGAGTTGCTCTGCCCGTCCGTCGACCAGGTGAGCAGGTTCATGCTCAGAATCCAAGACCACGGGATTTCCGTACCGTCGATGCCGTTCAGCGCGACGAGTTCGATCGTCGTGGACCCTTCCCATAGAACTGGCAAGAAAGGCGTGATGTCGATGAAGTACGCCGGCAAATCGAACGCGCGAAGTCCTACAATGGGTCGCCACAAATAAGGATCGACGCCGCCGGTGAAGATGTTCGGGAACGGAGTGATGACGCCAGCCAGCGAGTTGTTCACGTACACATTGATGAAGCGCGACGGACCAGGCTCGGTGCCAAGACCCTGCCACCAGAACTCGTCGTCGCCGTTCTCACTTGCAAACACGTGTAGCAGCGCGCGGTTCACACTGCGGTCCAGCGCGTCAATCGTTACCGAGGATTCGTCGCTGGGGGCATACCACACTGATACCGCGTCGTCGTTCGAGCTGCGTAGCGCAGTCACCGACGTTGGCAAGTCGTTGAGATCGATGGCCCAGCTGTCGTCACTGCGCGCCGGCGCGCTCGCATCATCGTAGTAGTGCGCAATCAGCGTTGCGTAGAACACGCCGTCGAGGCTACCCTCGACGACGTTCTGAATGACGAGGTTCACGGTGTGGGACGACTCAAAGAGCGTGCCGTAGTGGCTCAGGTCTTTTTTCGCGATCCAGCGCGTGCCGTCAGTGTCGGGCTCCGGCGTCGACGACCGCCAGATCTCGATGTCGTCAATGAACAGCATCACAAGCCTGTCGTAGTTTGCGCCGGTGGTGTTGACCTGCAACTCCAGCACGACACGGTTGAAGCTGTCCGACGCATACTGCGGAGAGAACGAGACGTTCGAGGGCTTGTTCCACGAGCTCGAGAACTCGAAATCCGTGAGCAGGTTCTGCGACCCAACTAAATTGTCGTAGACGCAGTTCTCAGTGATCGTCACCGAGGTCTCGGTTGTCGCGTATCCTAACGAAAGTAGGGAGAGAAGGGGCAACACAAGCGCGAACATGGTGCGGAGGATGTCGTCGTCGGCAGCGGCACACGAACCTGGCCGTTGGCGCCTGCATCGAGCATTATATAGGCGCTCCCCAGCCGCATGTGGTTCAGCACCCACCCTCGCCCAGTATGCGGCAATTACAGTGAGATGGAATGGGCAGGGGTAAACGTGTTTCACGGGAGATGGAACGCTTCTTCTGCAAGGTGTTCTTGAGGGCTTGTAGGCGCCCATTGGGACGACACCAAAATTCCGGCACTACCAGGGAGCCATTCATACATCATCATGGCTGCGGCGTTGATACGACGCAGCGTAATTATAAAGTACGGAAATAAGCCAATATGCAATCTCGTTTCTAGGGTTTGGTTCTGCACCTGATTATGCGCCCGCGTAGAAGGGGCCGAGCACTAGCCACAACGCAGAGGCGCGCCCTGCCACCAAAACAAGGATGGAGGAGCGGCACCTATCTCGACTATGTGTGCGACGTTTAATTGCGGCTAAAAGAAATCTACAGCCACAGTAAAGGGAATTTATTCGGTTGTAATTCCGACGCTTTTTTCCTGCGCCCGCGCCTGCTGCATCCTTATTAACACCATACTGCCTGGGCTGCATGCCGCAATGCGAGGGGCCGAACCCCTGTCAGCAATCTAGCGCTGGTGCGTCGCGTAGACGTTTAGGACGCGTCATGACAGACGTGGGGATCTTCTAATGTGCAGATTCGCGCACAGCAGCTTTTCGCGGACCGCCGAATATTACGAACGCGGAGCCCGGCACGCGCCCTTCGCGATCATAAATCGCGATGCGGCGGCGATCTTGCCACGCGGTAGACGCGAGCGTGACGTCATCGGACACGCCAATGGGCGCTCGTAATCGTCACGCGACATGCAAAGTCGTTGGAAAATCGCAGACGTCGCGGCGCGTGTTTTTGTACAGATACGTCTCAAGCATTACGAGCCAGAAGAGCTGCGCAGGTAAGACTACCTCCTGAATTTTCCGCCGCGACCGCGCCCGCGCGATGCGCCGCCGCGGCGGCTCGTCATGCGCGCGATTTCGGCGGGAGATACGTAGATGCCGTGTTCCGAGGCCTTGCCAATGGCGTTGATTTTCAGCCCCTTGTCGCGGACGCGGTTCTTAGACTTCGCGAAGCGTTCCTTGGCCAGGATGATTCCCGCGTCGCGGGCCTCCTCCTTGGTCTTTTGTTTGCGGCTGGCCGACTTCTTCTTGATACCGACGGCCATCGCCTGCGGCATGCGCTGCCCGCGCTGCCCCCCGCCGGCCTGACCCAGCCGGTGCTCCAGGATTTTTAGCCGAAGCTTGCCCGCGTTCTCTAGCGGATCTTGGGCGCCGCTGATGTCGGCACCCGAGAACTCCTGGCCCTTCGGCCGCTCGTGCAAGATGTGCGACTCGCTGATCATTCTCTGCAGCGCGAGATCGTCGTTGAGGTTGCTCTGCTCCTCTTTCTGCGTCTCCTCTGAGAGCACGGTGTCGTCGCGCGGAGCCCCGCTCGACATGAACTTCCTGCGGCTGCGTTTCGTCATCTCTGGCTCGGTGCTGCCGCCCTCGGAGTGCTTGACGGTGACGAGACCCTCTTGTTCCTCCGACTCGAAGCCGGCGAACTCTTCCTCGCCTGCGTCCGTGATTTCGCTGGGCTCGGAATCTACGTCAGGGTCTTCCGCGGGCTTTACCACTGGTGCGCTCCATTCTGTACCGAATTGAGCCTCGAAAGCTTGCCTCAACGCATCCATTCAGGCTCGACTCGGCAGAGACAAAAAATTAGGTAATTATTTCACGGTGCGCACAGGGATTCGCGATGCTGCAGGAATCCGAGCGGCGCTATTTACAACCGACGCGACAACGCTTTTAAAGTATCTGCGGTGTATATACTTATCAATTTCGTGAACTTAGTGAATTTCGTGATTGTGTTTTTTTGAGTACACTGCATGTTGCGTACCCTAAATACGACGCGCATGGCGAGATTCATTTTTGCAGCCAATGCAAGCCAGCAGGTGACGAACTACTCGAGGGGGAACCGAAGCTTTGGGTTACACAGGTAACAGATTGGCGCGGAATGCAACAGACATGTGGTCGGGCATCAGCTGGATCCTAGAAGCACATCAGGGCCGTCGCACACCACAAGTGCGGGTGCTCCCAATTGGCGTTCGGCTGGCAGTCAAATGAGTTTTCTGGTAGCAGGCAGCTCGTCTGCTTGAGGATTCTGGCCAGAGGCGGAGCAGCAGCGATACGCGGCCCGTATCGAGTAGTGAAAGAGGCGTCAAGTAAAGCAGCAAGTATATAATGGCTAAACAAGCCGCGCTGGCGACGACACGTTGCAAACGATGGCTACGGATTAACGAGACGGCGCCAGGCGCACTGGTTTCAAGCCTGGGCGTGGGCGTGGGCGTGGGACCGCGACACCGTGGCCACGCGTGGGTTGGACACGCGTTGACATGCACTGGCAAACGACCGCTGAGGAATGTGCGGACTCAGCAGCTCCCCGCGTCGGGCTCTAAACCGCCGTGCGCAGAGCGACAGTGAGCGAATTAGGGTGTCCGGCGGCACGCAATTGAGCCGTACGCGCCGGTCATTAGTAAGTAATAATTAGAACGAGGATTACCGAGGCCGGGCGGAAGGCGCGCCGGCGATTGCGCGGCACGCAGTGCCCACGCTGCTGGCGCGCGCACCCCGCAAAACCGGTGCAGATGTCATTAGTCAGCACAAATGCGTCAGAGCCGGTTCGTCGGGTGCATCGACATCCACGACGGGCGCGTGAAGCAGATCGTCGGGTCGACGCTCAGCGACGACGGCGCTGCGCTGCGGACGAACTTCGTGGCGAAGCACGACGCGGCGTACTACGCGCGGCTGTACAAGAAGTACAACGTGCTGCACTCGCACGTCATCAAGCTCGGCCCAAACTGCGACGAGGCGGCTATCAGCGCGCTGCAGGAGTGGCCCGACCACCTGCAGATCGGCGGCGGGATCACGGCCGAGAACGCGCAGCTGTGGCTGGCGAAAGGCGCGTCGAAGGTGATCGTGACGTCGTACCTGTTCCCCGGCGGCACGCTCGACAAGGAGCGGCTGCGCGCGCTCAGCACCGCGACCGGCCGCGAGCGGCTCGTCATCGACCTGAGCTGCCGCCGTGTGCAGGACGGGTGGGTCGTTGCAATGGACCGCTGGCAGCGGCTGACCGAGTTCGCGCTGAGCAAAGAGAACCTCGAGTACCTCGCGCAGTTCTGCTCCGAGTTCCTCGTGCACGCGGCCGACGTCGAGGGCCTCTGCCAGGGCGTCGACGACGACCTTATTAGGTTCCTGACCGAGTTCTCGCCGCTGCCCGTGGTCTACGCCGGCGGCGCGCGCTCGGTCGTCGACCTCATGCACGTGAACAAGATCAGCTACGGCAGCGTCGACCTGACGTACGGCAGCTCGCTCGACATCTTCGGCGGCTCTGTGCGGTTCCTCGACCTCGTCGAGCTCAATAGCGAGGGCTACGACAACGACAACGCGTAGCCGCGCCGTTGCGGCCGCACGGCCGAAGAGCCGCACATATACTGGGTATACTGGCCGGTATGCGGCGTGCGGCGTGCGCGCCTCTGGTGCGGTCATCCGTGTCTCCGCGCGCGGGTACTAGTGCGAGCCCAGCACGACCCAGTCGTCTCCAGGTTTCTGTTTTTTTGCTTGTTTCTGTATGTTTTTAGCATTTTTTACGCTTTTCGACCTGCCCGCCTCCCGTCGCAGTGTGTTTGTGCTGCAGCATCGCAGGTTCTGTGCCGTGTCAGCTCGGTCACAGGCGCATCGCACGTCGCGTCGCGTTCCGTCGTTCCGTCGTGCGTGCCGCTGCACGCATTGTTGCGTGTTCCGTTGCATGTTCCGTTGCGTGTTCCGTGGTGCATCCCATTTCGCGCACTGCGCCGCAGCAGCTGGCCGGCAGGGGCCTAGCTTCGCGCCACTCCGTCCAGGGCCTCGTTACACAGCCGTCGCCGTATTAAGCCTTGCATGGACCTCTCTTCGAGCCCAGGCTTGGCGAGCAGGCGCGCGCCGGTCACTACCAGCCGATCTCCTCCTCGGTCTTGCTGAGCGCGAGGGCGATCTCGGCGAGCTTCGTCTCGAGCACGCCGACACCGCGCTCGACGACATCAGCCGGGCCGAGCTGACCCGTCGTCTCGACGTTCATGTAGAAGCGCGCGGGCTCGGCGTTGTAGTCGAACTGGTCGCGCTCGGTGGGCGGCTCCTCGTACTCGCAGTTCTTCGAGCGCGGCCACTCGGCGTCGGCGTCGATCTCATACCACAGGTCGGTGTGCTTGAGCTTGTTCCAGGGGTCGTACTCGAACGCGATGCCCGCGCAGGGCCCCCACTTCGCGTGCTCCTTGGCGATGCCCTTCTTGGCGATGCAGCGCACGCGCAGCTCCTGGTTCTTGCGCAGGCGCGCGATGAGGATGCCGCGCGGGTCGGTGTCGGACTTGACCGGGCGGCCGATGCTCTCGTCGGCGCGCGCGGGGACCTCGACGGTGATGTCGCTGCTGTAGACGTCCATCGTGCCGTCGGAGCTGCACACGGCGTTCAGCGCGAGCACGACGCTGCACTTGTCGCAGTACACCTCGCAGTCGCAGTCGCGCGTGTACTCGAGCTGCGCCGCGAGCCGGCTGTCCAGCGGCAGCAGCCCGAGCCGGTGCGACAGGAACTCGTCGGCCAGCACGCTCGTGTTCGCCTCGACCTCGACGAGGTCGATCGCCACCGTCGGGATCTCGGCCAGGAACACGCGCCGCAGCGCGTTTGCCACAGACAGGTCGACGTTGTCCAGCACGAAGTCGACGCTGTTCTTGCCGGCTTTGCGCACGGTCACCTCGGGCTCCATGCTGACTAACCACAGCGGGTGCCACAAAAGCCGCGCGGCCCCCAGGCTGCGCCCGCGGCAGCCGCGGCTCGGCGCTGCAAACGCGGCCAAACCGTCTTTGCTGAGTACGCACGGTGCTGAGGGCTGATTTGAGGGTACGAATTCGCGCCGTCACAGGATCTCTTCTGATGAATTTGCCCGCGCTCGACGGGACCACCGCACTAAGGAGCCGTCGGAAAGACGGCTGCACGCGGAAAGACCGCCGCGCACAATTCTGCAAAACGTGCATAATGTGCTCGGTGATGGTGGCCGGCCGCTCACACATCGTCCGCATCCTGCTCCCCCGATGGAGGTTACAGTTGCGGCGTACTGCGCTCGCGCAATCTCGCACCGTGGCCCGCCTCACGCCGCACGGCAGCAGTCGGCGGTGCGCACGGCGTGCAGCGGTCCGGCCGCGTCGGCGTCGGGCCAGCTGCTCAGCTACGTCGATATCCGTTGCCGCCGCGACTGCCTACTTTCGAACCAGGCCGCAGCCTTGAATAAGTATATATCTCAACTAACCCCACAGCACTCTGCGGCTTGGTGCCGATCAGAGCCACGCTCGCCGCGCCGCCGGCAGCAGCACCCAAACCAGCGAGTCCGAACCGTGTTCAAGCGCCGCGAGGCCTGCTGGCAAAGCGTCTACAGGGCAGCCGTCAGCGCTATTCTCGACCAATCTGCGTATCCTCATTAAGGGCGCCCACGGGGACTGCAGCCAACGGCGCCGCGCGGCCAAGTCGCGAACCGAGTCCCTGGCGGCCAGGAGGACGTCTCGCCGCCCTCTGCCGCGCGCCTACTGCGGCGTCGGCCCCACGGCCTCGACCTTGCCGCGCGAGAACACGCGGCCCAGCGCGCGCGTGCGCCCCTCGTCCAGCAGCTCGACGGTGTCGTCCAGCAGCAGGTTGAAGAAACGGTCGTACGAGACAAGCGTGCCCTCGATCACGCGGCCCGCCGTGAACTCGATCGTGAGCCGGCGGCCGACCTGCTGCTCGAGGTCGAAGATCGGGCCCTTGCGCGGGCGCGCCTCGCCGAGCCACGGCACAAACGGCTTGCGCGCGTCGTCGTCCTCGCCCGCCGCGGGCGCCGCGGGCGCGTCGGCCTTCTCCTGCTTGCGCGCCTCCGCCGCGAGGTCGATTTGCTGCTCGCGTCGCGCCATGCTCTGTGCTTATAAAGCGCCGCGCGCGCGGCTTCTCGCCAGTGCGCCGCGCATGCAGGTCCTCGTCCGCAGCACGTACGTCAACGGCGACCGCCTTGTGCAGCCCGAGTGGACGCCCGCGCAGCTCGCTGCGAAGCTCGAGTCCGTCACGGGCATCCCGCCCGCGCACCAGCGGCTCTTCGTCGAGGCCGGCGGCGCGCGTGCGCCGTTCACGCGCGGCACGCTGGCTGAGCTCGGCCTGGCGCCCGACAGCGCGATCTGGGTCGACGACGCGCGCCCAGAGGGCGAGCGCCTCGTGCTCGAGGGCGAGGGCGCGAAGTACGACATGCCGGACGCCGAGTACGAGCGCCGCGAGAACAC
This sequence comes from Starmerella davenportii, assembly GCA_030579095.1. NCBI lineage: Eukaryota > Fungi > Ascomycota > Dipodascomycetes > Dipodascales > Trichomonascaceae > Starmerella > Starmerella davenportii. The sequence goes on from JAKUAD010000014.1 coordinate 98,091, forward strand.
GCTGCTGCAGTGGAAGAAGCGCAACATGCTCGGCCGCTTCGCGGGCGACGCCTCGCACGTCGTCCCCGCGAGCGTCCGCGACGACGCGCCGCCCGCCGTCGCCGTCGGCGACCCCTGCGTCGTCACGACGAGCGCGCGCGAGCAGCTCCGCGGCACCGTCGCCTTTGTCGGCGAGGTCCCCACCGTCGAGGGCGGCGTCTGGGTCGGCGTGCGCCTGGCGACGCCGCGCGGCAAGAACGACGGCAGCGTGCGCGGCATGCGCCTCTTCGACGCCGCGCCGAACCACGGCATCCTCGTGCGCGCGGGCGCCGTGCGCCCGCTGGCGGAGGACGAGCAGGAGCTCTAGCCGTCTGCGTTGGGCGCCCACTGGGTCCGCAACCGCCTCTCGTGGTCGCCTCTCTTGACCTACCGTCACCTCGTAGCCGCATCTCGCGCGCTTGGCGGGCGGACACGCGCGGTGGCAGCCAAGCGAGGGATATGGGTGTGACGCACAAACCTTCGTGGCGTCCTGTCTGGGCGCACGCGGAGGTCTTCTCGGCTTCCCTGGGCCCGCTTGTGTATGCATTATAGTCTACGGCCGGTCGCAGGACGCGTTCCCGAAACCGGCTGGAAAGCTTTCTATAAACAGCTCAGAAACTGCATTGCAATTGCGTCAAAAACGTGTTGAAAACGCGTCGCGACGTGCCGAAAACGCGTCGCCACGCATCGAAAACGCGTCGCCACACGGGTACAAACACGTTCATCCTTGGTATCCAGCGTTCACGCCGCTCCCACCCCGCGTCCTCTCCTCCACAAACTCATCGCACTAAGCTGCTCACAGCCTCCTGCCGCTGCGCGCGCCGCCGCATCCACCGCGCGCCGCCTTAATTACGCGCGCGCGCCGAACCCGCGCCCTAAGACACGAATGTATATCGGCGAGGTGCGCGTGACGAACTTCCTGTCGTACCGCAGCGAGCAGGCCGCCGCGGGCCTGAGCCCCGGCGTGAACGTCGTGATCGGCCGCAACGGCTCCGGCAAGAGCAACTTCTTCGCCGCGATCCGGTTCGTGCTCGCCGGGATCCAGCGCACGTCCTACGAGCAGCTGCGCTACGCGGGTCCCGGCGCGAACTTCGACAACGCGCGAGTCGACGTCGTCTTCATGGACGCCGCCGAGCAGTTCGGCAAGCTCGGCAGCACCGTCACCGTCTCGCGCGAGGTCGTGCGCACGACGAGCCGCTACCTGCTCAACGGTAAGCCCGTCACCCAGACGCGTGTGCGCACCGTGCTCGACGTCGCGGGCCTCACGCTCGGCGCGAATACGCTCTACATCGTGCCGCAGGGCGAGGTCACGCTGCTCGCGACCGCCTCGTACGAGGAGCGCCTTAGCAAGCTGCTCGCCGTCGCCGGCGCGCTCTCCTTCGACACGCGCCTCGCGGAGGCGCAGCAGACCCTCGGCAAGTCCGACGCCACCATGCGCGACGTCACGGGCAACCTGCGCGCCATCGCCGCGAACCTCGACCGCTTCAAGCGCGACGTCGACAGACTCAACGCGTACCTCGCCGTGCAGGCGCGCCTCGCGGGCGCGCAGTACTGCTGCCTGCGCCTGCAGATTCGCAAGTCCGTGCTCGTCGCGGACGTCGGTCGCACCGACCTCGACGCGCTCGACGCGCGCGCCGGCGCCGGCACCGACGTCTACGCGCGCCTCGCCGTGCTTCAGAAGGACGCCGCACAGCGCCGCATGGAGGTCCTGAACCTCGAGGCCGAGCGCGACCAGCTGCGCCTCGACGTGCGCACAGAGTCGGCCGCGCTGCAGGATCGTGCGTCGACGCTCGCGCTTGCAGAGCTGGCGCTGGCGCAGCGCTCGCCGCCGCCGTCGCAGGGCTCGCAGAGCCTCTCGCAGAGTCTCTCGGGGTCGCAGAGCGTCGCGCAGTCCGCGCCGGCCGCGACCGAGGAGAGCGTCGCGGCCGCGCGCGAGCGCGTCAGTGCAGGACAGAGCGCGCTCGCGGACGCCAAGCGCGACCTCGACGCGCTGGAGGCGCAGATCCGCGCGATAAAGCTCAAGCAGGGCCGGTTCGACCAGCTCAGCGGCAGCGACGCGCCGACGCAGCGCGCGCGCCAGGAGCAGCACCTCGCCGCGCTGCGGGCTGCGCTACCCGACGTCGAGCAGCGCGAGCGCCGCGCAGCGGCCGCCCTCAGCGACAGCGAGAAGGCCCTCGCGACCTGCCGCCAGCGCCTTGAGGAGGCTCGCGACGGCGTCACCGAGTCGTACCGCGCGTACGACAGCGCGTTTGAGGCCGAGCGCGCCGCAAAGGACGCGCAGACCGCGCGCGAGCGCGAGCGCAACCTCGCCATCCAGAGCGCGCGCAAGGCGGAGCTCGCAAGTGCGAGCTACCTGCAGATCGCCGACGAGGCCGCCACGGCGCTCGCGTTCGCGCGCGCCAGCACGGTCGAGGGCGTCAAGGAGGTCGTGCTCAAGGTGCGCAGCCTGGACGTACCGGGCTACCGCGGCACCGTCGCCGACGTCGTGCGCATCGACCCCGCCGCGCTAACCGCGGCCGTGAGCGTCGCGGGCGCGCGGCTCCTGTACCACGTCATCGAGGCCAGCGCCGAGGGCGACCGCGTGCTCACGGCCGTGCAGAAGAGCGGCGCCAGTGTCGACGCATCGTTCATCGCGCTGGATACCGTTGTCGTGCAGGACGCGCCCGCGGCCGCCGAGCCGTACGCGACGCCGCTGCTTGACTTCGTCTCGGTGGATGCCGGCCTGGAGAAGGTCGCGCGGCTGCTGTTCGGGCGGCATGTCCTGTGTGACACGCTCGAGCACGCGTACGCGTACGCGCGGAAGCACAACGTGCCGACGGTCACGCTCGAAGGCGACCTATGCGACCCGGCAGGGCCGCTCACGGGCGGCGCAGCGCCGCTCGATGCCCCGCAGACCCGCATCGAGCAGATCAGGCGGTACGTCGACTATGTGCGGCAAAGTCTGGAGGAGGCCGACGCGACGGCGCGGCACCGCGCCGAGGGCGAGCGACTCACCCAGGAGATCCTGAAGCACTCCGCGGCTCTGCGCTCGCTCGAGGCCGCGCGCATCGAGGCCGCCTACCGCAAGCAGGACGCCGAGAGCCGCGTCGCCGACCTGCGCGATGTGCAGGAGCGACTCGGCGCGGCGCTTGTCGACGCGCGGGCTGAGCTCGACGCGGCGCACAGCGAGCTGGACGCGCTGCAGACGGAGATCGCGTTCGTGAGCGACGCCGACAACTTCGCGGGCGCGGCGTCGCAGACCGACGTGGCGGAGCTGGCGCGGCTCGAGGACGAACACACGCGGCAGTTCTCCGAGCTCACAGAGCTCAAGCGGACGCTGGACGCCGACACGGACGCGCTGGCCCAGCAGCGCCGCGCGCTCGTGAGGCAGCAGGCCGTCGCCACGGCGGCCACGGCCGGCGCCTTCAGCTTTTCGCAGCCGGGCCAGCCGCTCGACGTGGACGAGCTGAGGGAGTCCGTAGAGTCGGCTCGCGCACGCGTGGCCGAGCTCCAGGCGGCGCTCGACGGCAAGGAGATCACTCTCGCGGACCTGCGCGACGAGCTGCAGCAGGTACACGACGAGTGCGAGGCCCTGGAGAGCACGACCCGCGTGACGCATAACAGCAAAAAGAAGCTGGCCAAGAAGCTGCATGCCATGCAGCAGTTCCGTGAGGAGTGCGAGCGCGAGCTGAAGGCTCTGAAGTCCGTGCCCGAGAGCGCCGTTGAGGAGATGAGCGACGTCGATACCCTGTCCAAAAACGAGGTGAACCAGCTGCTCGCACGCTACAGCAAGCAGCAGTCGGAGCTCGAGTCCGAGCTTACAGGGTTTGACGCAGTCAACCGCAAGGCGTCCGAACAGTACGAGAGCTACCTGCAGCAGCACACTGAGCTCGAGGCGCGGCGCGAGAGGCTTGTTGCCGAGAAGGCCAAGATCGTCGAGGCCATCGACTTGCTGAAAAAGTCGAAGACGGAAAGGGTCGAGAAGCTCATCACTGACCTCACAGCGACGTTCCCGAAGATATACGCGAAGCTCAGCGACGGCGGCCGCGCCTCGCTGGACGTCCGGCGGAGCGGCGACACGTACGAGGGCATCGGGACCCAGCTCGAGAACGGGTTCTCCATGAACCAGCTGAGCGGCGGGCAGAAAACCATTATGGCGATCGCCCTTATTCTCGCGGTGCAGGCGTGCGACCCGTCGCCGTTCTACATCTTCGACGAGATCGACGCCAACCTGGACGCTGCCGCGCGCGGGCTCGTTGCTGCCGCCATCGAGGAGATGGCGCGCACGTTCAAGTCGCAATGCATCTGCACGACGTTCGGCACCGAGCTGGTAGAGGTGGCCGACAAGTGCTACGGCGTCAGCTTCCAGAACCAGGAGTCGAGCATTATGGAGATCGAAAAGGATCTTGCGCGCGACTTCGTCGATCCCCGCGCATGGTTCTAGGCCGGTCCTGGTCGTGTCGGGTTAACGCTATATATATTACGCATTCAAGTGGCATTTTTGAGTCGTGTGCCGTACCAATCAAGTGAGTAAAGGGACGGTGCGCGTCTGGGTGCGCAACCCGGCGACTCCTCGTCCTTAAGATCATCCCCGGTACGAATACTTCAAGTGCTCCACCCAGGGAGCGAGCCTTCGTCAGATTATAGCAGCTGCCTACGGCTATAATTTCTCTGCTAACATGCCACGTAAAGTCAGCTATAAAATGCTATGCACATCGAACATAGACATTGACCCTCATCACTCCACTCTCAGTCTGGCACGCCTCATGGAAGCGACTATAATAATGTTGATAACTAAAATCTAGACTCTTTTATGCTAATAGCACGGACATAGTATCTAACGCTTCTTGGCAGTGGTCTGCTCGGCGACACCAGTCACATAGACGCGATCGTCGTCGCCCTCGACCTCGGCAAGAATGTGCTCCATCTCCACAACCTGCTTCTTGATGGTGGCGTTTGCCTTTTTCTCCCACGGGTTGAAGAGCTCGCGATCGGGCGTGCGGTGGGTGCCGAACAAGCGGTCCCACAGCGTCGTGTACTGCCCATAGTTGTAGTTGAAGTAAAGGTGATGGATCGTGTGGCAGGCCGAGCCGTTGATGATCGGGTCGTGCGCAAGGTACTCGCCGTCGTGGATCAGCACCGTCCAGATGTTGACGAAGCCAAACAGTGCCAGGTAAGAGATCTTCTGGAGCGGCAGCACGAACGGGAACACGTGGTACGCAATGCTCTGCACGTAGCCGTCCACGGGGTGGAATGCGTGCGAGGCGAAAGGCGTCGAGACGATCCACTTGTGGTGCGGCTTGTGCAGGTTCTTGTACACCCAGGGGTGGTGCAGCCACCGGTGCGCCCAGTAGATGATGAAGTCAGTGAAGAAAAGGAAGATCGGGAACTGCAGCAGCAGGTACGTCATGCCGCCGTTGCCCTCGAGGTTGAAGTACAACTTGGAGTAGCCCTGCGCTTCGGCGACGAACCACGGCACCGTCAGCAGCGTCATCGTGGGGATCGCGGTCACGGCGCGGATGATCTCCAAACGAACCTGGTTCTTCAGGAACTTCGGGTGCTTGAAGTTATCGTGATCGTAAACAAAGACGTAAGAGATCCACGCCGTGCCAAGGTAGAGAACCCAGCCGAAGAAGGTCGTGAACAAGAAGAGCGTGAAGGACTGGCGCAGAATGTTCTCGCGGCTAAGCACGCTCTGGGCCGCGTACTGGGTCGGGGGGAACCAGTGCGTGGGTGCGACTCCGTAGCGCTCCGGCTTGCTGCTGTGCCAGTTCGCAGTGAGCTTCAGCAGCTTGGGTGCCTGCGTCCGGAACGTCGTGGCGATCTGCTCGGCTGGGGACGCATTCGACGCCACCGCTGAGGCAGCCGCTGCGGCAGCCTTGTCCACGGCGCTGCTGGCCGGAAGCGGGAACAGCGACGCGTAGAACTTGTCAAAGCCGTAGTAGTCGGCGATCTCAAGGATCAAATCCATGGTAGATGATTGTCACTGGGCTGCACGATCGCTAGGGAAAGCGGTCAGATTAAATGCCCCAGAGTTTTTCTTGTAAGCGATAATCGTTACGAGGAACCAAGCGTTTGAGTCGTATAAGATTACTTATTCAGGATGACTAAGTGAACATGATCAATCCACATGCAGCGTGCATATTTCCCTTCCCCATACAAACAGAATCACGGGGAGTGGCCAGAGATAACAAAAGCTTGGTGGGAGTGCAATTTAGGCGCATACTGAGGGGAACATGTGTGCGCGTTTACTGTTCAGAGTTCAAATAATTGGGTGACGTCACTCTCCCGCCAATTAACATGCCTTTTCACGGGCATGCACCGCCATGTATCGTCGTTTACTGCTCGGCACTCTCACGCGCTCCCCGCCTGTCAGTGCCAAGTTAATAATACGTAATTTTCAAAACATTACCGACGCGTCAGCTTGAAATACTCGTGGAATTTGTCACCGTGATCCAGCTCCGTCAGCGTGCTCTCGGCCATGTCTTCCCATCTGACACGGGGCTTGCGCGCACCACGCTGAATGAGGTCTTCATTGATCCATCCGTACGCAATTTCCAACAACTGCGTGCCGCGCGTTCCAGTGCACAGGTGGCTGTTCTCTGCGACCATTTTTGCGGTTGGGGCAGCGTACGTCACCTGTCCCTGCTGCATATGCACAACGTGCGTCGGCCAATCTGTGAGGCCATCAAATATGTGGGTTGCATACACAACCTGGCACTGCCGCGTCTCCGTTTCGCGCTTCAAAAAGTCCAGTAAACGCGTGCGCGCGACGACGTCCAAGTCGACGGTGACCTCATCCAGAAGAAGCGTCTGCCACGGGCGTAGAAGCCCCATGCAAAGCTGGACGCGTCTTCTCTCACCATCACTCACTTGATGCATGCGCCACGTTAGATCTATATCCAGCATTTCAATTAGCTCGTCGCGTCTCTCAGGGTAAGCGTCCCCTCCGACGCTGGCCACGAGTAGTGGAACCGAGATGTCGCGGCGGACAGTCGTGTTGGTGACCCACTCGGTGCCCAGGTAAGTCGTCTGAATCAGACCCTCTCTGAAGGGGTCCATGCCGTCCACAAGCACCTTACCTTTCTTGGCCAGAGTCTTTCCAGCCAGAACGCGCAACAGCGTGGACTTTCCTGCGCCATTCGCCCCGATCAGCAAGGTGCGGCTGCCACTGGGCAGGGCCAGGTCGATGTTCGACAGCCCTAGCGACCCGTCAGGAAAAACGTAGTATAGCCCGTCAGTCTGAATCATATAGGATGAAGATTAGTGATAAAGCGGGACCGAATCAGACCACGATGACAAGAGTTCAACCTGTTGTACCCCTGGCTCAATGACTCGACAAAGGTTATATAATCAGAAGACTAGTGACCCAAAGTGGCTATCGCCGGCAGGAAGGGTTGTACGCTACTACTCTCGCAAGGGACGCTTTGGGGGAAACAGGGTATTGCAACTCGCACATACGCTGCCTCGCGTAGCGCAATTCACGATGTGCACTGCCGCTCTGACTTTTAGTGAAGAAACCCAGCATTGCACCAAATAGGCGCAGCCGACCCAAGCTATACCGTAAAATCTACAGAATAGGACATGCTGATGTGCTGCTAAAATCGTATAAGACATTGGCTGAGCTCCCAGAACTATGGAAGCAAACATGACTGTGCCTAAAATATAGATATGTATACGACCATATTCCCGTCTTACTACCAAGAGTGAGCCATTGGCCATTGGCCTCGGAATGGCCCACGTTTAAGCCAGCGACATACGAGCGCCACAAAAGTCTCTTCAATACGAGTTCACATGCATCTACGAACACGACAGAGTAAGCTACTTAGACAGTGGTTGTTGCGCGCTATGCTAGCTATAAACTTGCGAAACTACGAGAAGACTGGATTTTCGGAACGTAACATGTCTAACGAGCTGTCCGAACTGCGGAGAGTGCTGGAAGCTTAAGCACCGCTAGGTGTGTTTACATCCCAAGATTTCGTGGATTAACGGATTGATCACGTGACTGAATGAGGACATAATGATTAGAAGTGTCTCCGGGTCAATCCTAGTCAGCGCAGCTCTTACTCGACGTCAGCCCTGGCAGCAACCATGAGCACAAGGCTGGGTTCGCTGAACATCCCGCACCTGTCGTCGCGCACAATACGTGCCTGCGGCGTGTATCTTAGTGGCGTGCTGTACAGCTCTGGGTTCTACTATATGCTCGACTCTGCCCTCTGGAGCGCGCACCAGAACCCGTCCGACGTGCACGTTGGGTTCGCCGACTGGCTACCGTTCATACTAGCCTCTCTAGGGATGGCAATCATCAATTTGGTGGAGAAGAGCCGGCTCAATAGCAGCACCGCGTTCGGAAATGAGTACGGCGGGTACAATGAATCATGGCAAGCCAAGGTCGTGCTGTTTCTCGGGTTTGCGTTCCTGTCGGGCGGGGTGGCGTATTCCGTGGTCATTCTCATTTTGAAGTATATTATTCCCAAGCACGGCATGCCAATTCTCGCAATGGGCACGCAAAATGTCGCGGCGTCAGCGCTGGTCATGCTGAGCTGTATAACTCTCTGGGTCTCGCAAAACATGCAGGACGACTACAGTTATTCGCTGCAATTGTGATTATTGGACATAAATAGATTTGAATCACTAAACTGCTACTGACGACCTTCTGAAGCTCCACCCCGCTAGACCTCCACTTCCACTTGTCGCCGGTACGAGAGCACATGGAATCATATGCCGCTGCATATGCTTCGCCACAGTGCCATGACACAACGAGTTTGTCATTAGAAGTCATGACGTCAACATTCTAGTCCCAAGCGGAGGTAAGTCAGAAAAATCTGAGCATGGCCGCTGCCACAGGTCCAGAAGATAGTTGAGCTAATTCTAGCCCTAGTTCAAAGAGAAATGTTCGTTATCTCGTCTATCTATCATATAACATTTAAAATGGAGAACATTTAAGTACTCGTCAGACCGTGGTTTGTAAGCCAAAAGGCGACGTCGGATTAAACGGGAGTTAGGAGTGCATGCAAAGCACATCGCAGAAACCATTTAAGGGCGCACGCAATTTCACGTGCAGACGTACTCTGCTTGGTTGCTAAGGAATTGCGTGAGGAAAGTGAAGATGCACGTTTAACGTCAGATAACAAGGCATTCGCGCTACTAACAGAGGAACCGGACGACGCGATAGAACGGGTTCCTCCTAGCCCTCGCATTCTCCTCTGCAGCCTGTGCCTCGATTGCCTCTCTGTCTAGTACACGCACCCCAACATCCAAGTCGATATCCGAGTCTCGGACCCACCGGGAGGACTTCCAGTACAGGATCTTGTGACCCACCAGCAGAGCGATGAATACTGGGATGGACAGATCACCCTGGAAGAAGTACGCCGGGTCTGGCTTTCCGCCGATCGGGAACAAGTAAACCCAAAACTGCAGCCCGAGCACGGCGATAGAGATTCCGCCTCCAACAATGGCACCTATGACGCCAACAGGGGAGCGGTATACCAACTCGTCCAATGAGCGGCCAGTTTTCTTGAACACGCGTCGAATTCTCAAGTGCACGATGCACACCGCTGCCCAGGCAAATAGGAAAGCTAGAGCGGCAAAAGCATACAGCCAGTTGAACACGTCGTTGTACTTGTCAGAAGCGCAAACGAAGCAAAGCAGCGTAAACGTGAGAACGACTAGCAGCGCATTCAACGGCCGTCCTTCGCGGTCGATATAGCACAGGAACGCCGGCGCGGCGCCCTTGACCGCCATGGAAGTGAGAGTGCGAGATGCGGCATACACAGCAGCATTGGATACACCAATCACGGAACAAATGATGACTGCGTTGAAGATGGAAGGCAAGGCGCGAACACCTGTCAGAGAAAGTGCGAGCACAAATGGCGACCCAGCACCCGTCGAGGAGTTGCCCAAGCCTTCAGTATCTGAGGGAACAAGCAAGCAGAGGAACAGCACACAGATCACAAAAAAGACCACCACACGCCAGAAAACCTGCTTAACTGCGCTTGGAATGGCTTTGATTGGGTTTGCAGTCTCTGCTGCGGCGATACCGCTAACCTCTGTCCCGCCAAAAGCGAACGAGCACGACACTAGCACCTGCACAACACCTTTAAACGAGTGCGTGAATGCCGCAGGGCGCGTGAAGTAGTGACCTCCGAGGTAGTGATTCGTGGGAGGTCCACCACAAATGTTGATGAGGCAGAATATCATCCAGCCGAAAATCGCGATCACTTTGATCGTTCCTACAAAAAATTCCAGCTCGCCATATGCGCGGGAGCCTGAGAGGTTGATAACCACATCAAAGACGTAGAGCAATGCTACCCATGCGACAGGGTTGGCTTTAGCAGCAGAATTGTTGTCGTCGCGCCAGTACTGGGTCAGCGTCGCGCCGGCAATCAGTTCAAGAGGTACAGTGACCATCCAACAGAATGCGTAAATCCACCCAATTGCGAAACCCAGGCTCGGATCCAAAAAACGCGAAGGCAGTTCATAAAAAGGAGAAATTGTGGGGAAACGCAGCGAGATTTCAGCGATGGTCATCATGATACAGATGAGCGCGATTCCCATGACGCCGAAACCAATCAGCAACGCAGCCGGCCCGCCGAGCTTTAGCGAAGACCCGCTGCCGATGAAGAGACCCGTACCAACACAGCTAGTAGCTGCAATAATCATCAGGTGTCTTCGCGACAGCCGTGGTGCGGATCTCGAAAGGAATATCGTTGCTATTTCTTGTTTCGTGAGGTGCGCATAATCGCCGACGTCTTCGGGCTGCTTGAAGCTGTCAAACATCCTTCGAAATACGTTTCGCTTCGCTCTGGGCCGATCGAAGGAGTCGGGCGCGAAGTCGTAGCTGGTGTCATCGACACTGAACTCTTTGGCTATCATCTCGCCTTTGCTAACGGGCTCGGAGGCGCCGCTAGAGGTGTTCTTCAGTTGCTTGCTTTCCATAGCTGAGACAAAGAAGTGACGTTGCTAGTAGTAAACTTGGACTTCCTCTACCTGAAGAAATATTACTAAAAGTCGCTCCGCGTGCTTTCGTCGGAGACTGGCCGTAGTTATATAATAGCGGAAAATGGAAGAAATAGCAGACGCACAACGTGCATGATGCATGCTTACGATTAGCGTATCAGTTGGCGCGTCAACTTTGGAGATCCTCGACTTGCACAATCAAAACCTTCGTCGTAGTCTTTTCTAACGATAAATTATAATGTGGCTCGGCTTGGATCGCTTCCTGCTAGTATTAGCTTTGAGGACCACTGTTTTTTCTCAACGGTCGCTTTAGTAAGGGTTGTGGGCATTCTTACGGAGGGCGCAATCGCCGGGATGCATGACTGACATTTTTGCCGGGGCGGAACTCGGTGAAGTCAGGAGAGCGAAAATGTATACAAATTAGACAAGGAAAATTACATTTCCGATATTAGGTCTGGTTTATGAACTTATTTATTCCGTATATGCCTGCTTGCTATCCGCATAAGACGCGGCTATGCACGCTAAGTGAAAACCCTGTCGTAGGGTGCTCGCTATTATGAGTCATCAAAACCTATTCGTGCCCCTGGCAAATTGTCTGTGTTATCGTCAATTTGCCGCAAACGGCTGCAATTAGCGATCAGATGCTTTTACAAAAAACGCAATGCCGTCTGTTAGACTTACCACGAATATTCGTAGCTAAACGATATATGTCACAAAGTTTTGCAACCTGATTTTCGCCTCTTATGGGCCATATTCGCAACAGGCGAATAACGATGAACGTGCCAATAGGCTATCGTCTGGAGTGGTTTCTAAGCCTTATCTGTGTGCAGCGTCTTATCTGGGTCTTGTGCATGAACTGCACGCTGATACTGCACTGGTGACGTTATGAAGAGTCCCTCGAACCCGTGCGAAGCTCGTCCGAGCGGCCCTACACGGTACAGATCAAGTGCATAATCTTGTTATCAGCAGCCCCGGATGCAACCTCAGCAGCTGCGTGCGAATATTCATGTATTGTAGTGGCTGAGTCTGTCGTCATTAAGTCGTTCAATTACCTAGTCTATACAGAGATGATCTACGTAGCGTGTTTTTGGTTGTGTTCGTAGCAGTCTTCGCATTTGCAGCTGTCACCGCACTTGCATTGACCTGGAATAGCACAATCCGGAGTGTATAGTAAATTGGTGCTACTCAGGTCGCCGGGCCAGAATTGATGAGCTTCTTCTGAGCTGATACCGATCCTATTGAGGAAGCTCATTGCGCTCTGTTGACCATACTCCTGGTACTGCATTGGTGCAATAACTAGTGGCGCTTCCGGATGTTCTTGTTGTTCCTCAAGGTCAGACCGCTGTATTTCCGTCCCCACAGCATGCACCAGATGGTCGCTATCAAACAATTCGGATGCATCGCGGACCTCAGGCTCGGGACTCAAAACCGCATTTCCGAGAATTGACTGCGAGACGTGTTGACTGTCCTGGTCATTAGTTTGAAGACTGCTGAGCGCATGCTCAAAATAATTCGGGGGTTTTGGCACGGAAGCGTCGCTTGCGTCCACATGCTCCATCTTAGGAGAGTCATCCCGGGCTGGAGTTTTAGAAATGGTAATATCCGGGCGAACCTCGCGTCGAAAGAGGTTGCCGCCAACATGCACAAACACATACTTTTCAGTAAACACCACAGTATCTTCGTCATCGATCCCTGCTGGGTCCGAGGAGGGAGCTACCTCGTCAACTACTGTGATACTAGGTTGGTTTTCTCCCAAACTGCTTGTAGACGTGAACGCGCTAGAATCCGAGTAAGGCGAGGCATACGGGTTGCATGATGGTGGACCTGTTGACGGCCCTAGCTTGTCGGGAACTGTGACCCGTATTACTTTAAACTCGTCTTCGCTCTTGCAACAATCCCCTCCGCGCTCGCTGTTACGTATCAGTGCGAGACGGCTGTGCGATTCAGCCTGAGGCCGCCGGCCGCGTTTGCCGACTTGGAGCAGTATCCGATTCTTATGCTCGCATGAAGAAGCCCTATGACCGCGCAGACAATTTAAGCATGCGTACTTCTGGTTTCTGTACACTACCATTACGCTGCCATTCCAACACCCAGCTCCAAGAGGAACTACCGTGTTTAGATTACAAACATGGAAAAATCACACTCTCCAAGTGTATCGGTCGATCGCCTGTAGGTGGGGAGAGATCAATCAAGCACCTGGATTGGCAAAATTATTTGGCGCACACAGTCCGACAATATCCGAACACTGATTGAGGCACAGTGTTATTGCTCAATTCCAGGTCTTGCTTTAGCACGCATGCTTCGTTTCTGTCATGTGCATGTCATCGCTCACGAGACATTTGAGGTTAGGTTACTCACGAACCCTCGCTGTCGCCCACAGGATGAGCGCACGCACAAGTAATGCTCAGGGCAAGCTGTCCTCCACGTACTGAGTTTCCAGGACCCAGCAGCCTTGGGGCTCTTACGCAAGGGTTGTTACATAACTCAGTATTGTTAAACGTATCAAGTACTATTAGTGACCCTCCGCGCGCTGCGTAGTTGTGGATTGTTTGTAGAACTCTTGGTCCGCGCGGACTTTTGTATACAATGCCGCCCAAACGCATGTCCACAGCTGTTAAGCGTCTCATGACAGAGTACCGTCAGATAATGAAGGACCCGCCCGAGGGAGTCAGCGCGGGCCCCATTTCTGAGGACAACTTTCTGGAGTGGGAGTGTCTCCTGGCCGGCCCTGCCGATACATGCTACGAAGGTGGAGTGTTCCCTGCGACTCTCACGTTTCCGAGTGACTATCCTCTTAATCCGCCCAAGATGAGATTCACGCCACCTATCTTTCACCCCAACGTGTATTCCAACGGCGAGGTTTGCATTTCCATTCTTCACCCGCCGGGCGAGGATCCTAATCAGTATGAGTCCGCTGCCGAGCGATGGTCTCCCATTCAGAGCGTGGAGAAAATCCTTTTGAGCGTTATTTCCATGCTGGCGGAGCCCAACGATGAGAGCGGGGCCAACATCGACGCCAGCAAGATGTGGCGGGAGGACCGCGAGGGGTTCAACCGTCGCGTGCGGAACGACATTCGCGCTGCCCTTGGTTTATAGATGCAGCTCGCACGGCCGCGGGTCGTAGAGCTGTATTAGTTCAAATTTGTAATCTACTTTGTGCTGTCTTGCGCGTCCTGCCGTGTCTACACGAGATCAGCGTCGTTATTCTCGTCTCCCTGCTCACCCGCGAGGTCCTTGGGCTCGGGATCTGCAATGTTGAATAGGTATGTCGCGATTTGCTCGTGGCTCGAGCAATCTGCTTGGTAACAAGAGTCAATATTTGCGCTGTTTTTCAGTAGCGGATCGGCGCCCGCCTCGCACAAGCATTTCACACAGTCGAAGGACCCCGTGAGTGTGGCCCAGTGGAGCGGAGTGTTGCCGCTGTTGTTCTGAGCGTTGACAGCATCCTTGCGGACGCCAGCGTCTTCAGGCAACGACTGTATGAGGAATTTCAACAGCTCAACGTGCCCATTGGCTGCAGCCATATGTAGTGGGGTGGCATCTGAGTAGGGATCTTTCAGCGTGAGGAACTGCGCCACGCCGCCGGGATTTGAAAACAGCTCCTTGAACGGCTCTAGCTCGCCTTCCCGGGCAGAGTCCAGCAAAGTCCATTCTTCGTTTTCGTCTTCTACGAAAGACATCGGCTACAGCTAGAAACCAGGTCTGAAAAGCTAAGAACCAATTAAGGAAGCCGGCTGCCAGTCGAAGCTTGCAGATCTTGACCTCTAAAAATTTCACTTACATCATCACCCGCCAGGCAGTTACGTTACTCGCTCTACCGGCTAGCTTGCCCTTCAGGCTGGCTTTTGCAGGGGTTTCTAGCGACATGGAGGCTGCGCGTGCGTGGTTAGATTGTGGGAATTTGCTCGCAAAGGATTCGGACCCAGATGTCACCAAATTGGGCGGGTTCCAGGCGCTCGCAGATGCAGCTCTTGGCCACCTGCGCGCAATCCAAGCTGAGCTGGCGGAGGAGAATGCAGCCCAAGACAATGATGCAGAGCTTTTTAAGGTTGCTGTAGCAGACATCAAGGTGTTGAACGTGCTAGCTCGAATAACTGTCATGTATTCGCTCTATAGTTACGTGCAGCTGGACTCTCTTGCGCCGTTGCCACAAGTGGGCAGTGGTTATCCATTTCACTCCGGAAATCCTGACAATGACCTCATGGCGAGTTATGCCCGAAAGTTAGGGGCGGTATTTGCCGTCGACGATGATGTCTCCCGGTTGTTGTTATTGAGCCCTGACTTCACTCTTGCAGGTATGATCGCGGTACTCTCCTTCTCACCTGCTGATTTCCACTCTTTATGTGGAAAGCTACCAACGTCTAAACTGTATGACGTTCTTATTCGCCTGCGTTCAGTACCACGCCCGCTTCCTCTTATAGTTGACACGCTGGCACGCGTTCCAGTCGACAGGCCGAACGCCGTGTATGCTATCATCGAGACGACTTTGGAAAGAAAGACCAAGGATGCCAGCATTGACCTTTCCCGGGGCTTCGAGATGTCCGCGCTTGTTTTACTCTCGGTCCCGCCTGAGGCCGCGAAGCGCGAGTATGTTCAAGCTTTGGGCAGCCAGCTGTTGCAAGTACTATGTTTCAACCAAGAAGACGTAGTTGAAGCTGCAGCCACAATAGTCTCTGTACTGGCAGAGAGGCAGCCGAGGTTTGTGGGCCACTTGCGTGACTTGATACTGAATCCCCTTTCAAAGGCTCAAAACGGGTCTGCTATGAGTCTCAGTGCGCTAAACCATTTGCTATCCTCGAGCCGGGCAAGACACACTGCCTTTGTTTCTCATTTGAGTAGTAAAGCTCTAGGAAGCCTCTGGCTGCTGGCCATCGATTCGAGGCAAAACGACGGGCAGTATCTAAAATCCTACTTGGAAATCCTGGCCAAACTGCTAAATGCTAATCCTGATCAGGTGCTGCTGCTTGTTTCCCACCTCATCATAACAAAACTTCCCAGCAACTTGGCTTGGATTGTGACTACTAAAGACGAGCCGCGGCTACAGACATTTTTGGGATCTTCCAACCGGCACCCTGATAATCCAATGAACCTGATAAACGATCGGCTGGATGCTCTCGTATTCATCATCCAGTTGATGGAAGACAAAACAGTGACCGCTATCTTGCTATGTTTAATCAAGGAATATGTCGGGATGCGGCCGGGAAAGAACTATCTCCACCACTTGCTTCTAGTCAAAACAATTGAGCGAGTCGTGAGCGATACCGAGATCCGATCGAAAGTTTTTGGCAACGTGCAGGAGGTGCTCGCCTTCTCGTTTGCTGTTATTGAGACGAAAGTTAAGGATGTGCTTTCCAGGGGAGCCATTTTGGAGCCTGGTTCAAATTGCGATGGATTGAGTGCGCTTAAACTCGATGATTCCGATCTGAGTGTGCCGGGGAACGCAGATAGCGATGATGAGGATGATTCAGACGTGAAGACGGTCGGAAACGCCACCACGGAAGACAACTCGATGCTTGTACTACTATTGGCATTATTGGGCGCCGCACTTATGGAGGCGTTGGGCAACAAGGATCTGGGTCTACACGTCGGCGACGTGGCTAACCTCGAGCAAAAACGATGCCTCCACCAAATCGAGGAAGCCTCTGAGGTTTTCGATGACGACGTCCGCGAAAAGACACAGTTCTGTCTAAACATACTTGATCAGAAACGAAGTGAGCCAAAGCCAGCAGACTTCAGTAACCCCCAGGTAGTCATGGAGGAAGCTAATTCGGCACTCAGTGAACCGCTTGCTGCTTCACAGGCCTACGGGATGCATCTAATCTCAAAGCTGTTAGAATCTCATGACGTGTCCCTCCATGCTGCGATGGCAATTTTCACAAAGAAGCTCGAGAACGACGATTCATTCGTGTACCTAAACGCCATTAAAGGTATTGAAGTGGCCGCAAAAACAAACAGCTCTTCGGAAGTCATAGAGCTTCTGCAGCCGCTTTTGAAGTCGGATACGAAACAGCTGGATAAAGCCCTGCGAGCCCGCGAAGCTTTCTTACGCGTCTTGACACCAGGATCCGTGGAAAAAGTGAGCTCTGAATCAGTACAGATCTTGCTTTCAGATCTGACTGCCCGTGCTAGTGAATCTGTGGACGTTCGATTCCGCATGTCCTCAGCGGCAATGCTAGGCGTGATAATAGCTCAATTTCCTGCGAGCGTTCCGAGTTTACAACAGCGGGATATTGCGGATTGCGCTCTTGGAATCCTGCGCTTTGAGGGAAGTGAAATGAACCTACATCTAAGGCGTTCGGCGGTTGTGCTCGCTCTAGAGATTATCAATGCAATCAACCAGGGTGAGTTTACAAACATACCCACGTCCGAGTCCCACGCGCTGGTATCAGAGGTAGCGGCTGTTGCACTGAGTACTACTGATGAGACGTTGAGGGACCACTGCAATGCTGTTCTTGATGCCACAAAGCCCTCTGCGTCGTCATAGCTGCAGTACCCTTATCCAATTATGTCTCTACTGCCAGGATTATCTTGCGATGTAAGGGTTTTGGTGGATGTTTCACACGAAGCACACAGTTATGACATAACCATCAGCAGCTGATAACATAATGTTCTATGCATGCTTAGACGTAACGATATACGCGGTATGCGTACTCAAGCAGCCCCATGCGTAAGGGCGGTGGAACATTCTAGAAGATGTTTGTCAGTGGCTACGCAACTACTCTTCGGTAAACGTATCTGTATTGTCTGCGTCAGATTCCCACCGTACTCTATGACTCTTTCTGGGACCACCAACGTCCCTCTTTAGCGAGTTTGCATCCGGATTTTAACGAATTTAGGAGCGACAGCGTCCCTTCTAGGTCCGCTCGGTCGCGCCAGAATCTTCTCGACTATATTAGTAATACTGATGCGTTTAGGAAACCCCTATCCTCGAAAACTATATAAATCAAACAGCGTACAATCGGCCCCTCAACTCTTCAGGTTTTGTTGAAAATGGCGAAAAGTGAGTCCTTTGAATTCCAGGCGGAGATCTCTCAGCTGTTGAGTTTGATCATCAACACGGTCTACTCGAACAAGGAGATTTTCCTTCGTGAGTTGATCTCCAACGCCTCTGATGCACTTGACAAGATCAGGTACCTGTCTCTCTCAGACCCCAAAGTGCTCGAAACCGAGCCTGAGCTCTTCATTCGCATCATTCCCCACAAAGAACAGAAGGTGCTCGAGATTCGCGATTCCGGTATTGGTATGACCAAGGCTGACCTCGTGAATAACCTCGGTACCATTGCCAAGTCTGGCACGAAGCAGTTCCTCATGGACGCTCTGGCTGGCGGCGCCGACATGTCTATGATCGGTCAGTTTGGTGTCGGATTCTACTCCGTTTTCCTGGTTGCCGACAACGTCCAGGTCATCACTAAGAACAACGATGACGAGCAGTACATTTGGGAGTCTGAAGCTGGTGGAAAATTCACCATTACTGAGGACACCGTCAACGAGCCTCTTGGCCGTGGTACGCTGATCCGTATGTTCCTTAAGGACGATCAGCTCGAGTACCTCGAGGAGAAGAGAATTAAGGAGGTCGTTCACAAGCACTCGGAGTTCGTCTCTTACCCGGTGCAGCTTGTTGTTACCAAGGAGGTCGAGAAGGAGATTCCGACCGAGGAGAAGGTTGATGACGAGAACAAGGAGCCGAAGATCGAGGAGGTTGACGAAGATGGAAACCCCAAGGAGGAGAAGGAGAAGGTCAAGGAGATCGTTAAGGAGAACGAGGTCCTTAACACTGTCAAGCCTCTCTGGACTCGCAACCCGTCCGAGGTTACCAAGGAGGAGTATGATGCTTTCTACAAGTCCATTTCCAACGACTGGGAGGATCCTCTTGCTGTGAAGCACTTCAGCGTTGAGGGTCAGCTCGAGTTCAAGGCCATCCTTTTCATCCCCTCGCGTGCGCCGTTTGATCTGTTCGAGTCTAAAAAGAAGCGCAACAACATCAAGCTGTACGTGCGCCGCGTTTTCATCACTGACGACGCGGAGGAGCTGATTCCTGACTGGCTGTCTTTCATCAAGGGCGTAGTTGACTCTGAGGAGCTTCCCCTCAACCTCTCCCGTGAGTTGCTCCAGCAGAACAAGATCCTCAAGGTCATCCGCAAAAACATTGTCAAGCGCTGCATCGACATGTTCAACGAGATCTCTGAGGACCAGGAGCAGTTCAACAAGTTCTATGAGAACTTCGCGAAGAACATCAAGCTTGGTATCCACGAGGATAGCACCAACCGTGCTGCCCTTGCTAAGCTTCTGAGGTACAAGTCGACCAAGAGCGGCGACGAGCCTACTTCGCTCAGCGACTACGTCACGAGAATGCCGGAGCACCAGAAGAACATCTACTTCATCACTGGTGAGAGCGTTAAGGCAGTTGAGAAGAGCCCTTTCCTGGACGCCCTTAAGGCCAAGAACTTCGAAGTGCTCTACCTTGTCGACCCTATTGATGAGTACGCTGTCCAGCAACTCAAGGAGTTCGAGGACAAGAAGCTCGTTGACGTCACCAAGGACTACGAGCTTGAGGAGACCGAGGAGGAGAAGAAGCAGCGCGAGGAGGATGTTAAGAACTACGAGAAGCTCACTGCTGCCATTAAGGAGATCCTTGGTGACCAGGTCGAGAAGGTCGTCGTCAGTGACAAGCTCGGTGCCGAGGCCCCTGCTGCCATCCGCACTGCTCAGTTCGGCTGGAGCGCCAACATGGAGAGAATCATGAAGGCGCAGGCTTTGCGCGACACCTCCATGTCGCAGTACATGTCCTCTAAGAAGATCCTTGAGATTTCTCCTAAGAGCCCGATCATCAAGGAGCTGAAGACCAAGGTCGAGGAGGGCGGTGCGCAGGACCGCACTGTCAAGGATCTCACTACTCTTCTTTTCGAGACCGCTCTGTTGGTATCGGGCTTCTCGCTGGACGATCCGAGCTCGTTTGCTAGCCGTATCAACCGTTTGGTTGCGCTCGGCCTGAACGTCGACGACTCGGTCGAGGAGACCCCTGCTGACGCCACTGAGGCTGCACCGGCTGCTGCTGAGGGCGACTCCATCATGGAGGAGATTGACTAGTTATATAGTTAGGCGTGTAGTTAGCGGAGTTAATGATTCATTTGATAAGCGCCTTATGCTTACCGTACCTCTCTGAGTTCTCTCTTGTATTGTAGGAGTTAGCGTGCGGCGGTCGGCGTTGGGAACGAGCATCAGGTACGTTTCTATCAGGAGCACCGGTAGAAGAACTCGGAGCTCATAAGGTACGTGCAGCTCCTTCGATCAACCAAAACAACTGCGTTAATACATTGCATGGTCAGTATAAGAAATGTAAGGCGGAGTATGTAAAAGCTTCTATATGTGTCATTATTGCTACTCCATAAACCGTTACCAAGACATATCGTATTTTTTTAGTTCTCGGTACTTTTTGTCCAAGTCTTTCTGAACTTTTCGACGCATAAAGAAAATCGGACAGTCCTGTGCGGCACATATCACATCATGCTGGACACTGTTTTGGCAGGACTGGCATTCAGACCACAGCTCGCCGAATTTAGTCTCCATATCGTAGAGATCAGTAAGCTCTTCGGCATATAGCCGTGGAACCTCGCCAATACAGTTTTCGCACACCGCGCCCTTGTCGAAAGGTTTCCGCAGGGGCCGCCGACAGCCCTTACATTGCTGCGTCCTGACCGCGAACTGGCTGAATTTGTCGCCCGTGGACACTGCTCGCGTGCGAATCTGCGTCGTAGACAACAGCGAGTTGGTTTTTTCCGTGCCCAGAATGGGCTCGAATATACGCTGCAAAGGATTCTTCAGCTGGTTTTCGAGGTAGTATTGGGTGTCCACGGACAAGTCGTTCTCTAGCGCGTACGTTGGGTCCTCGCTCTTCTCGTAATTTTTGTCAGAGACGCGATTGATGATGACGTATGGCACGCGGTCGCCCAACACTGGCGCACTGCCTGCGTCGCGCTTCTGCATCCGCATCGCGAGCTCCGAGTGCGCCTGCTTTCCGGCGTAGTCGGTACGTGAGAGCTGCTTAGAGATAACGAGGAGCGACAGGTCCACGCGGTTCTGCACTAGATCATTGATAGTCTGTTTGACAAATTCAATGGCCAAGGGAGGGTTCCTATCAATCAGAATACGCTGCAACACTGTCTCCACAACGTACTGTACAAGCTGGCAATTATCGCGGCGAACAGTTTCGATACCCTTGGTGTCCATTTTGTCGTACTTTTCGCCATTGGTCCAGAGTAGACCCGCGTACCGCTTTTTGTTGATGAGCAAGTAGGGGTAGTACACCTTTTCGAACTCGAGACGGATGGGGTTGACGAAGATTTGCGATACGCGATCCGCTGCCTCCTCTCCCAGCTTCATAGCAGCGCTCAAATCTTTGGTGCCAAACTTGACCATTACTGAGTCGGTATCGCCATAAATGACCGTAGCGTCGTGCTCGTAGCCGTTAGCCTTCGAGTAGTGCTTCTCCACAAAGGACTTGGTTTCCTCGATCATATCGCGGCCGTAGGCGGTGACCGATGACGAGATCGCCAGGCACGGCAATTTGCCCACCGTTGCGCCAGTAAAACCATAAACCGAATTTGCGCTGATCTTGAGAGCCAGCTGACGACCGTCAAGAACGGCGCGCTTGAACGGGTCTGTTTCGTTTTTCAGATCCTGTTTTGCCTTCTTGCGCGCCGAAAGGAGCTCCTGCAGAATGGTGGGCAGTAATCCTGATTGCTTGTTTGGCTTGACGAAGTAGTCGCCATTGGGGGTGCGCACGTAGTCGTCCTCCCCCAAATCGAGGCCCTTGTCGGCAATGTACTGCGTGATTGAGCATTTCAAAACTGACAACGTCGGAGCGCTGGCGATTAGCGTCGTGTAGCAGAGATTGTGTGCCATCATGATACTCGGGTACAGACTTGAAAAATCAAGAGTAGCGATAGGATCCTCATAGAATCCGCGCAGCGGTTCAATGACGGTAGCGCCCTCATACTTCTCGTCAGAGCCTCCTGACTGCTTGAAATTCGGAACCAACATGTCTTGCTCAAGACACTTTCGAAATAGCTGTGAGATTACCTTAATCTGCTGCCCCCTGCTGAGCAGGAAGCTCATAGGAACACCCGTTACGCGGGCCATCTCAGTCATGTTGACAAAAGCCATGAGCTTGTCCAGCAAGCGTAGCGGGAGGTACGCGTCCTTTAGACAGTAGATCGCAAGACGACGTCGCGTTTCTGGCCCCGTTTCCTGCAGCTCCGCGATCATCGACGGGAGCACATCCTCTTTCTGTTCGCCCAGAAACCGCGCGCTCACATTATTTAAGGTGTACGAGCGTAGTTTGTACTCGCGTCGCACGTACTGAAGCATGTCGATCTGGAGACGGCCTTCAATGTTCACTACTTTTGACTCCGACGTGCCGTAGGCCTTTGAGGAGAAGCGAGCCTCGTGTAGAGTCTGCTGAACGTCGCGCAAGCGCCCAAAGTACGGGAAAGTGCGTACTCCCAGCGCTTGTGCACGGTCTAGCAGGTACGGGAAGTCGAAGTTTGTGGTGTTATACCCGATTATGGTGTCTGGATCGACCTTGCGTACAAAGTCTGCCCACCCCAGCAGCATCTCTCCTTCGTCCTCGTACGAGAGCACCTGAGTACCCACGATGGCGTCACAGGATTTCAAGGTGAAAACCGTTCGCACGAACGGCCGCGACGCGCCGAGAACCTGCACAACACACGCGATTGTAATCACGGCGTCGTGCTGCGCTTCCGGAAAAATGCCCGGTCGACCTGTGCACTCGATGTCAAAGCTCAGAAGACGCAGTGGAGCAGAGGCGAGCCACTCGCCCTCTGTTTTGTGTGCCACGAGGTCGGTGAATTGTATCGAGGCCACGATCTGGCAGGTGCAGTTCTCGCCGGAACGCAGCTTGTACTTGCCTCGTGGCAGCGTGACCCAGGACATTCCAACGACACCGCAGTCGATCGTGCACCGCAGCTCGTACGCGATGTTATCATACGTCATTTGAGCGCTGTTAGTTGTTAGTCCGTCGGATTCAATCACCGAGCGCAGCATCTGAACATCCTTCGGCGTGTTGCCGGTGATCCGCAGAAACGAGCTAGCATCTGGGCCGTTATATTCCCACAAACTACGCTTAGCCACAATTTCGACCCTGAACACAGCTTTCTTGAGGTGGCTATTGCGCTGAATCAAGTTGTCCATCATCGGCTTGACGTCTGCTTCGTCGACGTGCGCAGGCAACGCAACGTAGAAGTAGTGCCGGAACCCCACGATGTCGCACAAGACCGAGTTGCCGGCGCGCGTCACCCCGAACATCCGCACGACATTCTCGACAGGCGAGGGCGCCTGCGCGTCGATCTGCTGGAACGTGATGTCGGCGCTGTCCCAGCCAGCAGGCAGCGGCGGCCGCTCCCATACCTGGTCCCCGATGGTGCCGGCACTCGCGGGCAGCGGCTGCGTGGCCTCGCGCTCGAGCGCCTCGACAAACGCGCTCCGCGACATGACTTAGTCAGTGCGCGTCGCGACGCGTTGGCTCCGTCACGCGCTGCTCGTGCACAGCGTCGTCAGCAGCGGCGTCGGTAGGTGCAACAAGAATCGTGCCGAGCTGCACGGGTTGCGCACGGACCGTTACTGTGCAGCTTACATGTGGCGGGTTAAACAAACGAGGATTGCGAACTACCCCGTGGTGTTCTGACGCCGGGAGACAGCTCGTGCTTAACGCGTTAATTACGGGTATACAGCGCACACACAGCGCAGCGGACACAGAACAGTACACACAGAGTACACACAGCGTAGACACATCGTATATGTCGTTCGAGTATCCGTTAGTTTTAAGCTGGTTCTCGATAACTGAAAATTTCTAGCATAGTATCACACTAATACGATGCATGCGTAGTCCGCTCCAGGCGCTCGGTGCGCGTAGCCCTGTGTGGTGCCGTATGCTCGAACTCGTCTCCCGGCCCTTGTCGGCCTGTCAGCCGAGCGGCATTATATTTGCACCGTTTCTACAGGCTGCACGGCGCACGCTAGCACATGGTCTGTCTTTCTGGGCTTTCATGGATTGTCATGCGATAATTTTCGCTGCATAATGTATATCACCCGCCGAGCGGGTCCGAAGTCCATTGAAATTGGCATGATTACATGTATGTGAGACGAACATGGCGTTGCGCTCGATACGTATTATCTGTTCCTCAAACATGGGTTTCGCCATCCGATAAGACTACTCGCACGCCATAGAGCATATGCGCACGTCTTGAGAATAGCACGGGAGCGCATCTCCAGAGTACGTAAAAGCAGACAACCCCCCAGCTCTGAACAGTTAGACCATATAGCGCTGCTAGCCGGGGACAGCTGCATCATTGTGAGCTGGCTGGAGCAGCTGTAGCATCTGGAACAACAGGAACAGCTATAGTAACTGGGACGCGCTGCTCACGACGCACGTTTCGTACACGCTATAATCGCCGGCCGCACGGTCAGCAAAAGCCGTAAATTTTCTACCAAATATATTCTACATGGAAGCAACTACCTCCCCCCAGCTCCTTTTCGTGCGGAAGCCGACTCGCAGCCGCCGGGCGGTGCCTGACAGTGCCGCTGCAAATCTAATCTGCATATCAGCTAGTGGCGACACACGTGACCACCATGAGCGAGTACACGGAAGAGCAGCACGCCGAGGTGCGGCGCGTGCTGCGCTTGGGCGAGACCGCGTACTACGAGACGCTGCTCGTGGACAAAAAGGCGAGCGCGGCCGAGATCAAGCGCGCGTACAAGCGCATGGCGCTGCGGATGCACCCCGACAAGAACAAGGCGCCGAAAAGCGACGAGGCGTTCAAGCGGATCTCGAAGGCGTTCCAGGTGCTCGGGGACGAGGACAAGCGGCGCATGTACGACCAGACCGGCGCGGACCCCGACTCGCGGCGACAGTCGGCCGGATTCAACCCCGCGCACGCGAGCGCGTTCTCGAGCGCGCGCCGCGGCGCGCAGCCCTTCGCGGCCGACGACTTCGCGCAGGCGTTCTTCGGCGGCGCGGGCGGCCCGTTCATGGGCACATCTTTCGGCCCGGGCGTGCGCTTCCAGTTCAGCGGCGGCGGCGCCGACGACCTATTTTCGCAGCTCTTTGGCGGGCCGCGCGCGCGCCCGCAGCGCGCCCAGCCCACGCCCGAGGAGCAGCAGCGCGGCGCCGAGGAGCGCCGACGCAACATGTGGGTGATCGGTTTCGTCTCGCTGGCGCTGCTGCTCGGCCCGACGCTGATCGAGTGGCTCGTGCCGTCCACCCCGGAGTCCGGGTACGCGTTCATGCCGCGGCCGGGCCTTGACACGCAGCGCGTGACGCCGAAGTACAAGATCCCGTACTTCGTGAACGGCAAGCACGCGGAAGCGCTCTCGAACTCGAAGCTGCGCACGCTCGACCGTCGCGCCGAAAACGAGTACATCTCGGACGCGCGCCTACAGTGCTCGCGCGAGTACCAGGCGCAGCAGCGCGCCATGCGCGACGCGCAGGGCTTCTTCCGCGTGGACAAGGAGCGCTACGAACGCGCCAAGAACACGCCGCTGCCACATTGCGACATCCTCGACCGGCTCGGCCTTCCTACGAACCCGAACTTCCTGTAGGCTTATTTATTGAGCGACGGCCTGCCGGCGGCGGCAGTCGCGGCCGGCTGCCGGCACGCCCAGTCGCGGCGGAAAAGGGCAGACAATCGCCAATAGCAGCTAGCTGTGTTGGCAAAGGACGCTACCGGTGGCCCGAACCGTTTCAATAAGCGCAACCTGCTCGTGGTCTCTGATCTGGCGCGCGCGGCGGGGCGTGCCTGTGTGGCCCTGCGCGCGTGCGGTTCCGCGGTTGGGGTTGAAACACCCGCCGCGGCTGGCGCCTCATGAAGCGCGCAGGCCCGGTCAGCACGAGCCACAGCCCCCCTGCTTCTGCCTTCTCCCCGCGCCTCCATTGACTCTCGCCGGTTTCTGTCGGTCGCGGCGGCCGGAAGCTGCGCTGCCCTGCGTCACTGCGCGCGCGCGTGCGCGCATTTACCCAACTCGCGCTGCGCCGCCCCGAGACGAGGTTAAGGGTAAGGGCCGGGTTTTCTCACGCCGCCCTCGAGGCGCGCCACCGCGCTGCCGCGCCGCCGGTACTGCGCGCGCAGGGTCAGCGCGCGACCCGCGCGCCCATGGCCGGCGCTGCGCGCGATCGAGGCCTCGCGTCCTCAAAAAGCTGGCGCACCAGCAAGGCTTGTTAGATTATCTAATAACCAGCACTAATTACATACGCACGGTTCTGGCGGCGCCTGCGCGTAAGTACACACACCCTCCTAAATTTTGTGCACCCTCTGCTCCCGCTCCACGCTGCAGCATGCCCGACGGCGCACGCATCCCCCGGCGTGCGAAGAGCGTGCGCTGGACGCAAGCACACGGCGAGGCGCCCCCACCCAGCCCTCCGGGTAGTCCACCTGGCAGCCCGCACGCGGGCTCTGGCGGCAGGGGCGCGCACGCCCACGCGCACGCGGCCATGCCCGCGAAGGTCTACGTCGAGAGCGACGAGAGCAGTTCCGAGACTGAGACCGACGACGACGTTGCGCAGACGACGCGCACCAACACGTGGATCAATCGTCTGCGCGCGCTCAGCGACGACAGCGACTCTGAGGAGGGCATCACCATCTCGGTGCCGCCGCGCATCCACGTGAGCATGCCGTCGGCAAACCCGTTCGCGCACCTCATGGACATCGGCACGCGCACGAGCGGCGGACTCGCGCCGGGCACCGCGGCGAACGCGGGCGAGGACGAGAACCGCAGCCGGCGCAACCGGCTCGTCGCGTCGTCCGCGCGCTCGCAGCCGACGTCGCCGCAACTTGCGCCGCTAGATGCGCGCGACGCTGGCGCCATCCCACTGCAGGACCTGCCGGTGCCCCCGCCGCCGGAGCTCGAGAATCTGGACGCCAGCGCGCAGGCCGAGGTCTACCGCAAGAAGGTTGAGCACGAGCAGCAAAAGCGGCAGCAGGCCATTAGCCGCATCCTGGCCAAGCAGAGCGCAGGCCGACGGCCCGAGCGCCGAGATAGCCAGATGAGCCAGGCCAGCCAGGCCAGCCAGGCTAGTCACAGCAGCCGCAATAGCCGCAATAGCGCGGGTAGTAATCACAGCGGGGGCAGCCAAAGCAGCCACGGCAGCCACGGCAGCCACGGTGGTTCCTCCGATGCCCACGGCGCACCGGTGCAGCGCGTGATCAGTCCGCGGCGGCCCATTCTGCGTACCAGACTCGGCTCGCTTGAAGAGGACAGCGAGAGCGACGAGGAGAAGAAGCACCTGAAGGACCTGGAAGAGGCGAGCAAGAAGCAGGCCGAGGAGCACGCGCGGCAGCTCGTGAGCCAGCACATGCAGCCCGTGGACCAGCAGCCCACGGACGCAGGTTACGTGCGCAACCAGGACCTGGAGCTGAACCTCGCGCTGGACGACGACGATCTGAGCGCGATCGACACTGACGAGGACGACCACACCGAGGAGGAGAAGAAGGAGGACGTCAGCGACACCGAGAGCAGCGAGATGTCCGTGCACCAGCGCGAGCGTGAGTCGACCCTCCGCGGCGACCCGGACTACGTGCCGCCGCCCAAGAAGGTCAAGGAGGGCGTGCTGGGCTCGCTGCTTAGGCTTTACGCGGGGCAGGACGACGAAGACGACAAGCTCAGCATGGGCAGCACCGCGACAAGCCCAGCCGACTCGCCGATGCAATCGCCGTTGCAGTCGCCGCTGCAGACCCCGATGGAGTCGGACGGGCAGAGCTACCTCGGTCAGAAGAAGCGCCCGTCGTATTTGCGCACCTACTCGAGCGAGGACGCGCTCGGCCGTGAGAGCAAGGGCCGCCCGAAGTGGTACCAACGCAGCAGCCTCTCGCACGTGCCGTCGCTGCAGCGCATCGCGACATCGGGGCGCGACGCCGCCGACGCCGCCAACACGCACATCCGAATCCCGCTGCGCCGCACGGCGTCCGGCAAGGTCCATGCAGTGCAGGACCTCGCGCAAGACGCCGCGGCGCTGGGTCACCGCGGCATGGAGAACCTTGCCGCGCTGCGCGACAAGGACGCGCGGAAGCGCAAGAAGAAGATCGACCAGCAGCGCAAGGAGAAGGAGAAGGCGCTGAAGAAGGCGCGGCTTGCCGAGCAGGCGCGTATCACTGTTCATATTGCAGACGTGCTGCAACGACAGCGCTTCCTGCTGCGCCTCGGGCGCGCGCTGATGCTGTTCGGCGCGCCGAGTCACCGTCTCGAGGAGTACCTCAAAATCACGAGCCGCGTGCTCGAGATCGATGCCCAGGTTCTGTACATCCCGGGCTGCATGCTCATATCATTCGGCGACGCCACGACCCACACGTCCGAGACCAAACTCCTGCGCGTCACGCAGGGGCTAAATCTGGGCAAGCTGCATGCGACCCACCTGCTCTATAAGGAGGTCGTGCACGATCTCATGGGCTTGGAGGAGGCCAGTTCGCACATCGACCACCTACTCACGTCCAAGGACCTCTACCCGTGGTGGCTCGTCGTCATTTTCTACGGCATCGCGTGCCTCAGTTTCGGCATGTACTCCTACGGAGGGTACTGGAACGACCTGCCCATCCTGTTCGTTGTCGGCGCTGCTGTGGGCTTCCTGCAGTTCTGGGTGCAGCCGCGCTCGGACCTGTACTCCAACGTGTTCGAAGTCAGCTCTTCGATCATCGTGAGCTTCATAGGGCGCGCGATCGGGTCGATCGGCACCGGAAACAATCGCGTGTTCTGTTTCGCCGCCATCGTGCAGGGCTCGCTCTCGCTTATTCTTCCGGGGTATATCATTTTGGTGGGCGCTCTGGAGCTGCAAACAAAGAACCTCGTTGCGGGATCGGTCCGTATGTTCTACGCGAACATCTACTCCCTGTTCTTGTCGTTCGGGATCACCCTCGGCTCGGCCATCTATGGCTGGATCGATAAGACAGCCTCGGGAGAGACTACCTGTCATCGCACTATAGACGCGAAGTGGCGCATTCTCTTCGTCCCTGCGGCCACAGCGTTCATTGCTGCCGTCAACCAGGCCAGCCCGCGACAGCTGCCGGTTATGGTGGTCGTCGGCTGCTCCGGGTACTGCGTCCTGTACTTCGTCCAGTTGCGCGTGCCCTCTGCCTCGGCGTTCACGTCGGCAATCGGCGCGTTCACCATCGGAATTCTAGGAAACTTGTACTCGCGAGTGGGACACGGTCTCGCCTTTGCGGCCATGCTTCCTGGCATTTTCTGCCTCGTGCCGTCAGGCGTCGCCGCGCAGGGCTCGCTGGTTGCCGGCGTTGCGTACGCGAACGCGATCGTCGAGTCCACGAACTCGACGGCTAATGCGACCAGCACAGAGGTCGCGGAGCAGGCCTCGAACGACATCACCCAGCTCGGCTCGACCATGACACAGGTCGCCGTCGGTATCGTGGTGGGCCTGTTTGCGGCCACCCTGTTTGTATATCCGCTTGGATTCAAAAAGAAGCGGTCCGGTCTCTTCACCTTCTAGACCAACTACAAGTCATAGAAAAACTAATTTATTCTGCATGTAACTATTCATTCGTTCGTTGACATGAACAAAAGTCTTCTCAATTTCTTCTCGCAATTTTCGAAGAGAATAGCCTGGTCGGCATGTGTTTAAACTGAAAAGGTTACGTACAAGCTCACAACTAGCAGGTTCCGCAGCTAAATGTATACGAAACCCCCCTGCCTTGCGCCCTCTACATATACATAGCCTGGGCTTTGGCGCATGTTGTCCTGCCTTAGCGGCTTAGTGTAATGCTGCAATTTAGACTGCCGCGTATAACTATAACATGACCATAATATGCCCTTCACAGCTCTTGTAAACAAAATATCCATCGTCGCGTTGTTCACTGTTTACTAAAGTAAGCAAAAAATTATATTTATATCCCCCCCCGACTTGGTGCAGGGTCGAGACCCCCGATCCTTCTAGCTGGCCGTACACAGCCGTTGCAGCCGCAATGCACATCCGGACTGTAACACGTTTGCTCGTGTCGATATTTACACGACACGTTAGCTCGGCGTCATGACGATTATTACATGGTAGAACACACATCTAGCGCCAGAGGGGCCACTGGTCCCATATCTTAAGAGCCAGCGACCAACGCACTCCCATCGAGGAGTTAGTTGTTTTTCAGTACAGTTTTTTCACTACATGAACGGCACCAACTTCATGACAGAGAAGTCCAGGCGTGCGCGAATTAGATAGTGCAAGTGACCCACCAGATACGTTTACGCTTAATTTCACCGACTCCTGGATCGTGCTTCACTTGCTAGTGACGTGCACCCCGATTCCTTAATTAAGGGCTAGGTCTTCTCGACGCGTAAGGATCTCACAGTATCCAGACACGTAGATCTGCGGAATATACTATTAACGCAGTGGAAGTTCTCAAAAAACCATCTCGCGGGCATTCATGATTCTATACAAGCTAGCACACCAGGATACGCATTCCTTTTCCCAATTTAGGAAGGTGTGCATAATAACCCTCACTCCGCGCCCTGCCTTTTATGCACTTGATATATTAAATGACCCTTACCTCTAATTAGTGCGGGCGCATGGTATACACATCCGGCCAGGCCTATGTTTAACAATTTTTGTCTTAGTTTTTAACGGTCATGGAAGCAAAAACGAACCGCACTAGAGACCAAGAGTCGGAATTCGAGGCGAACGGCATCATGAATACACCCCTAAGAGACGTACCTAGTCTCACCTTTGGGAACTCCAGTTCCCCGTTCTTTGACTCTCCGCGGACGATGTTGGGAAGCTCGAATCCCGCGGAGGACTACAAGTCGCCTCGGCCTAATGCGAAAAACGCCTTCGACAGTCCGGACAGCCCGTACACGCAAATCATGAGCAACCATTTTCCGACGAACGAGCTGACCATGCTACAGTCGTCCCCGCCTACCAGCAACTTCTTAAACAACATCGAGAATATCTTCAGGTCCCCACTAAGGCAACCAGAGCCCGTTATTGCGCCCCCGTTTGACTTTAAAGCGCTTGATCCGGAGCCGCGATACGTCGGCGGCGCACCATCTGTGTTGGCACCGCGAACATTACCTGTAGGCCCACAAGGTGTTGAGAACCCGGCAACAAAAGGTCAGCCCAGGAGAGACTCTGTCATGGCTGGCAACAACTTGAATGGGCCAGCGAAACGGCGGCATCACGGGGGCGAGAACAGGGCCAAGAGAACGCATACTCGTCACTGTGGGCGACCCACGCTGTTGCTGCCTTCTCAAGTATTTACTCGAGCCTGCGAATGCCAGAGATCGCTACTGCAGACGGTGCCTCTTTCCAAACTTAAAGAGCGGCGGGAATCAGCGGCAAAAGCGGATGGGTGCTTTAACAGCAACATCGACAAGAAAGGACGTGTATTTATCGATTTTGGCGCGGCAAATGTGCCCTTCCCGGATGAGCCTTCGCCTTCACATCAATCTACTCAAGGTCCACCTCAGCGAAGGAAGTCCACAAATGAGAAATTTTACGACATAGCCGAACTGGTTGGAAGCGACGACCTCCTGGGGGAATCAGACACAGAAGATAGGGACCAGTACGAGGATATGTTACCGAAGACACCGCCAAGATTCGGAAATCTGGGTAGCTGTGATGCTGCAACTGCATTTGCGAAGACTCTGGCGCGCTCCCGCGACCAGGGTCGCGGATCTCTATTCATGTTCCCATCTTACGACACGCCAGACAACGCACGACTCACTTCGTACGTTCCGTGCACTCCACGAATCCCCTCAGAGCCTAGCGAAATCGATGCGTCGGTTCTCAGAAATGGCGTCATGACGCCACCGAGTGCCATATACTCCTACGAGCATAACTCGGCGTTCACGGGCCTGACGCCTTTCTTAGTGGGCGACCAGGAGAGGTGACCCAGTGGAGGCCGTACACTTTGTATTTTTTCCAGTCGCCGCGAGCTTTCGCGTGGGGCTGCGACTCGTTAATAGTATTCTAGTAGCATACAATGGTGGGAGAGGAGATTGCTCCACGGTACTAAGATCCGTATCCGCCCAACAGTTTGTCAATCACATGCAGAGAGCTGTGCAACTGCGGTTATGTTATCCTCGCAGGCTGCAAGTCACCTGCATAACGATGCAGTCACACATTGCAGCGAGGCAAGCTCGATTTTTGGCTTGAGACGACTAAAACAAGATGGATTTCATGTCCGATTTCCTGGCTTCCCATTCCCGGTGTAGTTGGTACGCATTTGGGTTCCTTGTGGTATCGCAGTCAATTTTACCCTGTATAAATTAACCATTCTCCATGATGAGTCATAGCTATACACGTCATCGTGCATAAAGAACTCAGTTGCAGGGGTTGAGAAAAATGCACATACTGTCGTATTTACACGAGGAATACTTGCATAAGCGAGGAGCTGACTCAAATGCTATATATACCGCGGACAAATTTGCCACTCTTGGGGTTACGGTTTACACCCGACAACCCCCAACACTGCGTAGTATAAGTTCTAGTGTTTTGCGCTCGTAATCTATGAAGCTTCTCCCCGGTAATCTGTGGACAGTTAACAGCGTCCAATCTGATCACTCCGAGCAGCCGGCCGCTAGCGAGAGCTACTACGGCCACGATGCTGCAGGTGATCATGATGACACAGCATACACTGAAGGTTGCACACTGCAATCGACTACTGTTGACGATGAAAAGAAGAACGACGTGACGGCTCAGACAACTGCCTCCAACGTGGACGAGTACATCAATGAGGAATTTGGAGAAAAAATCGACAGCAATGTACCCGATGGAGGATGGATGGCTTGGATGCAGGTTCTTGGCTCATTCTGTGCCATGTTCATGACGTTTGGATTGTCCCAAGGAACCGGTGTGCTTATGCAATGGTTGGCCACAAACTACCTGGCAGACATAGGGCAGTCTGAGATCGCCTGGATCTTTTCCATCCAGCTATTTATCTTCTACTTCCTAGGGGTACTGTTGGGTCCAATCGTCGATGCGGTAGGCGTAAGTGTGATGATGATACCCGGTACGATCGGCTGGGTTGCTGCCATCTTCATTCTCTCTGCGTGCAAGAAATATTATCAGTTCATTCTTTGCTACTCGATCCTGGGTGGGTTTAGTAGTGCGTGCCTCTACAACCCTAGCGTTGCCGTTTTGACCCATTGGTTTGACAAACGACGGGGAATTGCCTTGGGAATTGCCATGGCCGGGAGTGGTGTGGGTGGAATTGTGTTCACTCAAGTCTTGAATAAACTCCTGACGTCTGTCGGCTACGGATGGGCAGTAAGAACAGTCGCATTTATCACACTTGGCACGGGTGTTATCGCCTGCGCAACATTGAGGTCGCGTCACACGAAACGCTCAATTGATTGGACCGACGCGAAGCCGGATTTGCAATCTCTGCTGATTCCCCAATTCCTTTTTTGCGTCTTGGGAATGTTTTTCGTGGAATGGGGGCTGTTCGTTCCCAAGCAGTACATTGTATCCTATGCGGTAATGCAGGGATACTCAAGAAGCTTTGGCAGCAACCTTGTATCCTACTTGTCAGTAGCATCAGTGGTAGGCCGCATTTGTGCCGGCCTCTTGTCGGACATGTTTGGGGCGTTCAATCTTGTCATTGTCAGCTCGGTTGTAAGTGGAATTATAACTTTAGCCATCTGGATTCCGGCAGGACATTCCAAGGGCGGGTTGCTGGCCTTCGCCATTCTATTTGGGGCATTTAGCGGAGCTGTCATTTCGGTTTCGATCATTTCAATCTTCAAGCTTTCCAACGTTAAGAACGCAGGTAGGAGATTTGGTACGGCGTACATGGCGGCCAGTTTTGGCGTCCTCACAGGAATACCTATTGCTGGCGCACTGACTTCTAACCGATACCTGGGAATGATTATATTCACGGGATGCGTCTACTTAGCTGGCGGAATCTGCTTTACCCTTAGCCGCTGGCTCGCAGCTGGTAAAAAAGGCATATTCTGACTTGTCTCTATGGCCGGGCCATTCCTGTGAATTTCGTGACGGCCAGACTGTAGTCACAACATAAATCAGAAAACTCGTCAGCCCAATTGGAATACGACGAATATTTTAGCAGTCTACGATATCAATTTTTCACACTAATATTTACTAGCTGTACACTGAGCGTCACTGCTTAGTGTGTCAAGGCGTTCTATCCTGGTCAGCGCTCAAGTAATCAACCAGGTAATTTGCAAACGAAAAAGCTAAGCACTGCGACGTTCAGGTCTCCTGGGTATTTTCGAGCGTGATAAAATATGAGGAACTGATCATGTCACTGGCTACGGATGTATACAAAGAAATCAACGCAAATGAGTATAAGTGTATTGTGTGCTACAACAGTATTGGCCGGAGAAGTCCTATCTGGTCTTGCAATTCGTGCTATCGCGCCTTTGACGTGACTTGCATCAGAAAATGGAGAGCTAAAGAACTAGAATCGAAATCTGAGTGGCGCTGTCCGCACTGTTTAATCACCCAACCGGAGAAAGCAATTCGGTACAAATGCTGGTGCGGCAAAGTTGACAATCCCGAACGGCAGGACTTCATTGATCCTCACAGCTGCGGTCAGACTTGTGGCGCCAAACGTTCTTGTCCTCACCCATGCCCTCTTCCTTGTCACACAGGCCCGCATCTTGACAGCAAGAGTTGCATGTTCGAAGGGCCTAGCGTCAAGTGCTTCTGCGGAAAAGAAAAGGTCCAAACGCAGTGTGCGGCAACAAAATATAAAGGCTTCTCGTGTGGCAATATTTGCAAGAGGCGAAACCCCATCTGCGGTCACGAATGTCCCCGTAGTTGCCACAGGAGGCGCAAGGGCGGCCACAGCTGCGGCCCCTGTGAGGTCAAACTGACCGTCAGCTGTCACTGCGGCAGACTCCGTAATCGCGTGATGCCTTGTCATAAAATCACAAAATCCGCTAGAAAGTCGGCGAAAAGATCAACGGCTCCAAGTGTCCTCATTTCCTGTGAATCGCGTTGCGAGGGCAAATACGCTTGCGGCGTACATCGCTGCGAACAAAGATGTCATTCGCATGTTACCTCTCCTCCTTGTCCCTACGTCCCTTCTCCAGATGAGAGCTGTCATTGCGGCAAAAGCTCGGGGAAGAGGCTCTTGTGCACAGATGCTGTCTCCTGTTGCGCTCAAGTGTGTGGCAAGACTCTTTCTTGTGGCCACCAGTGCCCTGAAATCTGCCACGCCGGAAACTGTCCACCTTGCGCGGTGCTTCTAGTTGGCTGGGAGTGCGCATGTCATTCAACGGTCCAAGATATCATGTGTCACATGCGGCAGGACATCAAGTGCGATACCATCTGCAAAAAACCCTTGGACTGTAACCAACACATCTGTAAACAAATGTGCTGCCCTCATTCTCGCTATACAGCAGTAGACACAGTGAGAAAGAAGAAGGAAATCAAACAAAAACGAGGCATTACTATCAATCTGCAGGAATTGGGCGCTCTTTCTGCTCCACCAGCACTTCCTAATCCTGATGCTATTGCAGAGGACCGAGATGTGCATATTTGCATCAGGACATGTGATAAGCTGCTGAATTGTGGTCGTCATAGGTGCCAGCTTAAGTGCCATTCTGGCAAGTGCAATCCCTGTACCACTTTACTTTTCGATGAGTGGACCTGCAGCTGCGGGAAGACTGTTGTAGAACCGCCTATATCCTGCGGTTCCGCCATGCCCCGTTGCTCCCATCGGTGCAGCCTTCCACAGATTTGTGGGCACCCAGCCCAGCATAAGTGTCATGATAACTCAATCGCATGTCTTTCCTGCCCACTACTGGTTCCAGTTACGTGTCGCTGCGGGAAGAGCCTGGTCAATGAGGTGTGCTCATATCTTCCCAAGAAAGCCATTAAATTGTGCATGAAAGAGTGCGGAGATAAGTTGCCATGTGGTCACATCTGTCAACAATTGTGCTGTCCAGGTCGTGGTCAATGCCCTCCATGTAGTGGAATTTGTGGTGTGCTTCATGGTGACTGCAGACATCCACATTTGGCACTCTGCCATTATCCGGAAACGTGCCCTGATCTCTGTGAGAAACAATTTACGGCTAGCTGTCCTTGTGGTGTACTTCAGGTACCCTATACATGTGGAGAGTTCTGCGAAGTCGACTGCAACGACATCTGCGTTAAGGAGTCGTATCCGTTGGAGATACTATCAGCATTCAGAATGGACAAACAGTGGTTCATTCAAGTGGAGAAGCTCATCCGAAAATTCATGGCTGATCCACTAGAATCGAAACTGCATTTCGATATTGAGGATAAAATGCACCGGAGGTACCAGTATCTTATGCTCGAGCACTACGGAATTCAAGGAGAAGGGATACAGCAGGGTAACCAAAAGTATGTGGTGGGTTGCAAGAGTTTTAGTTCTTTCATGGCTAGCGTCAAACTCGTGGACGCCACTCTGACTCGGCCACACGTGCCGGCGTTCAGTAATCCAACCGAAGCACGCCATCCTATTGCAGACGACCGCTGTGTTGATCCTAGCGTCAAGCATGGCGTTCCAAGTACCACCCTAGTGGAAGAAAATCATGTGGAAGGCCATAATTCTGAAGGCTTGCTTGAGCCAAGTGAGGAACTAGCTCTCTTGCATCTCTCTGTTGAAAAAATGAAGGTACACAGGAATGCGTTTAGTTTACTCAGCGAAAATTAAGAGAGTCTGTGATAACGGCGCTGTTTTTTCATAGTGCATTTACTATTGGGATCTGGTCTTAGGTCTCAGATCATGGTCGGATGACTGGGTCGTTTCTGAGTCTGATTTCCAGGTAGCGTGCCGGAAGGTAGCCCACTAAAGTGAATCCTGTAGCCAAAAAATTACCCAGATCTGACCCTCCTCCAACAAGTTTCGCGATAGGGGCGGTGTAGTAGTACTGGTACATTCCAACTGCAACGCCAGCAACACCACAGGCAAACCCGAACAATGAAGCGTACATGATCGGGAAGTGATCCTTGGTCATATAATACTTCCACTGGTAGTCGTCTTTCTTGTGTCGTCTGAAAATCAACGTTTCCTCCATCAAGATAGCGGCATAGATCATGCACCAATAGCCAATCATTGGCAAGAAATTCGAGATTATCTCCGACCAACCTGATTGTCCAACAGCTGACAGCACATAGAAAAGACAAGAACCGATAATCGCGAAAACGTACCGCGGAAGACGTGCCAAAAAGCCGAAGTACGTCTGGAAGCATAGGCCAAAAGAATAAACCGTCAGTCCCGAATTTGTGATTAGAGAGATAAACATCAGCACTGACAGAAAAATGCCACCGCCGTGCCACTTCCTCATGGAATCCACAATTAAACCTGCACCCCCCAACGTATTGTAAATGTCGGCCTTTTCCTGGTTGTATAAACCCGCGGAGGCCAATCCCACTCCTAGAATACCCGTGAAGGCTGTGGGGATGAAAATCACAAACAAGGTAAAAAAAAATATCACCCATTTATTGGAGTCTTCAGGTAAATCCACAAAGTAGTCAGAAGCAATGGGCATCCAAGAGCTGGTAATTCCGACACAGGAGCTGAAGAAAGAAATCCAGGCGGCATTGAATTCGATACCGCTCACTTTCGATGGCTCACTGACGGCAAATCCGCTTCCGGCGCAGATGTAGCAGAGCAAAAAGGCAACAAAGATAGGGATCATGAAAAATGTGTCAAATATTTCAAGCAGTCGCAGACCAAAAACAGACAAAAACAACACAACGAGGAAGTTGATGAGCATTCCAATTTGAACTGATAATTTTTCGTTCGTCATTGCAGACAGGAGTTGACCAGCAAAATTAGAATTCACAATCAGCCAGCCGATTCCGCTTAGGTTATTGATCAACCCAATGAACATGCTGAAATACCAACCAAATTGGAATCTGCTGCCCATGATTTGCCGCAGTCCAGATCGAGGGCCCATAGTCGCACCGTATGCAGCAACTACTGACCCAACGAATACACCTGCTATGCCGGATCCCACGGAGGCCCCGAAGCTCAAGTCGAAGAGGAGGGGTCCAAGAAAAAAACCTGTCATGGAAGGCACCGAGCATGTGCCACCAAACCAGATGCCAGCCAATTTCAAGTAATCCCACACATCACCCTTGGATCGCTTATCTGCCGGCTGTCGCTGTACACCTCGGGCTTCTCCAAGTCGGTCAATGAAAGCAGAAACTCGCCAGAACCATTTGAAATACTTGCTGTTGAGTCTGTCCTCTGTGTATATTATGTTTATTGGCTCGTCGACATCAATGTCAGATATGTCTAGAGAGCTGCTGGAACTAACATCGATTTTGGTTTTCTTCTCCTCGTCCCCCGGTGGAGAGGAGAAATAGCGAGAAGCTTGATCCAGTAGATTCATGGAGCGATGAATTGTCAATCTCAGCTACTAAAACGCATGCTTTTATATTTTTCGTGAGAAAAAGGTACCCTAATCGGCAACAGCCATGTGTATTGGGTAAGCATTCTGTCATTACGACGTGTACCGCACTCATATGGCTAAAATAGCCATCCTGTCGAGTAATATTGAACGTTATAGATTTTGAAGTAGACGACGCAGCCAATCGTACGAGAAAATGCAAATGTTATTCATAAGAAACCAATGTTGGGGCTTGAATCAGAAACCCTTTGAATTAAGCTGACATGTGCTTTGTAGTCATGTATATCAGGTGTGTCATGCATGCTAGTCATTCAACGCCATGTTTATAATCTTCGAAGGGGCAGGTATGAACAGGTTACGCTCTCGATCATCCCTCTCGGCGTGATGAATAAAACCCTGATTACAACCTACGTATGTATGGAAAAAGTACGGACACTGTAATTTGTCGCTTTAGTAGCCGCTGCCAACATTGCATTCAATCTCAGAACCGAGATTAGGTTATATGCGGTTATGTAAAACCCTAATTGTCGTACAAGCGCGGCTGCATTGGACAAATGAGGGGGAGGGGTTTGAACTCGATCGGAACCATTTCAGCTGTGACATATCTCATGTTCTTAAATTTGATCGCCAGGACTTGCATAACACGCTCTGATCTTGGGTATATGAATTTGTGAAAGATTATGGTGAATATGAAAAAGAGAATGACGAGGGAGGGATTCGAACCCTCGCCCCCGTAGAGACAGGAGCCTTAATCCTGCGCCTTAGACCACTCGGCCACCTCGCCTATCTCTGACCTCTAGGGATTATACATACATCTAGTATCGTTGTTTAGAGTTTCTGAGCTATCTTGTGGCATTTGTCTTAAGAATACTCAAAAAGCACCAGACCGAGCAAGCCCATAAGAGGGTACCAGTCCCTATTGGCGCTGTTACGCTCTCAATTAGCAAGGGTTCTGCAGTGCAAGTCTAACATATACAACATATATCAAGATATATAACCTCAAGTGAGCATTGCTCTCCAAGGTGGTCCGCTCAAAAAATTTAGCGTTTCCTTTGTTCTATAGTCCACGAGAATCACTAGTATATGGGCTTAAAGTACACTTTGAGACAGGGTCAACTTAACATCCCGTTCGGAATGTGAGATTAGTCACACAAGAGAGCGGTCGTGTCGAAGCGTTTCTCGCGTTCAGAACTACTGAGGACGACATATGCGCAATTGAGAGTTGAGAACCATATGAGCGATGCACCCAGTACCCTACCAGGTGAGTTGAGTTCCTTGGAGCTCGAGCGCGTCAGCTCGTACCTCAAATCTTTACAGGTTCCACGTCTCGATTCTACTGTTCAAAATGTAGCGTACATTTCAGTGCTCATGAGCGCTCTTTACCAATATCAGAGAAGGTCGCTACAAGTGCTGTATCGATTGCAACTAGAAGTAGGGGGATTGAAACAAGCCGAGCTCTCGCTGCAGAATTCTCAGAACATTCTTACTGAATTTCTCAAGGTATTACGAGAGTATGGGAAGACTCCTGTTGCTGAAGATGAAAGCGACCCTCAGTGCGGAAGTATTCGGCTTATCTTTGGCTGCTTGGATGATATAGTGCGTTCTCTTGCTCTGTTCCCTGAGAGCACGTATCGCAAAAGGGCAGACCTCTCCGATCTACGAAACGAGCTCTCTGGATACCAAAACAGTGCTCTGGAGATTCGTCGTGAGATTGCGTCTCTCATTAGAAGTCTCTATTCTCAAGAGCATGAATTGCAAGGTGAAAAAGACCAAGATGTTCAAGAACTGACGGACGAATTCAGGACTAGTTTACATGCGCTCGGCATAAATCTCCCAGAATCATTGCCTGTGGATGGCACCTCAGGGCGAGCGCAGAATTCCTCCGTGGGTCTCACTGCGGTGCCCAACCCCCTACCTGATGGCTCCCATGAGGGTGAAAGGAATTTGGACTTCCGTTTCCGCAGACTTTACAATGATCCTAATACTGCTCCCTCCAATATCAGGGTTCCCCCAGCGAAGCAAGTTCGATTTTTGCTCTCAAGCGACGACGCGATCTCGTCACCGTCAAATTCGGTCCTCTCAAAGAATCAGCCGCAACAGCGGGATGAGCATCATAATGAAACTTCGCACAATTCTCACCGAATTGATCCCCTTATTCTTCCCGCGACCGATACTCACCCGATCGCAGCAAGCAATGCGTCCGACAATACCCCGATCAGCATGTCTGATTCCGAGAAGAGTGCATCCCTTTCCGCGGAGCAGAAGGACCAAGCTTTTCATTCCACAAACGGCCCAAAGGCAAGTGACGATGTGGATATTCCTTTTCGCGGTTCGGATTTATCAGATGGCGCGAATTCTCCCACGCATTCAGCAGATGCTGGAGCCGCGATTTTTCGCTCCGCTTCGGAAGGTGATGTGAACTCTTCTCCACATCCATCCTCGTACATTGTGGACGATGTTGACGTTTCCCCCTCATCGGATAGGAGTGAAACAAACGATTCCCCTCCCACTTCGGAGGAAGTCAGCGATGAAGATGACTTCCCGTCCTCAACCACGAATGGGGACTGGCTGCAATCATCCTCTGAAAGTCTCAGCGATGACGCAACGGAGAGCACCCCACCAGCAACTCAAGAACAGAATAAAACAACAGTTCTGCACGTGCCCAGTGCGCTTGGGAATCCGGGCGTTTCAGCCTTGGAAGATTGTGGTGCTGATGCTGATCGAGGCAACGAATTCAGGTTGGTTTTTCCCTATGGCAAGTACAGATTTCCCGAGAGGAGACAGTATATTAGTCCCATGGAGCTTTACAAGAGGACTTCCGAAACACCATGCTGTCACAGTGTGATTCGAGTCTACTCCGAAGAGCTACAGTATTCGAGTGCCTTGATTGGTGAAATCAAAAAGTTATTGACACAGCGCAAATCAAACTTTGTCGAATGTAAGCGCGTATTTGCGTTGCTTTCGAGACGAGATCAGGAATACCGCCGCGTTTGTGATCGATTAGCAAGAGCCGAGGTCTCCTCTGAGAACCTAAAAAATGCTTTAACACAGCGCGCGTCAACAGCGCGCGAGTTTCAAAAGCAATTGGAAGGGGCGAATACCCTTATCAAAAAACTGCAAGCCAGCGCTTCGCAATCGGATTCTGTATGCAATGAACTGCAGGCCAAAGTTGAAAATCTGGAAATTGAAAGGCAAGGTTTGAATATGGCAAACGAGCAGCTCTCCAAGAACCAATCTGAGATTTTACAGCGAAATATTGATACAAAGGTTGAACTTGACTCGGAAAAGAAGCAGGTTTTCGAGTTGAGACAGGCTTTGGATAATTCGAAAGCTTCTGAGGAGGAGCTCAGAATCAAATTGAAGTCTCTAGAAACTTTGGAAGCCGAAACAAAGACTAGCAAAGACAAGCTTACCGTTTCTAACCAGCTCTTAACGGAAAAGGTCCAAGAGCTCGAGGGTACTCTTGCGCAGCTCAGTAAAGCATTTGCTGATCTGAAAGAGTCTTACTCAATGATGTCGTCCCTATCTGATGATGTTCCATATCTAGTAGGGCGTCATCCACCCTCGCCTCATGATAGTTTGCAGCGCGAGAACGAATCATTAGTGCGGAAATGCTCCCAAAAAAGCGCGGAATATCTTCATGCTTTGAACCTGGAGCGTGAAAAGACTGCTTCACTCAATGAAAAGCTCACGAATCAGGCGGCAGAGGTCGCGCAACTTCGTATTCATGTTTCCTCCAAGGATGCGCGTATAAACAAACTAGAGTCCGAGCTTCGCATAGCTTCTGACGCTTTGGAGTCCCACAAAGTACAGCTTTCTGAAGTACGGAAACATTCCGAGGATACTGCAAGGGCGCTCAAAAAGTCTGATAGCAAGCTCGGTCAAAGCCGTAACCGTGTGCTCGAATTGGAAGCTTTGAGCCGACAAAAGGATGAAGAGATCAGTGCATTGGGAGATGTAGCTCGCAAGAAGGAAGCCGAAACTGATGCCCTCAACGGGCTGATCAGTAATAATAACAATGAGATCAGGGAATTAAAAAACCTGATCCAAACCAAGGATGACCAGACTAAAGTCTTAGAAGACCTTGTTCGCTCCAAAGATCTGAAAAATCAAGAATTAGAAAACAGGATTGCAAATGCTGTGGACCTCTATGCGCAGAGCCAAGACTTGAAACAAAATATGGATCGCATCTCTGCAGAATATAAACAGACGGTCGCGAATTTGAGCTTGTTGGAGGGAGAAAAGGTTCAATTGCAACAGACCGCATTTCGATATGAGCAGGACCTCAGCACATGGAAAGCTATGGACGCAGGCTACCAAACGACTATCGCAAATCTTGAAAACGAGCTTCAACTTTCAGCTAAGTCTTATAATGCTCTCGAGCAAGTTATGCACGAGTCGCAGCTGCATATTTCGAGTCTTTCTGCCGAAAAATCAAAGCTTGAGTCAACCGTGTCGACTCAGCGGGCATTAATCGACACCATGAGCAAAGAACTAAGCGACCTGAAGGCTCTGTTTAACAGTCTTACGGATAAAAAGCGAAACGCTGTAGCCCAGGTGACGGAGCTGACTGAGAGCCATCTCCAGAAGGTCTCCCAGATGGATGATCTCTCTCGGCAATTGCAGCAAGTCAAAAGCGACAAGGACCAGATTGAGATGCAGCTTCAACAACGTCGAGTTGAAACGGAGGAGCTTAAGAAGGCGCTCGAGCAGCGTAAAGATGAACTACAAACCAAAGCTGCAGAACTGGCAGAGGCTCGTGTCAGCGTCGCAGATCTCGAGTTCAAGGTCAGTCACTCTTTGCCGAGCTTACAGGATGAGCGAGATGCCTTAAAGTTGGCGATAGCAGATGCAGAGGACAGATACCGCCTTCTCTCGGCATCTCTTGACCGGGTATCAAATGAACGCGATCAGGCTGCCGACTACTGCAAGTTTCTTTCGACAAGTATTTCAAAGATCCTGAAGCTTTTGTCGTATGTGAAATTTGATACCGATTTGAATGACCGTATTCGAGAGTTAACGGAACTCTTTGGATCAACCGTACTTTTGGAGGACAATGACGAAACCACTTATGATATGGAAAAGATTGCAGAGTACTTGGACCGCGTCGTCGCCACGGTTGAGCAGTCGGCAACGGCAGACGGAGATGAGGATTCTACTCTATCGTATAGCCCCATGCCGGTCACGGAGTGGGCTACCTCAGCGCAACGCGTGGACAACTTAGTTTCTAGGCTTTCTAACCTTAATACCAGTAGCAATAGGTAGAGCTATGATTTGATGTTGTGCACCAATTAGGAGTATACTAACATGAACGGTTTAGACAAAAGCTAAACGGTTCTCATTCTTAGTTTTTCTTGACCTTCTGTACTCGCCGAGTTCCTTCTCGGCATTATGGAGGCGCATCTTCGTCTCATCAATGTCGTGGTTAGCGCGTCGCAAACGCATCATCATTGCTGAGTTCTCTGTCTTCAAATCTTCAATTTCGACATTGTGCTGCGCAGTTGCATCATTGGCCTCTGAAAGGCTGCCTTCCAGCTTTGCAATGTACTTCTCTCTCTGCTCTAAAGTCCATTGTTGTTTCTTGTCCTTGGAGAGAAGGTGCTTCTCCCTCTCTCTAAGATCAACAATCTGGCTCTCTAATTCCTTTGGTTGCCAATTTTTCGAAGTAGCAGACTCTAAGAGGCGCTGTTCTAGTTTGGACTTGTCAGATAGCAAACGATCGCGCTCATTGCAGAGCTCGTTAATGGTCTTGTTCAGATGATCAACACGCAACTCTAAATCCTCGTTGACCTTGCTTACCATTCGCATCCTTTCGAGCTGAGAGGACTTATCAACATGCTCTTTCTGTAGATCTAGAATCGTCGCTCGAAGACCAGAAATCTCTTGCTCGTACAGCATACGCGTCTGCTCAATGTCAGTTCGGGTCTCCTTGTATTTTCGGATTGCGGACTCTTCGCTCCTCAGCGCCGTCTTGACGGCTAGTTCAGCCTTTTCCAGGCGCATGTAAAGATCATCAGATTGACTGCGGTACTTTTCAAGTTCATTCT
The DNA here is from genome assembly GCA_030579095.1 of Starmerella davenportii. NCBI lineage: Eukaryota > Fungi > Ascomycota > Dipodascomycetes > Dipodascales > Trichomonascaceae > Starmerella > Starmerella davenportii. Next base: position 142,451 of record JAKUAD010000014.1, read on the forward strand.
CAAGCGATTCCGCTCTGATTCTTTCGGCGGCTTGGTAAGTACGGTCACTCACGCGACGGTCATTCGAGATATTACGCAAAGCTCTACCGTCCGGCACTGAACCGGAATACGCGATAGCCTCATGTTTCTGGACATCAATGCGCGAATCCTTGGACTGAAGTGCAGACCTCTCGGCATCCTTATTGCGTTCCTGTACACGACGCTTGAATTCAAGATCTGCGAGCTCTTTAAGCCGGGGATCGTGATTGACATCTTGTTGAGCAGGGAGCCACGTTCTATTTTGCTTCTCGCTCTGAAGGAGGGCCAATTGAAGTCCTGCTAATCGAGACTCCAGCCGACGGTTTTCAGCCTTGTAACGCTCTAAGTCATCAGCGTTCTTCTTGACCTTGAGCAACGTGATCGAACTCTCTTGCACTAGCTGGTTCTTGTCACGCCGCTGACGCTCATAATCTTCCTTAAGTTTGCTATAAGCAACCAAATCTTTTGGCAATTTCTCAAATTTGACTTCCCATTCGTGAATCATGGCAACCCTTTTAGCAACTTCTTGCTGCAGAGAAGCAATAGCCATAGGATCGGCGTTATCATTGGCTCGCTTCAATGAAGCTTCCAAGTGAGCGATTTTGCGAGTAGCATTACGAAGATCAGTTTCCAGCTGTTTCTTGTCCTTCACTAGGGTTTCTGTAGTGGACTCCACTGCACGAGAAACCTCGGATTGGAAGGCCTGCTGACGCCTCGATGCCTCCTTCTGGTTCGCTTCTTGGAGCTGCTTGATGGTTGCCTCGGAGTTTTGGCATTCGCTTTTTTTGGCAATGAAGCTGTCTTTGAGCTGTCCATAATCCGACTTCATTTGCGTCAGTGCGTCAGAAACCTTCTGGATTTCTTTCGTCGTCGATGTAAGCGCCTTCTTCAGCTTCGCATTCTCCAACATCAGGTTATTACATGTAGCTCGTCGTTCGGCTGCCTCCTCCTGAAGTTTCTCCTGAAGGAGTTGGATTTGCTGGTCCTTGGTCTTAATCTGCCCCGCTTGGGTCTCTAGAACTTTACGCTGCTGTTTAGTCTCTTCAGCATTCCGTTGCGCACTTTCTAACTCCTCACGTGCGCTTTCGAATTGATCAACCTTTTGTTGAGCCGTTTGCAGCTCGGCCAACGCGTTGGACAATTCCTCTTTGGACTGTTTCAGAGCTTTCACGGCCTCCTCGTATTTGTTACGCCACTGTCGTACGCTGTCCTCGAGTCGAGCCGCACTTTCCGCGTCCGCTTTCGCAGAAGAAAGTTCGAGTTTCAGACCTTTGATTTCGTCTCCCATAGATAAATTTCTGGCAGAGAGAATGTCGACATCGCTCAAGAGTTTTGCACACTTGCCATTTGAGTTTTCGAGTTCGGCTTTAAGAGCGTCAGCCTTCTGCTGTAGAGATGTGAGTTCAGTCTTCCGCATGCCCGACGTAGCTTCTGTCTGTGCCGCTCTTTCCGTAAGGCTTTTCAGCTCTGCCTCTAACTTCTCGATGCTACTGCGCAACTCGAGTACCGTTCCCTCCACGGTATCCATCTCGTCTGCTTTCTTAGCGTATAAATCGCGTTCCTGCTTCAGAATTGCCGTGCGCTTCTCTAATGACTGTTCGGACTCGCGAAGATCATGAACCTTTTTGCTCAGTTCCTTGAGGGTCAGAGAGCTAGCTTCATCGCGTCGTCGCGCCAATTCTAGGGCATGCTCATGCTCTGTGAGTTGAACCTGGTAGTCATGCTTTTGTCTGTCCAGAGCTGCAATAGTCTCTTCATTGGCTTTCAAAGCATCGATCAGCTCCGCTCGAAGCTGGTTTCGTGAGGATACAAGCTTGAGTTGCTCGTCTTTCATACTCTGGAGATTGCTTTCCAGCTTGCTCAAATGCAAGTCCTTACGTCTATCGCTGCCGCCGCTCTTAGTGACGATTGTAGACTTTAGCCCTTGGCTGAGCTGCCACCATGGATCTTGAACCAGTCTGTTGTTAGCCTTGAAACATTCGGCTATAACTTTCGCAGAGTGCTGCTTGAACTTTTCTCTGTTGTGTGCTCGACGTGTCAGAAATCCTCGGCTAAGAGCCTGCACTAGGATAGTTCGAGCATTGATCATCTCTTCTAGCTGGCGTTCCAAATCGGCTAGTACTCCATTTCGAAAGAATACCTTCGAGAGCCCGACTTTGTATTGCGATGGCTCTAATCCTAGCTTCTCGAGGATGATAGCTGATGCTTGAATATCGTTAAACACGCCCGTCTCACCAGTCAAGGGCCCGTAGCGGTGCTTGAATTCCTTGAAGTCCAGTCTGTTTGGGAATCCGCTGCGCGCGATCCGTATACCCTCAAGTACTCCATTGTATCGCAACTGGTCGAGGACTAAGGCATTGTCAAACTTCTGGGGAGATCGCTGCTGATTCGGAATGATGCAGCGTACAAAATGAGGTTGAGTTAGATCCAAATGGCGCATAAGATCTCCGAGCTGTTGCTTATGGCGTTGTGCCACAGTCTTGAGCATCGAATGCTTCGGTTTGTTGTCGGTTTCCGGGCTTGATCTGAATAATAGCTGCACCAGTGAAATTTTGGAGCCTTCCAAGACGCGAACAACAGCATCGCTGAGAGGGTCTTTATTCTTTTCGAGCCATCCTTCCGTGGAGTACTCGACACTCTGAGCATAGTGGTCTATGGTGAATCCAAGTCCTATCTTGTTGTGGGTAAACTTGGAGTTCTGCACCCACTGTTTGGCTAGCTTCTCGTTAAATCCTGTATCGCTTCCACGCGGCAAAACAGATTCCTCGTCAAGAATACTTAGTATGCCCATGGGGTTGTTGTTTTGCTCAATTAGCTCAATGGTTGGTTGCAAGTCTGAGCCGTAGTCTTTGTATTCCCAATCCACATTCTCTTTGACGTATTCATCTTGCTCAAGAACAAACATATGGTGATTGAAGAATTGCTGGAGCTTTTCGTTCGTGTAATTTATGCAAAGTTGTTCGAAGGAATTTTGCTCGAAAATTTCGAAACCAGCTATGTCCAAGACTCCAATGCATGGCGCATCAGGCACGTGAGAACTCAAAAGCTGGTTGATCTCCGCAACAATATGCCCAAAGAGTCTCTCGTACAAAGCTTTGGCCAGAGCGTTTGTGGTATCTTGCGCCTGCACTGCTGTGCGACTCTGGCGAATAAATTCCTTGCCTGCCTTTACTCGAGGGCGCAATATAGATTCTTTGAGAGCGTCAGAGCTGACACCGAGCAATTTCGCGGCCTGGTCAATTGGGACCCTGTCCACCACGTCACCCTGATCCGCAGAGCTTCTTTTGTACTCGATTTGGCCCAGCCAAAGTACAGCTGCAACGATGCTAAGGATGTGGTCCACAGTTTCGTCAGAAAAACCCATTATCTTGAATGCACTGATAAGCTTGCGATATAATTCAGCGTCATCGACACCGTCAATAGTAACGGTACCCTTCAGAAGATTAAACGAGTGAGGGGTGACAGCTTCATCGAGGAATAGTTTCTTCTTCAAAGCAGGGGACGAGCCTGAGAGCAGCTGGTAGAAGACATGGTAATTACGCTCTTTGTTCTGTCGATGCACGACGCGACTTTTCTCCAGGAGATACCACTGAATCGAGGCGCCAATGATATCCTTCGCGCTGGCATCAAACTGTATCTTCACGAATTTTCCGAACCTCGATGAATTAGAGTTCCGGATGGTCTGAGCGTTACCAAAAGACTCTAGGATAGGGTTCGTCTGCCAGATGCGCTCATCCATGCTGCAGTTTGTGCCATGCGTAATGTGGCTCAAGTACTGGATCACTTTCTTGGTTGTCTCAGTCTTACCCGCGCCGCTTTCTCCTGTCACCAGAACAGACTGATCCTGGCCAGTTTCTGCGAGGCTCTTATAAGCTTGCTCGCTTACAGCGTAGATATGCGGCGGCAACTCGTCCTTCTTTGCACTTCGATACCTTGCCATGTCCTCAGGGGTATAAATGGGAAGCTCTTTGTAGGGGTTCACTGCTACAAGAAACAGGCCAGAGTATGTGTATATTTTTCCCACGCGCCAGCGCATGTGCAAATTGTTCACGACGCTGGGCTCATTGAGGTATGTCAGTTCCGCCATGTCGCGTGCGAGATCGAACTGCGAAGGGTTGACCTGGTCGACGTCTTTAGCATCGACGTATTTTGTCTTCCCGGTTTTCTCGACACGTACCTGTAGTCTCCCTTCACACTCGCCAACCACTGTTGCCTTGGCGAACAAGTCGTCCTCATCAGGGACCCACACAGGTCTTTCGGCTTCAGTCATGTATATTCCGGTAGCTATCTCAGTCGCTAGAGCTCACAAATGTAGCACGGTCCCTACCAGCTGGTAGCGAGAGAGATCAGTTGTTTACGTCCGCGCAGAGGTATGTAGACTCTTAATCCTTCAGCGTGTTATTGGGTTAGGTTATTCACCAAAGATGAGCGGCACTAATGTAATACGACCTGCTCCTTAAAATTCCGTCACGCAGAGTATACTAAATCACACGCCTCTCACCGCAGCACACTTATAACCGGTGTACCTAGGTCTGCCTAGACTGCCGTTTTCCCGTAATATTTTATAGATCACGGTGTGTGTATTCCACAGTATGCGAGTTCAGAACACTGGCGAGCGCATGCTCTGCGTGAACGACAGTCGAGTAAACAACTACAGTATAGTCTCATTCCCGTACGGCCTCAATTGGCAATTATCTGTCCTACTTCGGTGACGGCGTCCTGTCAGCAATGTGTGTTCTCGAACTTAAAAATAGACTCCTATGTATATGAATTAGGAATTGCCGGAGAAGCGCCATCTAGATGTCGACGGCAACGCTGGCAGTACTGTAATATATCGTCCGAGCCGCTTTAGGCTCGTGCGCCACGTGAGCTGATGGTGCATGAGAAGCTAGATCAGTGCTGCTGCACATGATGACGACGTGTTGTCAAAACGTAAACTAAGGTTAAATCTTTCAATGGCTCCCAGAGAGTTTATAAACACTATCGTCCGACTCTGAAGAGATTTGTGCAATTACAGTAGCTCATCGCATTGTGATGGCAAGGCCCTTCCTTAAGCCAGTGAGTCCGGAGCCGCTCTATCTTTACACACGGCAAACTCCAGGTGCAGGTGCAAACGATGGACAAGAATTAATCGCTCTAAACTCGGAGCATCACGAAGCACACTATCGGAGAATGCGTAACTTCTACCTGAGCCTGGCATTAGGTGTAGGCTTTATGTTCTTGGCCACCGCAGTAGGACTGGCGGTCGTCTCTATTGAGTACTATGAGCTCTGCGAGGATTTCGACACGCTGCTATCGGTAGCGAATGTCAATTTTACGCAGGTTGCACAATTCAACGCGGTCAATTCCACAGATACTGCTGCCAGTCTTGGATGAGCGTGTGCAGCAGAGATTCCTCTAAAAAGCGCCCTGACGCGTCCATTGCGCGCGCCTACTATTTATGTCGATAGCTCAATGGTCCCACGCAATCTTACTCATATATTGCTAATCACTCCAAACTTGAATCCGTAGCACGAATAATTTTCCTCTTCACATATTCTAGGCCCTGCTTACCTGCGTATGGTTGTAATTTTGTTATCCACGCGTTAAATGATTGGGCTAAGATTGAAAAAGCTCGTTTAATAATTTGGAGTTGGACTCCTGTTCCTACTTCAATTCGCTTTCGAGCAACACGCGCTCTCTTCACGATCTAAGCAGTCCAGGAGATATAATTAATGTTATCAATCGAAATACTATGACTATTCACATTCTCTCTGTAACTCGAGCTGCGGGCTCTGTTTGTGTCGCTACTGCGGGCTCTGTTTGTGTTCTTACAGCGGTCTCCCCATGCGACTCCGCCTTGGCATGCACCAACTGGAGGACTGTCACTGTTTGCCAAATCCAAAAGTAAGAGAATGACGCGAATGAAATCGTCATGTTACCCACCACAAACAAGTCAGGGTACCTCAAGGTGTAAGCCTCGGGAACGAGGCCGAGACTCTCCAGCGCGAATATCAATCCATATCCTGCGTACGATAGAGACACGACGAGGCCATTCAGCCAATGTCGAGGGAACAGCGTTTTTCCATCAACCACGAGCAGCAAGAACAAAGCCAGCTCGGTGTAGGCCTGAAGTTGCAGTCCCTCACGACTGAGTAGAGGCAGCAGTGAAAACAAAGCTACGACATTCGCCCATGTAGATAAAGCAGCGAGCTCAGAGTTGTCAGAATTCTGCACCGCGGTTAAGGTGCTGGCCATTATCGGCAGTAGAACTGATTTCTCGTGTACCTGGAAGCCGAATAAAAAGAAAGACCACGCACAGCTCGCGAAACAGAGAGGCCAAACTTTGGGGTGCCCCACGAAGGCAGCGTAGAGACTGGGAGCAAACCCGATGGCAGTGCAGACCAGAGAAAGCAACGGCAGCTGCTCGTCGCGGAACACGCTCTTGATTTTTATCACCGTATAGTTGACTGTGCACCAGAAGTTGGACACCTTATCTTCCCAGAGCCCTCTCGATACAGGGAAGACTCGTTGGAATATCTGCAGCAACTGTTCGCGAGAGTTCAAAAAAGGTGCCAAGCACAACAATGACGTCGTCAGCACCGCGAATACAACAACTGCGAACCTGGCGATGTTGAATCTGAAGTGGGTTTTTGGCCCCCAACACTGTCCAAGGATAGCAGCGAAGATGACTGGCGCATAGTACAACGACATCTGCTTGAAGAATAAAGCCAGCACATAAAAGTAACTCGCGAAAGCATACTGGCCGTGCAGCAGCGCCAACAAAGAGTACGTGAACAAGCCAAGCATGACCGAGTTGAACTGGAAGTGACCGTGGTCAATGAGAGTGAGACTTGGCAACAAAAGCAGAGTGGCAAACGCGCGGGTGCGCGATAGACGGGTGCTAGTGTTCGTGGTGAAGGTCGCGCACCACAGGTAGACAGCCGGAACGTACAAGACAACCTGGCTGACAATAACGGTGGCGCGCATAAATGCTTTGATTTTGAGGTCCTCTATGCCCTCGCTGGAGCCCAGCTCGAACGCTCTAGGGTACAGCAGCTGCCCAACAAGACCACAAAGGTAGGAATGCATAGCAGTCACTGGCGGATAATCGAGTTTCCACCAGTCCGGCCGGTAGAAATACCAGTCCTCTACTGGCAGGTTTAGCGTGAGCTCCATCCAATGCCTCTGAGCCTCGAAATCCCCAAATTCAGGAGGCGTGTTGTAGCCCGAGTAGGGCCCCAGGCCCACGGCCGACCAGATGGCCACTGAGAGAAAGAATATAACCAAGGACGGCAGCCATGGGATCACTGTGTACAACGGCGTCAACAGCGACTCCAGGACCGCTGCCATGTTAAGGCCACGCTTGGCGAGTTAGTAATGACACAAGTAGCTAATGGTTCACGTGAACAGAGAATACGGAATATTGCGCTAGCGAGTACAGCCGAGCTGGTATATATCTTCCAAAGCTGCACGCCGAAACTCGTGGCTGCACTGTGGCCGGGGACTGGTTCGCAAACAGCGCATGCCTTCATTCTTATGTACAACTAGCATACGTGACGGCAAGCCAGTCGACCACGCACCGTTTAGATCTGCGCCAACACGTCAACGACCTGCAGGAGCGGCTGAGGGTTTGACAGCTCTAAATCTGTAATCAGCGCTCTGCATTGCTCAGCCAAATGAGCGATGAACTGCTTGGTGTACGCCAGACTGCCCGCCGCGGCGATGATGTCGACGGCCTCGCGTTTGATGCCGGCGTCGGTTGTGCGCAAGAGCAGGATGCTGCGAAGCTCGTCGGCGTTGGCCGTGTGCTGGGGCGCGGTCAAGGCATGCAGGATCGGAAACGAGAATTTGCCTTCGCTGACATCCTCGGCGAAGCCCTTGGTTTTTTGGAAGTTTTCGTCCACGAGATTGAGATAGTCGTCTCGCACCTGATACAGAAGGCCCATCGCGTTGGCCACACGCACAAGATCAATGCTATTTGGCGACCCTGTCTGGAGCAGGCGCACCGCCAGTCGGTACAGTCCGGCCGTTTTGTCATTAGCCATCTGCAGGTATTCGCTTTCACTCGGGCACACATTGGTGTCGCGCCAGAACAACTCGCGCCCCTGCCCTTTGTGGAGATTGATGAGCTCGTCGAGCAGAATAGCTTCGGCGCCCGGCATCCTCTCCCTCACCTCTCTGATCGTCTCTAGTACAACCAGATTTGCAGTGTTTATTGTGCGCGGAATGCCAAAAATGCAGTGCGCGGCTGGTTTTCCGCGCCGTAGGGTGGCGCTATCCTCGACGTCATCAAAAAGTAGTGAAACCGTGTGCAGCTTCGATACAATGTAGCTCGTCATTTCCACGACCTCTGGCGGTGCATCCAGAACCTGATTGAATGCATTTATGAACCGGCTGCGGAAATTCTTGCCAGGATTGCGCGCGAGGTAGTCGTAAGGCGCAGTGAGAGTGCTCTCAGTTTCCTCAGAGGATGGTGTAGACATTTCCGCTAGAGACTCGAGTGTGAGAGGCGTAAAATTTTTGCAGCGCGCCTGTCTTCCTCGCCAGCGTCGTCAGGTACGCTGGACTATACCAGTGGCGCGTCTTCTTGAATAGATGCTTCAGAAAGCAGGGCGGGGATTGCGGAACCCTGTTAGTGAGTAAAAGAGGTGCCTGCGTGACGCTGGCTACGGCTAATGCAGCTTTTGTGGCTTCTGCTTACAAACATCAGCAGCTATAAACAGCGCGCAAATGTGGCACCTTCACTTATGGTAGATTACAGAGCATTATCACCGGATCGCGGCGCGACTGATACGCCAGCGAGTTAATACGCGCTATTCAAGCTTGCCCCGGGCTAATGTCGGATTTTGCGCAGTATATCCCAGCGTGCGGTAATGCCTCACCTATTGAGTATTGTCGCGCGTTATCGATGACCTCGTTTACAGACACGTATCCGTTCAGCGCTTATAATGAGGGCAAGGGCACGGCGTCGCGGCTCAGCTACGAGTATAGCGGAGCGCGCGGCTCGGCAGTAACACGTAGCCGAACACTTGGGCGGCGGGAACGGCGTTTTATAAGCGTTAGCAGCTGCAAGCAGTCCGTGCTCGCCAGTACTTGTGCTCGCGGCAGCCATCCCAGAACCTGGGACTTCACAGGCGCATCCTAGCTCCGTTGACGCGTCCTCGGCGCTTCATCTCAGTTATCGTCTTACCCTGACTTGCGTGTCCACGAGGGTGCCATCGCTTGCATACCACGAAACACCGCGCCTAAAACCACACCAAGAGAAGAGGAATATCAAACCTCATAAAACTGGCGGAGAATGGATTTGAATATGGTGCATGCGGTCCCGCCGGTGACCAAGTTCTGCGTTCTCAGCTACCTGTTGGTATTTGCGCTAGTGCATTGCCACATAGTAACCGGCCCCATGCTCTCCTTTGTCCCTTCCAAAATCATGCAAGGGGAGCTGTGGCGGCTTCTTACAGGCTTTCTGTACCTTGGCCAGAGCGATATGAGTGCCGTGCTCTCGGTGATCTTTTTCTACGTCTCAAGCCACTCGCTCGAAAGTCTGCACTACGCCACGTCGAAAGCTTACTTCAAGCGGCTGCTGTCTCTTGCCGTCATGGTGCTGGTCGCCTGTCTGGTGTGCGGCATCCGCACTCCATCGATGCCTTTTTTGGCAGCCATAGACTGTCTGATACAAACACGACAAGACGGTCATTTTCGGCGCATCACGCTGATTCCAGTACCCGAGGTGCTGCAGCCTTTTCAGCGGATAATTATGTCGGCTGCGTTCGGGGACATGAACGACGCCTTGGCTCAGCTCGTGGGCCTCGTCCTAGGACACGTGCTTTTCATCGTCGAAGATGTTTGGTCCGTATGGAGCTGAAGCTATTTATTGCCTACAATGAACAAACCTGTTTGTACCTAAAATACATCGCTTCTATGTGCTTTTGCGATGCCGAGGCCACTAGCGCCACATTAACTGCGTAACTACATTGAGACAGTTTATTACAGCTAGACTCAAGTTTTAAGCGCCCGATACGCTGTCGCGATAGTCTGCAGATGTGTTGATGGCTGGTTGGCGGCTCGCGTGCGAAATTTGCAGTTCAAATATAGTGCTAGTTTGGCTTCAGCGTAAGTAGACGTAGTCGCGAGAGCCTTCTTGTTGTTCATCCTATTCTTCGCTGCAGATAACCCAGTTAATGCCAAGGCCGCCCGTGCAACTCTTACGCGATTAACCAGCGACGCCCGGATGGCTATGCGGAAGTCACCGAGACTTAATCACCTTGATCTGACACTAGTACTCCCCGTGTTTCCGCTATTCCCTACCACACACAAAACCACATCCGTTTTTCGAGGTTCCACGAACCCCCTCCCTGTTTGCAGCACTCAGTTACTATTCAGCCATCATCTACTATGCGTGAGCTAGTGCCAATTGCTCGCGCCAGACACGAGAAAAGCATACTCGAAAAGCTAGGTTGATTGATCTATGGGAAATGGGGAAATCTAAATTTTACATGCTCCTTTGCAGTGGTTATACTATTTCAGTCGACGAGGCGAGGAACGTTTCGAACTCCAGGTCGTCACCTTGACCGGCCTCTGGGAACGGCGGCACAGAAGCAACAGAAACGCTGTCCGGGTGAGTGAAGTAGTACATAGAGAATTTGTCGAGTTCCTGGCTGCTAAATTCCTCCGAGACGGCGGCATTGGACGACCACAATTCTAAGGTGTCCAAATCGTCGGCGGAGCAAAGTTCCGGAACGGGCAGCGGATTCTCGAACATGCCAAAGTCGCCGAGCTCACTCTCTTTGCTCGTGCGGACAGGACTTATGCTGATGCAGCTGGGGTTGATGGTGGACGAGTCCAAACTCAGCGGAGGCGTGAGGAGCTCCGGGCTGAGGCGCTCGACGGCGCGTGGAGGGACCGACGCGATTTTCGTGATCTTGCCTGACATGTTTTGCGGTGCAACCTTCGGCGTGGGAGGGAAAGTGGGAGACAACGGACTGATAGGGATGCCGGGTTCAAGGACCGCCTTCTCGGTGTTGCTCTTTTTATCCGCGTGCGTTCTCGGTTTCAGCACGTCATTTTTTAGCTTGATCGGCGAGCGATGCCTGCCAATTTGGAGTACAGATTTGGTGTGCACATGGATGGAACTGCATCCTGACGACGCGCGTTTCGGAGCCAACGGTTTGGGAAGCAAGGGCCGAAATGTCGACAAACGCACCGGCTTGCGCTGCTCTGTGCTACTCATCTGCGCACGGAACCGGGAAAAGGAAAAAAAAATAGTACTCGCTTTAAACCGAGCTTATGCCGTTCGTTACTGTTAAGATTCGCACCGCTTCAACAAGATATGCGGCGGTGTGCAGCGTTGAAGGGCCACGAGGGGGGGGGTGATGGAAAAAAAAATCGCTTGGATGCGTGGTACCTAGTACCTACGAGTTGTTAGCTCGCACAGTGCAGAAATACGGGGCTTGTTGCACCTTTCGGGGGATGGCACAAAACACTGTCTGTGATCTTGTGCAAGTGCAAAACACGGAGCAGATTTGCCGGTTTAAACAAAACTGAAGGATTTCGAAAAATGTGGGGGAGGGCGAGGGGGCAGGACGGGTGTATATGAGCGCTTGTAGTACTGGGCAAGGTGCATATAGCATGTACGGTAGCCCAAAAGAGATTTTCCAGATGTTCCGATTTTGGAAAAATAGAGGCTGGAATTGTGCACTCCAGCAAATGTCTGTTCATGGCATGCACGTATCGAGCCAAAAATTCGGGATCTTCGTCCCCGCATTGTCTGCCTTTTTCCTCGAGCCCCGCGGCAGCACTTGCCTTAGCGTATCTGGCTATGCATGACGTCATCACGTGCATGTTGCGCAAGCAGATCCAGGCCATACCGCAGCTCGCATAGCGCGCCGCAAAGGAGGCCCGAATTGGCTGCTTGAAAAGCACTCACGGCCGAGAGCCCGCTGATGTATCGGCGCTGTCGCGATGCACATCCTGTCGGCCGGTCTCGCCGTGCCAGTGGTAAGGGTCCGGTGCTCGATGTACATTTGCGGCATGCTGCTAATTGACGTACCCTAGCCTCGTTATTTTGGGTGACTGTCACACACTAAATGAAACATGCATGTATTAGTCGCAATAGCAGCTGTAGCAGGCGCCGCTACTTGCGCTGCAGCGTAAACCGAGCGCATTATTATGTGGGGTGATGCATAACTAGTTAGGACATGAGTATTCACGAATATATACGCACACTCTACGGACTACGCTTTTCGAGAGTCTAGAACATGCGGGTGCTATCTTCGATCAGGCCGATGTCTCGCTGAGCGTTGAATATTATCAAAAACTAGCACTGAGCTTCATTTTTCCGGTTAAAGGTTGGTGTTGACCCGTTGGCCGTGTGATTTTTGGCAAGGCCAGGCGCCGGTAGCAGATTCCATGGACGCCATGTGCCAGTTGAATACCGTGCACATGACACACGAGCGACGGCTGCGGTCGTATATGTCGCGGCTAAGGAAGAAATAAGGCAAGTAAATCCGCGAGAGACTAGCGTGAGATAGACATTAAAAAAAAATATCAGAGTCAAATCAGGTTTTCCACAAACAGGACGCACCGCACTGTAATGCGTATTTAAACATGCACGTTCTCGTATTCAGCGAGAATCGTGAGAATCCGCGAGTGCAGACCCGCGTTGCTGGCGATGACACCCTTGTTCATGCGTAGCGTGCGGCCCTGGCCGAAGTCGAGGGGTGCGCCATACATGTCCGTAATCACGCCGCCGGCCTCGGTGATGAGCAACGAACCTGCCGCGTGGTCCCAGATCTTCTCTTCGTAGCTGAGCTTAATCGGCAGGCGCAGATAGACGTCGGCTTTGCCTGCCGCCAGCTCGCAGTACTTAGCCTGGCTGTCCATACGCACGGCTGGCTTGGTGATCCCGAGCAATTTGGCGATTTGCGCCTGGCGGCCGAGCGCCGAGTGACCACTCTCGACGGACTCGCAGAACTGTGCCTCGGATGGGTCACTGATCTTACGGAACGCAAGTTTCGTGGGTTGCGCAGAAGGAGAGCCTCGGATTGGCAACCAGAACCCCCCCTTGCATTTGACGGCGTAGAAAAGGCCGCCTTCGGGGCCTAGGTTGGGGCAGCCGATCACACCGACCTTCACCTGGGCATCCACAATCAGCGCCAGACAAACGGCGTACTGCCCCCCACGCAGGAAGCCTTTGGTGCCGTCCACGGGATCGAGCGCCCATTCCCGACCTTTGGCGCTGCCCTCGAAGGAACCGAGGTCGATAGACTCGCAGATGTTCTTGATTATCTGTTCGTCTTCGCCTTTGAACCTGTCGTCGTCCGTGGCAAACTCCTTCACGAGCTTCAGAACCTCGTTCGCGAGCTGCGGGTTGGCCTGCAGCTCGGCGCTGGACTCCTCGCCCACAATGTGATCGTCGGGGAAGGCCTTGTGCACCTCTGATATAATGACGGCCTGTGCGCCGAAATCGGCGACTGTCACAGGCGACTTGTCCTCTTTTTCGAGCCCAGAGATGTTCTGGCGCGCGGATACGTGATACGCCAGTGCGCTCGCTTTCCGCACGGCATGCAGTGCCACCTTAAGTTCTTGCTCAAACGACATTTGCAGTCTGCTAACCAAGAGAGAGCAAAAATACCTTTCCTGAGTTAGCTTCGAGCTGCTGAAGGTTAGTACAAACTCTTCACAAGGTATTGCTACCCCCTGCTGAGTCACCGTAAACACAGCGTACCGCCGACGACGCACAATGACGTTTATGGAGAGAGCACGTTGACTGTATTTATATACGCTGCTTTTGTACATGGTGGTGATGCACCGAAAATTACGCCCCATCGGAGCAGACGCTTTGCTGATTTTTGCCGCCCACGGATTCGGCATTCAATTCATACTATTGCGTCATCGCTTTCTTCGCTCAGTGCTAGCATCGCGCAGCGGCGGCTGCAACCAGTCTAGCATGCTTGCGTGCGCGCCCGTGTGCGTGTATGCCGGCAACCCATGCTTCTTACCTCACGTCAGTACGTGAGACGAAAAAAACGTGTTCGCTCACCGTGACCAGGGTTCTTTGTCAATGATACCAAGCGCTTTCCAGACACGGCAAATCTGCGTGATAATGCCGGGTGTCAGTGCCTAGGGTTTGTGCCTGGTTTCGGAGCCTAGTTTCCCTGCGTGGTCTCCTTGCCTGGTATCCCTGCCGGGAAACCCTACGAGGGAACGCAGTAGCGAGCCACAAGACTGCTCACGGCCGTTGCTCAGAGTGACATATTTCGTGATCGGCGAGTCAGACACGTCATCCTAATCTAGCCAGCGGCTTACCCGCCACTTATCAGCGACCAATTTGCCGCACTTGAGACAGTCGGCAGAGATCCTAGGTTCGTTTTTGAGCTAGCTACATCGCGTTTGCCATCTCGGAGAAGCCGTCGAGCACAAAGACGCGCGTTGGACGCGTGTAAACGATCGGCACAACTGCCGAGCCGGAAGCGACCCCGTCCCTGCGTTGCCCCCAGACCTAGCCCCGAGGAGATGGCTGGCCCCCCGATTATGTCAGTATCCTGTAGCCACAGACGCTGGGAAAGATTACAACCCGTAACCCGATGGGGCAGGAGCCGCATCAAAATGGCGGCCGTGCGCTTACTCTCGACAACGCAAGCCTGCCAATACAAGCCGGAGACGTGCAGAGCATGCTAGGTGTCGCGTGACACCCGCGTCGAGGGGCACATCTCGGCCACACACCCTAGCGAATCGGGAAGCCTGATCGCGCAAAGGGCGCAGGAATGTCCAGGGTTTGCAGTTTCCAGGCTGGCAGCTCGCTGGTAATTAATTTTTAATTAACCGCGCGTAAATGATCACATAACCCCAGCCCTGAGCAGATTAACGATTACATCACCGTCTTCGTTTTCCTGGCCAGACAGCCGTCCGAGCCCACATCCACCGGCCACATCCGTTGCATCGCATTCGACAAACTGCGCCAGGCAGCCCGGCGTGTTCGTACCCTTAGCACTTATCCGCACCCAGCTAACGCTCCACGACCGCAACAGTCCACGGTCCATGTTCAAAAGTCTTGCCAAGCTCCGCAGCGACAAACCCGTGTCGCGGCCGTCGGCGCCCCCACGGCGCACGACAGAACCGAAGAAGCGCAACATTGCCGCTACCGTGCCGAAGAACATTGTGCGCGCCATGTACCCGTACACGGCGCAGCACAGCGACGAGCTCAGCTTCAACAAGAACGATTTCTTCTACGTCAACGAGGAACCCATGGCCGACTGGTACCTCGCGTCGAATCCGATGACGGGCGTGCGCGGCCTCGTGCCCAAGCCATACTTCGAGGTCATCCAGCGCCAGGACCCGCGCACGGTCCCCGTGAGCCAGGCGCGCGCCGCGCGCCAAGACCTTTCTCCCAAAGACAACGGCAAGCCCTCGCTGTACATGTACGGCTTCATTCTCTACGACTTCCAGGCTGAGCGCACCGACGAGCTTACGGTCAGCGGCGGTGAGAGCGTCGTCATCACTGCGCAGAGCAACGAGGAGTGGTTCGTGGCAAAGCCCATTGGCCGCCTCGGTGGCCCTGGACTTGTGCCCGTCTCCTACATCGAGCTCAGGGAGGTCGGCACCGACACGCCACTCACAGACGTCTCCGACGCGATAAAACGCGCGCAGGTTCCACAGGTCGAGGAGTGGAAACGGCGATTGGCGGAATACAAAGCAGGCTCTATCAGCCTTGGCCGCTCGCAGCACCAGCGCTCGGCTTCGCAGGCGTCGCATCCGCGCTCGCGCGGCAGCAGCTCGAACCTCAGCATGCACAGCGGCAAGTCGCTGCGCAAGCTGGCGCCGTCGCAGCTCGAGCGGCTCTCCATCAGCAGCCGTACAAGCGGGAACAGCCGCACAAGCGGCAACAGCGGATCCCATGGCACGGCGCCGCCGGCAGCGAGCACGCACAGCACACACAGCGCGCAGAGCGCGCCGCGAAGTCCGCCCGCCACGCCATCGCGGTACCAACCGCCGCACATCGTCTCGGCAACTGTGGATAGGCACGCGGTCGACGGCCTGCGCTACTGGTACCTCGTCAAGGTCGAAGTGTCCAACGGGCGGTTCCGCAACCTGTGCCGATACTACCAGGACTTCTACGACTTCCAAATCAAACTGCTCGACCAGTTTCCCGAGGAGGCCGGGCGCACGGGCAAGGAGCGCGTGCTCCCCTTCCTGCCTGGCCCTCTCGCCGCGCAGGAGAGCACCGACCGCCGCGCAAGTTTGGACGAGTACGTCCGGCAGCTGCTGCAGATGCCGCCGCATATCCTGCACTCGGCTGTAGTGGAGCAACTATTCGATCTCCGGAAGGGAGACGTGGAGAGCGCGGCCCCGACAGACCTGCTGCCCGAAGTCGCGCAGGCGGAGGCGCCCAGCGAAAGGCCCGGCCCGGAACCAGAGCCGGAAATCTCAGAGCAAACCGAATTCGGCGGCGCTCTAGAGCCCCTCAGCACTGTGAATACCAGCGAAGACCAGCTGCCGCCATTGCCGCCGCTGCCTGCAGAGGAGGCCGCGGCCTCGCACTCGGCGCCGGCGCTGCTGCCGCCGGCGCTCCCGAACGGCGACACAGAGTCGCTGCGCGCGGCGTCGGTGAACTCCGACAACCCGGACGTGCCGACGCTGAAAATCAAGGTGTACAAGGGCGACAGCGTTGTCGCAATGAAGGTGCCTGTCGAGTGTGCGTTCTCGGAAATTGTGGCCAAGATCGGTGCCCGGCTGAACAACGAGGCAGTGGATCTTTTCGCCAATCGCAACCTTACCGAGAGGGTGAACGGCGCCGCTGCGTTTGCGCGCGCGCTCAATGGCGGGAGCAAGGTCGCCTTGTACGCCGCATAGCGTAACGCGCATCCGCGCCCCTTCGCTTTCCGCACGTCACGACATCACCTGGACTCGGGGAGCATCAACATGCTCGCCAACATGACCCGCGCCGGCTTTTGCGCGCATGTAACTCTGCGGCCCTGAAAAGCTCGGCTACAGGGTGTTAATATCGCGGCAAATCCGCGCTCACGATTTCTCATGCGTTTAATGTGCACGCCTCACGCGCGCGTTTACCTCTTCATTATAAGCGGCGGCTTTCTAGTCCCACCAGCCAAGTCACGGCAGCGCAGTTTGCGCTGGTGATAGCAGCACTAGGCTCGGACCTGCGGGCTGTATTGCACACGCTTTTCGGTTCTGGCTTTTGCGTAATATAAGATTCAGCTACGGATACACTACGCCTCCATCGCGTCGTCGTCCTCCGGCGGGCCGTCATGAGCGTCGCTTGCATCGGACACGGGGTCGGGATCGCGATGTTTGTACGGAATCAGCGCCGTTGTCGGTCTCTCGAAGTATGGCTGCCGAACATGCTCTGGGATGCGCGTGAATCGGTCATCGACTTCTACCTCGTTGACGGCGTCCAGCCAGTCCTGCCGCGAAACGTGGTAAAACGCCGGCGACTCGACGCCATTCATGTCGTCGGCATCGTCGGCAGGATGCGCGATGCGCAGCGCCGACATGCGCCGCGCGAGCTTCTGCGGAGGCGACCCTGGCGTGTCCTGCGTCGCCGTGCGCTTGCCCATGTGCGCCTGTATATATCTAAACCCGTATCTTATGCGCCCGCTCGCTAATGCCTAAGCGCCGCTGTTCGCCCGCGCGCCTGCGTTCGCGTTCTTAACCCGAGGGCTAGGGCCTCTCTCGGCCGGCTGCCGCCGCGCGCGCGGCGCTCCTCGATGCTGCTGGAACTGGCGAGGCCTTTGTCAGATTGGGACATTAGCAAACCTACTTCGTGACCGCACGCTGGGGCAGGCCGCGCGCATTCTGAAGAAGGGGGCCCCCAACACAATGGATTTGTCGGCGCTCGATCTGCCGCTGCGGTCGGAGCGCAAGAAGACCTCGCTGTTCGGGCTGCCGCCGCCGGTCTCGAGCGTCAACGTGACGTACGAGACCGCGGAGGCCGAGCTGGCGCCGCTCGACCGCGATGAGGACGAGACCGGCGTGCGCGCGCCAATGGTCCCGCCGTTTGGTCGCCGCATGAGCACGCCGCATATCCGACAGGCTACGCCGGAGGGCGCTGGGCGCATGCGGCGCAACGCCTCCAGCACGAGCGTCGCGACGAACGCCTCGCTGGGCACTCCCACAAAAGACGTTTCTAGCGGGCGCAACCGCTCGCGCTCGAACGCGTCCATCGCGTCCGAGGAGTGTCACGGGTTCATTGCGTCGCTGAAGGAGCCGAAGTATAACAAGCCGCTCTCGCCGGACGAGATAGCCTGGCTTTTCCAGGACTTCTACGCCAAGCTCCGCCACGACCTGCTCGGCTCGGACTTCGAGCTCCGCTCGGCCGAAGAACTCGACGCGCGCCGCCAGCTCGAGCGCGAGACAGACGGCATTTTGGACCGGGTCGAGAAGCTCGTCGCGGGCGGCGAGCTCTACCAAAAGCTGTTTGCGCTTGCAGGCAGCCATGACACACAACTGAACTCGCGTATCGCCGCCTTCCGCGCTTTTGACGAGCTGAATGCCGACCTTCGGGAGAAGCTCGACCTGGGCGCCCTCGCGCAGGTCGACTTTCAGCCCGTGCACGCCTATCTCAACCGGCTGTCGAAGGAGTCCTCTCCGAAGGCGAAGGTGAGCGTACTAGTCAAGGCACACCACGCGCTGGTCGAGGTGCTCGAGCGCGAGCGTGACGCCGACGCCGACGCGCTCATTCCAGTGTTTATCTTCGCGCTGGTGCAGTCGGAAGCCGACAACTGGTGGCAAAACTTCTTGTTCATAAAAAGATTCAGGCGCGCGAGCGAGCTAACAGGGCACGCCGCGTACTGTCTGACCAATTTAGAGGCGGCGATCATGTTTGTCGAGCGCTACACGTACGAGCAGCTCACGCCCGACTCAAGTGCCGAGCTCGCACAGTTCAGCCGACCCATTGAGAACCCGCGCGAGCCGCGCTCGCGCTCGCGTTCCAGCTCGCAGTCCTCGAAAACGCAGGCTAACTTCGGCCCTCTTGGCGCACGTATCGGCGAAACGCTCAGTTCGTACCGATCGATGCTTGCTTCCGCGCGCCGACCGAGCCAGTCACTTGCGGTTCCGCTTGTGGAACAGCGCTTCCTACAGACGGAAGCAGATATGCTCACGCTAGCGGATGTCCGCGTTCTTCTACGTGAGTATAAACGTCTTGCTGAGTTCGTCGAAAGAACGCGCCACTAGCAGGTGGCGCCGCCGAAGGAATTTTTTACGTACAGCATACATAGAAGCATCATTTCATTCGTATTCGAAAATTGAGTCAATTAGCTTTGATTGGAGAAAATGTTGTAGCGCGCGAAGGCAAGGGGAGCGACGCAGATACGCTTTGTAAATGTGGCGTGCGCCGCGCACAGAGGTCAGGTGCATGAGCAGGAGCGTAACATGACCTGAAAACCTGCGCGTGCGACGGCCGCGCAGAGCGCGAACCCTTGCACCCTGCGTTCTGTCGATGCCCAATACCGGTACAGCTGATGCCGACAGGCAGCATCTGAGAATAGGGCACCACACACCTGCGCTATTATGTACACTAGTAATTTTTGATTTATATTGAGGGCGCTCTCCTACTCTTGTCGCCACCTTCTTTCTCGCATGGGGCTCTCGACGCTCGCACTTTTCTATCTGACGGCTCCCTGCGTTCGCACGCGCAGCGCTTTCAGGGGGTACGTCGGATGCAGTCATTCATTTATATGCAGCGTTGTCGAAGACTGTTCTTGCCACGAGCACGAACCCGAGATGAAACCAAACTGTCAACGTCTCCTTCCTCGCACCCGCAAGAGGTCGTCAACGATTTCTACTTCCGCCGTAGTCCCATCATCCGTTGCCCCACCTACTCACGGTATCATTCCTTCTTCTGTCCCCTCTTCCGTTTCATCTTCTGCTAACTCTCCCCTCTCTTCCGCCGTATCTTGTTCTGCCCCGCTCGGTAGTGACAGCAGCCAGTCTGTCAACCAGGGTGCACGGGAGAATAAAGTGCTTGAAGTCAAGTTCCGCCTTGCGAAGTGGTTCTCGAGATGCCTTGCGAGTGCCCAAGCTCCACACCTGAGCCCTGCGCAGCGCGTACCCGTGCAATCATGGTCGACTTACACGGCAACAGGCGACTTGTACCTCATCCTCATGGAGCTTTCAAAGCTAACCAAGAACGTTCTGCGCTCTGCTCTCGCGATGCTGCCCCGAGCCGTTAGGCGATGCCTTTACAAATTACTCAGGATCCTGCAACTGCTCCCTGACCATGACGCGACACCCAACTTGGCAGTCAGCGAGATAACTCGGAAACTGGGCACTGAGTCTGGTGTGATGGCAGATGCTACGTACTCAGCCGACTCGGCTCAAGACCCGCGGCAGGTGCCAGTGCTCACGACTCCTTTAGGCTGCGCGATATTGGAGCCTGAAGCATTGCGCTATGCCATAAGCCCGGCTGAAGGAGTTTCCAACTATGCGACGTTTGAAGCCAATATTGCTGCCATGGAGGCGCCTCTTTTGTCGGAATGCGAGGCGACTTTCCCTCCGTACGTTCGCTCAGCAGGTGCCAGCCCACTCCTGTCGGACAGTTATCCGACGAGCTGCTATACCACTGAGACGGACCACAATAATGTCAGCGACTGCGAAACTGATACTGACAGTGACTATGACAGCGTCTCCATGGCGCCGCTCAAACCCGTAGCGGTGAACGTCATTGAAAGCGTTGCCGACTGCGCGGTCGAGCCTTGCGAGCGCCCTTCTCCCGAAGAGCTGCTTGCCGCAGCCCGCTATATTGAAGCAACCACATGCCTGCCGGCCAAAGCCAACCTCATGTTGTACGAGCTCGCCTGCGTCCAAGCGCCTCAGACTGACGTTGATTTTCGAACCTGTCTCCGCCTATGCTATGCCCTGATCAACACTGATTGCGGCACTAGCCCGTTTCGCGAGCAGTTCGCACATCGTCAAGTGAGAAAGAGCTTGTCCGCGTGCCTGCTTGCCCTCACCGTGATTGACAACTCGTCACTGGCACGGCAAACGCTGAAAGCAGTGCTCACGGAGACACTTCCTGCGAGATCTATCTGGAAGGAGTACTGCGACAACACGGTGACTCTGCTGTACCGTGCCCACAAGCACACAGAGGCGCTGACCAGAGCCAGCATCCAAGCACAGACAGCATCCATGTAGCCAGAGACTACTCAAAAGCAATTTCACATCATCATAAATATCCGAAAGTTACCTTCGATACGTAAATTTACCCCCAGTCCTTGGAGATGCTACGCTAGCACCAGCACTACTGCTGCTTCCTCTTCACCGTGCGTATCCATTTGATGATATCCGTCTTGTCTGCGGTCGAAACTGCGCGGTACACAGGCTCTTTGGGTAGCTGAGAGACACTTATACGCTCCTGAGGGTCTACTGTGAGGCATTTCTCAACATACGAGACGATATCCGGCGTGAAAGTTTCCGGCAGCTTCGGCGGCTTCTGCTGTTGCGCCGCTTGAAGCACAGAGAACGCGGGACCGAGTGTTGGCAGCGAGGAAGGCAACTGCCCCTGAAGGAGTTCAATCAGCGTGATTCCCAAGGACCACACATCCCCGGTGTCTGTATACTTGCTCCCGGTCAGCCTCTCAGGGGCCATATAATGCGACGAGCCCAGAAAGCTCATGGCCACAGAATCCACCAAGACCCCACAGACGCCGAAATCACAGACTTTTATCTCTCCATCCTTATTCAGGAGTATATTTGAAGGCTTGATGTCGCGATGCGTGACGTTGATGCCCTTCAGGTAGACAAGAGCATTCACCACGCTGGCGTTGACGTAGCGAACCACATTCTCGGGAAACGGCCCTGATTTTTTCAGTAAGCGGTCTAAAGAACCGAGATTCATGTATTCTGTGAACAGGGACACCGTGGAATCCTCCTTATAAGCGCCGTAGTACTTGGTGATATAGGGGCTGTCGCACTGCTTCATCACGGACAGCTCGCGCGTAACCTGCTTCATGGCAATGGCACCAGTGTCGTGGTATATCGCCTTCTTGGCCATAAATTGACCTGAAGGGACGTGCAGAACTTTGTACACTGCGCCACTAGCGCCACGGCCTATAACCCCAATTTGCAACACCTCCTTATCGCGAATCGTGTGCAAGCCTGGTGTATCTCCTGTGACAGGCTTTTCGGGGTCCTCAGAGCTGATGAGGCCCTGGTGTTCCAGGATATCCTGAACACTCTGGCTGTCTAAGTGTTCTGCCGGCGTGAGTCGCGAGTGCTGAGGTACCTCGGGCTCAAAATAGCCGCGGAATTTTCTGGCATGTGTAGGCTGGTACATGTGGTCCAAGCAGCAATCGAGCAGTAGCGATCGACTTTTCCAGCCCTCGTCAGTGATTTATCGGCTTTGCGAGCCGATGCAGTGGATGCAGCCTGCAAGGTATACGTACGTAATCTAATACATGCGAGGACTGAATGAACGCAGTCGCCCAAAAGACTAAGTCACCAAATAGGCGATGAGAAAGGTAAAAGCACAAAGACGGTTGCTCGCGGAGCACGGCAAGTGGTACCTGGGAGGAGCTCGGTTGGTTCTCGCGTAGGCGAGTACCTATTGCACGCGTGCAGTCTGGTCTAAAATTAGTTGAGATTCGTTACGTGGAACCAATAAGTCAGCGCTGCCGGCTTGGGTGAGGCCAAACGCAGGCAGCATGCATGGACAAAATAATTCTAATCGGAGAAAATCGTGCCGGAGTTTGCAGCAGTCAGTGCATAAATTGCCCAAAACCTCCGCCCTATATACAATCTTTTTTCAGTCGAACAAAAGCTATGCCACAATCCTGCGCCGTACACAGGGCACAATCCGCCCTTCGCGTAGGCCCTGTCCGATCGCTGTAGGTTTATTCGCTGCGAGCGGCGCTAAGCAGGCGTCGAGCGCGGCCAGCTGAGGGGTTTCGGGAACCAGAACGTAAAGTTCACTCCATCAGTCGTTCGATTGCTATCGCGGCCGATACTGGTGAGATAACCTCTCTCCGACACCGCTCTTGCTCAGCATATGCTGCCAGCTGCTGCCGCTCGTGGGCATCACATAATCAGCAGCTCGAACATTGGAGACGCCATCAGCCACATGGCGCCACGGATTGAGCCGATCGAGTCTTCGCCCGAGATTTTCAATGCGTATCTGTCCCGACTGGGCATTGACACGCTGGAGTTCACCGATGTGTACGGCCTAGACGAGGAATTGCTCTCCTACGTCCCGCGGCCAGTGTATGCGGTACTCCTGGTCTTTCCCATCAACGATGCGCGCGACAAGTACCAGCAGGAAGCTGACAAGAGCTACACCCACCCCAAAACTGCAGCGGTTTGGTCCAAGCAGACGGTGGAGAATACCTGCGGCACGATGGCGCTTCTGCACGCGCTCGCGAACGGCGCTCCGGAGGGCGCAATCAGCCCGGAAAGCCTGGCGAGTGCGCTCCTGGCTGATTTCAAGAATCTCGACGAGAAGGAGCGGCACAAGTTCGTCGAGGAGAACGCGCAAATCCTCGACATCCACAAAAGCCTATCGGAGGCAGGCAACGGGGAGGGCGCCGCCAAGGTCGACCATCACTACGTGTGCCTCACGAGAAGCGGAGACGAGCTGCTAGAGCTGGACGGCCGCCGTCGGGGCCCGATCGTGCGCGGCCGAGTGTCGGGTTCCGACGTCCTGCCGGCGGCGGTCAGCGTCATTCGCGAATACGTGGAGCGCGAACGCGAGAACCCAAGTTTCGCCATCCTAGCGATGGTGGACAAGTGAGTGTTGAGCGAGGTGCCCTCTGCATGCTCGAAGCACGCGAAGCACGGCTTACACCTGGCCCTTCAAGTCGACGCGGTTGAGATCGGGCAGCGCGTTGAGCTTCTGCAGCGCGGCGCGCGCTTCGACGCTCTGCTCGCCGCTCACCTCGATGCCCAGCGTTTGCAGCAGAACCACAGTGTCGCTGATGCTCTGGTTGCCCAGCCACAGGTCGATTTTGCGCACGGGAATCGACTGGTCGCGCGCAGACGTCGCCGTGAAGATGTTTTTAAGACCCTGCAGCTGCACGCGCACAAAGGCGTGGTTGAACAGCGAGCATTCCAGCGCGTACATCGCTCTCTTCTGTTCGATGAGCTCGAAGACGTCCTGGCGCTGGAACACGCGGGCCACCGCGAGCGCGCGGGCGTACATGCGGACGCACTGCTCATCGGAATCGGGGAACTCGCCCAGCGTTGGCCCCTGTTCTCCGCTCTCATCGTCGTCATCTTCGAACTGGCGCAGGATCGGCACCTGCAGCGACTGGCGGAGCATGATCCCCAGCTCGTCCCACTTGCGCGTGTACAGGTTGTAGTAAACGACATATGCAATGAATTCGTAGCGTCTGTACGCGTGCAGTCGCGGCTGCTCGGTGTACTGGTGCACCAGCTGCGTCAAGCATTTATTCACTTCGCCTAGATCGTTGTTCTGGAGCGCGATGCGGACGTTGGCCTCGTACACGCGGGCCGTCAAATCCGTCTGGATGTGCTGGACCGTGAGGTCCTGGCGGATCGCCTTGAACTGGTCGAGCACGTACGAGTAGCTCGCGTCGCGAGGGCTGGTCGTGAGCACGGCAAGCGCCTTCTCCAGAATGTGCGGCGGGCGGACGGCGGCGGGATTCACCTGGCCCGTGAGCCGAAAGTACGGCTTCTCGATCGCGGTGCTTGTCCCTACAATCGTGTCCGTGATCTGATGGTCGACATAGGGGGAGGCCGCGACATTGGACTGGAAACGTTCCTGCCGCATTAGCGACGTTTTGGCGTTCGCTTTAGGTGCTGCCGATTCGAGCGTTCCTTTTGTACTGCTTGCCGCAGCAGCGGATCCTTTGGCCGCCGCCTTTCTTGCGCCGTTTGCAGGGGGTTTCTGCTTAGACTGCCGAACGTTTCCGGTGCGCTGATTGCCTTTGGGCCCGTTAAAAGGCGCTTCGCCGATCGGGGGAAATGCAAAACCGAAAGGAGGCCAGAAAGGAGGCACCGGAAAGCTGGGGGAGGAGGCACTGAAACTGGGTGGTGGCTGCTCTACTGCTGCGAGGCTGTCGCGCACGGGCGAGCGAGCCGGCGAGAGGGGCGGTTCGTAAACCGGCGAGTTGGATACAGAGTCTGCGACATCGGAGATTGCCACGCCTCGTCCTTGTGAGGGAGAGTTGGAGGGGTGTTGTGTCGAACCAGAGCCTTGTGTTCTACGGCGCGCAGAAGCTGCTGCGTTCGGGCTCGCTTCATTACTGCTGGATCGACCGCCTGCCGCTGGCGAGCTATGTCGTTCGCCCTGCCAGTTGCGAGAGTTCGGCTTAGGAGTATTGTGGCTGGACGGCGAGCTGGCTGCGGACGCGGCTGTCACTCTCTTGCGCGGTGGACTCTGTAATTGCATTGAAGACCGCTTGAAAGCCGCATTGCTAGTCTCGCGAGGGCCCTTGGCCAGAAAGCGTTCACTGAGAGTGTCTATATCCTGTTTCGACCAGTCCATCTTCGTAGCCACGCCCTGCGCCTTAGCGTTTTCCAAAATAATCTTCAGCTTTCGCGAGAGCTCGGCCCGTTTGCTGGCAGGAGTCTTGCTAAACAATACCGTAGCGAACTGGCGCATCCCGGGATACGTCTCGTGGGAGAAGTCCGCATCCATCAGGGTATAGCCGCGGGTTTTGGAACGCCTCTTGTACGTCCAGGTGGTGCCTACTTAAATCTCCAAAGCAGCTTCCGAGCTCAGCACCGCTAAGTAAGAATTTCGCCATTATTAGTCACTAATTTTTTTAGTTGACGTGCTCGGCTAGGAGCGCATTTAGCGTGGGGAAGAAATATTAAAGTCGAGGCCCCGATTCAAGTCGGGAGAATGTCTATAAGTCTATAAGTGCAATAAATGTACATAAGTAGTCCGTCATTGTGCCTCTACTGGCTCCTACTTCCTTCCGCATCCAGTCTACCGCAAGGCATTGTCGTGCGGAATTCCGACGAGCCCCAGCCTGCGCATTTACAATGGGCGGCGGAAAACAGGCCCGGGCTGAGCGTAATTGCGGTGCAGCCGCGAGCGTCCATTTTAGGTGCGACTGCAGAGCACGTGAACATAACCTTATCACGCGCAGGTGCAGGAGGAGGCTCTTTTGGAGACGTGCCGAGGCGTCTCGTAACTCAATTGCAGGCGAGCCGATATATAAGCGCTGCGCTCGGCAGAATAGGCCGCGCTAGCCTAAACCTGCCGGCAGAACTCGAGCAGGCGTGATTCGAGGGGCAGCTCGAGCGTGCTAACCTAACCTCAGCGACAACGTGAAAGAAATCACAGGCTTCTGATCTCACCTTGAGGCATATACATGCGCGGCACATAAATAGCGGCTACCCATATCCCTCGTGACCTTTTCCGCTCTTGCTTCCCATGGATGTCTTTGAGCTGGATTCTGAGGTTGCTCAGGAGTCGCTGCAAAACCTGTCGCTTGCAGACGCAGAACGTTGTACGCACGCGCCTGACATCCAGGTGCACGGCCCCGAGGACGCATACGATCTAGACGAGGAGCCCACGCCGCTCGAGATCCCGAACACGCTGGGCGGCCGCGGCCAGCCGGGAAAACCGCACCAGCGGCGGCACTCCAGCAGCACCGCCGTGAGCGTCGAGATTGCAGACATCTTCAGCAAGGACTCGCGCCGCAGGAAGAAACGGGCCACAGATTTCGAGCAATTGAAGGTGCTGGGCGTCGGAGCGTACGGGAAGGTGATGCTGGTTAGAGACATCCAGACCAACAAACTGTACGCGCAGAAGCAGCTGAAAAAGGCGAGCATCGTCATCGAGCAGCGCATGGTGACGCAGGCAATGTTCGAGCGCCAGATCCTGGAATCCGTGAAACACCCTTATATTGTGAAGCTGCACTATGCCATCCAGGATCAGCACAAGCTCTATCTCATTCTGCAGTACGCCCAGGGCGGTGAGCTGTTCACGCATCTTGCTGCCGAGCGCATGTTCAGCGAGGACTGCGCGGCCTTCTATGGCGCGCAAGCAGCCTCCGCCCTCTGCCACCTGCACAAAAACGGAATCCTCTACCGCGACCTGAAGCCCGAGAACTGTCTCCTAGACGAGAAGGGAAACCTCCTCCTGACCGATTTCGGGCTCTCAAAAATCGCCGAGAACGACGCGACGTGCAATAGCATGCTGGGCACGCCGGAATACATGGCGCCGGAGGTGCTGCTGGGCGAGCCGTACGACTACACCGTCGACTGGTGGTCGTTCGGCGCTCTTCTCTACGACTTCATGACCGGAAACCCGCCGTTCACAGGCGCCAATAAAGATAGAGTCATCAAAAAGATCGTGGGCCAGAAGTACAAGGCCGCCATGCCCTACTATCTCTCAGCGGACGCGCGGGACCTACTGCGAAGACTGCTGCGCAAGGAACCGCAAAGGAGACTCGGCTATAAGCAGTTCGGAACCATCAAGTCCCACAGGTTCTTTAGAAAGATCAACTGGGACGACATAGAGCATCACAAGGACCGGCTGGACCCTCCGATCAAACCCATCCTCGGCGACCCGCTGGACGCCCCTAATTTCAGCACCGAATTCACATCCATGGCCCTCAGCCCTGTGGTCCACGGCGAGCACCTCGAGTTGTTTGAGAAGGACGTGTTTCACGGATTTAGTTACGCAGGGTCGCTGCCTAAGGAAATGCAGTAAGTTAGGCCTCTGAATTAATCGGGAGAATCCAAGCCCAGTCAATCATAATGCGCAAGCTCATATTGTATCTTGCCCTTTCCCGCTGTCGGCTGCTTGCAGTTGCACCGGTTGCAGTCGCACTGGTTGCAGGAGGCAGGCTGCAGCCTCGCAGCCCGGCTTTAACTGCAGGCACTCACCAGCGAGCTGCACTGATATCAATGCTTTTTCCACAGCATCAGACCAAGATGCCCTCCTTTTTTTCTGAAAGTCGGTAATAATAAAGCTCAGGTTACGTGCTACAGCACAAACCTGCTCATGTAAACAATTCGTGTGGCCTAAAAACTGAAATAGCCGAGATGCAAGGGGTATGCGGCTGCGTCAAATGGCTGCCCGACTCGACGGCGATGAAATGTACCGCGGGTGTTTCACACTCTCGGCGGCCGCTGGATGTCAACAAACGCGCGCCCGCGCGCCTACCCTGAACAGCGCGACTGCGCACACAATTCAATAAGAGTCACACAACCCCTAACCTCTATTACTCGCTTTCGTGGTGGACCCTGCCTCCCTGTGCTGGCACTCCACTTCGCACCTCCAGCGAGCCGCTGTCCCCTTCCATTTCGGAACCACACGCCCGGGTACTCTGTTCGACGTGAGACTCACCCGACGCGTCGCGAGTATACGCCTTAGAAGTCGCTTTTTCCGTGCACCCGCACCAAGATACCTCAGTTTCCACTGGACGCACGCGCCCAAATGTCTGCTGCCGTCGGTATCGTCAGCGAGGCCGAATCACGGCGTCTGCCGGGCGGAGGCTCCGTCCCGTCCGAAACTGGGCCGCAGTTTACGGCGCACCAGCGACGAAACGCGGCCCAGTACCAGACAGCGAACTCCTCGCCGTCCGTGGGCGGAGGTCCGGCCACAGTCCAGCTCGACTCTCTTAATGGGACCTCTGGCCAGACCTCACAACCCTCCTTTCATCGTGGAAAGCCTCGGAGAAGCTACGTCATCCCTAGTACCCCCGTCCCGCAGTCTCTGAGATCGGATTCACACCAGCAAACGGCTATGCTCAATAAAGAAAACACGACTATTCCTGCTCAAAGCACTTTCAGGCTTCCGCCAAACAATAGAGAACCTACCGCGGCTGCGCTTGGACAGCCACCCTCTAATCTGACCCCTAGAGCTCCCCAAGCTGATATCGGAGCTTCTTTTGACCCTGCTCAAAACATTGGTGGCTCGCTGGACTCCATGTTGCTACAAATGCAACAGCAGTCCAACAACCCGATGGCCATGTTTTCTGCCATGAACCAGCCTCAAATTGCATTGCAGCTCGCACAGGCGCAAGCACAGATGGTCGCGCAATTGCAGCTCCAAAGCCAGATTCAAGCACTTCAGGAGCAGTTCCAACAGCTGCTCGAGAAGGACTCTGCATATGACCTCTTTCATTCGGGCCATGGTCGCGCGTCCTCAGGTGCGCGCAAGAAGAAGAAGTCCAGGTCTAAGAAGCGAAGAATACACGCCGAAGATTCCAATACTTCCTCAGGAACCAGGCTTAAGAAATCCAAGCACGACGCTGTTTCCCCGAGCGCACCGCTCGCAGATGGTCCCACTACCGATGCGTCGATTGCGATTACCAGCAAACCTTCTGCCCCGGAACCCAAGACCGCTGATAAAGAAAGGACGGTTGGTTCTGAATCTGATTCTCCGCAGCCGCCTAGAGCTAGCATTGAAGCAGAAAGGCATGTATCAACCGATAGGATGATCGCGGCAGCGAAAGGTGGCCCAGCTGCCGCCAGTCCGTTGAGCACAGAAGAGTCGCCTACGGGCGTACCAAATAAGACTCAAGAGTCGGAGCCGTCTCCGCCGTCGCTTTCAGGTGGCTCGGACAGCGATATATCCATTTCAGATGCTTCGGTCTCAGATGGATACATACCTGCGGCTGAGCGTGCAAAAGTGACCACCACACGAGGTCGAGGAGGATTCCGAGGCCGCGCCAGAGGAAGAGGTCGCGGCCGCGGCGGCCGCGGTGGACGTGTCGCGCGGGGCGGTTTCCGTGGCAAGAAAGCGGATTCTCCACTGGCTGATAATACATTGCTGCCTCCAGTCGTGCAACCTTTGCAGCCTCGACACCACCTGAGAAGAACCAGTGCGCGCAATACCCTCGCAAATGCACAGACTGACGATAGCGATGATGAAGGTCGCCCGGCAATGCGGCGCCCTGCTAGTGCACCGACACGACGTGGCAGACAGCCGGCAGCGGCTCCTCAGCAGGCCCCATTGCTCTCGTTTAGTGGCCTCGGCATGATTTTGGCGGATAAGGGAGGTGCGTACGAGTGTAAGATTTGCAAGGCTGAAAGTTTCCGCTTCAGAAAGACGGCGC
Source organism: Starmerella davenportii (assembly GCA_030579095.1). Taxonomy (NCBI): domain Eukaryota; kingdom Fungi; phylum Ascomycota; class Dipodascomycetes; order Dipodascales; family Trichomonascaceae; genus Starmerella; species Starmerella davenportii. The sequence continues at coordinate 172,441 of JAKUAD010000014.1, forward strand.
TGCAGCACGCATTAGAGCATCTGAGGCAAGACGGCAATGTTAGACGTCGAAAAATACATAGGGCTCGACAGGGCTGAGCTAATTTTTCCTTCTAAGTTCACGAATTTCGCGATACGGCAATTGTGTGATCTGTACTCCGCCACCACATATCCTAGTGAGGCGGCGAATACACAGTACGCACCATGATCGTTGTTATTGGCTGTTTGAACACTGTTTCAGAAGCAATATTAGGGTGGCTCTATAATTGTTTACTATTTCACGCGTACTAGCAGGGGCGCCCGAGAACTACTCCAGCACATAGACATGGTAGTCGCCTCCAACTTCTTGCAACGCCTTCTCAGTAATTTCCCAGGGCACGCTAAAGATTCCCGAATTGATTTTGGGCATATTGACGACTGTGTCATCAGTTATCTGAGATTGTAAATCTTCTAAGCATCTCTTGGTTAATTCGTAAACCTTTTCGACAGTTGTGTAGTCGTTCGTGAACAGGCACGCAATACGATAGTCTCCGTCGGATATCAACAAGGCGCTGCCGAGTAGGCTCGGCCCTTTTTGCTCGCATACCTGGCGGTAAGTTTCAAACGCTTTCGGAAAACGCCGACGGAAAATTCCTGCGATCCCACCGCCCCAAATACCGTTATAGTTACAGGCGTGCGCTAGGATGCCGCTTTCAACATTGAACAGATCGCCCTGGACGTATGTTATCATGGTAACCGCGCTTATTAATTGTGGTAGCACATATAATCTGCATAAGCCCCTCTTGCATATGCACCTCCATGCATGGAGGATTCATCGCGCATATTGTGTCCGCGCCATAGAGCTACACTTAGCCTTTTGCGCCAGATCGGGAATCGACAGAGAAAAGTCGTCTGATATTTCAGCGACTTCAAACGCCTCGATTTCTCCACAATTACAAGCTGTAGAGCCCGCAGCTGATGAAATGTCAGTTGCTGACGCTGGTCAGCGAGAATGAGACGTAGACGAGCTACCGGGAGCCATAAAAATACGGCAAGATTTGCTTTTTTCCTACTTTTGTTTGAACCAGCCATCGAAGGCAGGATTATAAGTGCTTTTTCGGCGGTTTAGGCGTTGGGATACTTAATTGAACCTGACTCTACCAAATTCAGGCTCGACTAGACTCTCTGGCAGGGTAAGTGCCACACGGATGTTAGATCCTAAAGATTGGAGCCAGCGCTGAACGGGGACGCTAGATTATATATCTACAAGTCGGGAAAACAGGCGTGATCCCAGCAACTGTCTAATTAGTACAAAGCTAATCGCTGATGGCGGCTCGTATCACGCCGATCATGCCTGCAGTTTGGATTTTTTCACTGCCACCATTGCTGAGCCGATATTCAACATCAGCAAGCCCTGATAGAATTCGCCCTCTCGCCTTTTCGTCAATATCTACATCAACCATTGCGTCTCCGATCATGGAAAGCATATCAGCAAGGGCCAGACCTTTCTCCTGCTTCATTTTTGTGAGTAAAGGATAGCTCTGCGGCCAGTCCTCAGTGAGAAGCGAGTATATAAGAGTCTCGATATCGCGCGGGTCGGGACTACCAACACATTCGTATACATCTGCAGGCTGGATGGCACCCTGAACCCGTGCGGCACAAGCCTGCAGGACGTTCAGATTTCGGCGCATGTCGCCGTTGGATTGTTTGATAAGTGCCGTAAGAGCTGCTTCGGTGATATCAAGGTGTTCCTCTGCAATCACATGCTCGAGAAACTTGCGTGCAGCCGCCTCTGCGACGGGTGAGAATCGGAACCTCGTGCAGCGCGAGATCAGCGCTGGGTTGAGCTTGTGGGCGTAATTGGCCAAAATACAAAAGCGAGTGTGGTGCGAGTACTTCTCAATAATCCTCCGCAACGCGTTTTGGGCTACGTTCGTCATTGCGTCCGCCTCGTCTAGCACAATAAGCTTGAACTGTTGCTGCGCGGCGGGGCCGCCGAACATCTGGCGCGTCGACGCAAACATCTTGATCTGCTCACGAACTACGTCAATACCGCGATCATCCGACGCGTTCAGCTCCAGGATCATGCTGCGATACTGCTTTCCGTAGAGCTCTTTGGCGACCGCAATAATGGTCGATGTCTTTCCTGTTCCAGGGGGACCGTAGAACAGAAGGTGAGGAAGCTGTTTCTTCTTGATGAACTGTCTGATTGTCTCCACTATCCCTTCATTTCCGGCGACATTGTCCAGCGTTTCTGGTCGATACTTCTCGACCCAAGGCAGACCGTCCGACATGGTCAGGGTTGGGTGTACGTTTGTAAGTGCGATGTGAGCTTCCTGGACGCCGATGTAGAGCTCTCCCTACGAAAAACAAAACGTGTGAGCAGGAAATTTTACACGGCCGCGGATGCGCTGTCACTGCGACTCTCTCCAGTAACGGAATGCCGCGATCTAACCCTTACCTGACTGACTCCTCTGCACAGACCGGCTGGATATAACCGACTAGCGGCAACAGATATGATACATTGTAATTAGCGCTTTGCACAGAGGCACCAATAATTGTGTCGTAGTATGTGATGATCAGGTAGTTATTCTCGCAGTTGTTTTTAGGTTTATCCTCAAATAGCCATTTAAAACACCGACTGCCCCGCTAAATTAATGGCCAACAAAACAGGAATAGTCGATACTTTGGATTCGTTTCCTTGACGATGCTTTTATCTACTCTTGATCCTCAACTGCCGACAATATATACAGAATATCTACATATACAGGGGCTCACAGGAGTGCGCCAGCGAGCCCCGCTTGATCGATACAGATATGTATGTGATGAAATTTCTATAAGCTCCTTGCTTCCCCCCGGTGAGCCGGTTGATTAACAAGATTCGGTTTGCGGAACTAGAAGCATGCTCTGTCGATTGCTGCTTGGTCACTGTTGGAAGGCTTCTTCCCCGGCGTTTTTATATCTTCTGGGCCCATCCTGAAGAACAGAAATTCAAGCTCGATGATTGTAGGGGTTGAGCCACGCATCCAGTAATTCGTAGCACTGAGAATGCGCCAATATGGCTTGGCAGCAGTGACGCTATTTAGATATAAATACTGCAATAGAATATTGAAAAACATGAATAATAAGGTACTCGAGGGACATATCTACACTAGTTCGGTGTCAGACAATTCAATGACATCCTTCTGATCGCTGAAGTCAAGCAGAATCGTTTTTACCTCAAAAGGCTTGAACTCGAGGGTAACAAAGAAAATCTTAGGCGTCATCTCATGCGGAGACACCTCAATGTCGAGCTTTTTGTAGGATTCCTTGTCCTCAAGTGTATTTGTCTCATAAGCAGCAGCAAGAGTGAGGACCCTGTCTATAACGACCTTCTTAGTAGCTCTGGCTCCCAGAGATTCATAGAGTCGAAGTACAACTCTCTTTTGTCCGGGTTCATCCGCATCCGCAAAGGCACGCTTTACTGAAGATTCGCGGACTGACTCGTCACCTTGTAGAGTGAAGATGCCCCTGTCGCCAAGATCCTCCGCGTTCTTCATCGCGCGTGTCCACACAGGGCTGCTGTTAAATGCCTCGGCCAGCCACACTGTATGCGGAGAAAGGCCACCTCTGTGTGGAGCCAAGGCGTAGCGGAACTTGTGAGCGCCCATATCTGCTTGCGGATCGGGATTTTTCGGGGCACGTAGCAAGCTTAGACGCATAACATTACCCTGGACTGAATACCCATATTTGCAGTCGTTCAGCAAGCTGACACCATATGACCAGTCACTGAGATCAGCGTATCTGTGACCACAAACCTCAAAACGGGACGCGTCCCACGATGTATTGTAATGCGTCGGACGATGGTGCATACCAAAAGCCGTCTCGTAGGTCGCGTAGTCATTGAATACATCAACCGGGAATTCAACTTTCAGGAACTGGTAAGTCTCGTGCCAGTCGACTTGCGTAACAAACTCGATGAAGTGAGAACGCACAAGAATGCGCTGCACTATACGTGAATTGCCGAAGACGTACTCAATCTCGGCACATTGCTCATTATGTTGGTGCCACCTCACAGGCTCTAGGCGCACGACCTTCTCGGCGGCATACTGCTCCGTATCCCAGGCCGGGAAGTTCTGCGGTTGGTCTTCGTAAAGGACTAGTTGGTTCCCCGTCCCATTCAGGACCTGCCGATTGGCAAATTTATCTCGCAACTCAACGAGTTTTCCATTGTCAAGTTCGAGCTGGAATCTTTCATTCTCCAAAACCATAATATCATCGGTGACGTCCGGACTGGGTGCACTAGGGGTGTCCGTAAATGCCGAAGGAATGCTGTAGCATTCATCGGCAAACATCCATTCGTCGAATGCACCTTCCTTGAGTTCGCACATCACGCGCAGCCAGGATGCGTCTTTTGCTTTGCACCTCTCCTGACCTAAAGCCTCTAAGGATTCATCGAGCAGTTTATTGCCCTCCTCCCAGACCTCTTTGTAAATCCTGCGCGCGTCCTCGTAGATCATAGTGATACCGGATCCAGGAAGAACGTCATGAAACTGGTTGAGGCATACCTTTTCCCAGAGTGATTCGATTGTGGCAAAAGGGTAGGAGTACGACGCGACAAGAGAGGCCAACGTCGCATAAAATTCCACGACGTACATCAGCGCCTCACTGTGACGATTCCCACGCTTTATGGCCGCTTGGGTCGTGTAGGTTCCCCGATGATACTCGAGGTACATCTCGCCAGACCACGTAACCAGCTCGTTTCCGTTGGCCGTGGCAGCCTGGATAGCTTCAAAGAAAGCGTTTGGAGAAAATTGAGGACCAGATGCGACAGTTGGTAAAGCACGGGCCTCGTTAGATATTCCTCTGCATCGACGCAGGCTCTCGAGCATCGCTGAGGTAGGGCCACCTCCGCCGTCACCGTAGCCAAAGAGAAGAAGCGCACGTGGGTCGGACTCCTGACTGCGGTTCTGAGTAGTCGTGCGGAGAACGTCCCCGACAGTCGCATCCGCCGTGTATGTGTTTAAAGGCGGCATATGGCATAGAACTTGCGAACGGTCGAGCCCGACCCAATTAAAAGTGCTCAAGGGGAACTTGTCCACGTCATTCCAACTGAGTTTTTGCGTGAGGAAGTACGGCTGACCAGCAAGGCGGCACACTTGCGGAACTTGTGGGGCGTATCCGAATGTATCTGGCAGCCAGAAGACGCGCGAACGCAAGCCGAACTCGCGCTCAAAAAATCGCTGTCCCAGGCACATCTGGCGAACCAAAGACTCTCCTGAGGGCATATTGGTATCGCACTCGACCCAAGAGCCGCCGATGGGTACAAACCTCCCACCTTTCACCGCTGTCCGCAAACGCTCAAACAAATCTGGGTGATCCTCCTTGAGCCATTTGAATTGCACTGCCTGCGAAGCCACGAAAACATACTCTGGGTACCTTTCCAGCAAATCTAGTTGGGAAGCCCAGCTGCGTGCGACCTTGCGTCGTGTTTCAGCAAAAGGCCAAAGCCACGCGGTATCTATGTGGCAGTTTCCGATACAATACACGAGGTTTTTACCCACCTCGGCAGTGTCCGGGTAAGGCGTATCGGCGTCAGCTTCCTCTCCCTGGACGGCGTACACGTCGGCAGAGTCCACATTTCCGAGGAACGTCCGCGCAAGCGCACGGCAGGTTTTGACGCTTGGGTCCACATTTCTGCGATCGAAAGCATTGATAATGCGGTTAGCGACGTCAAGTGCCCGCCGACGTTGCCAAGAGTCCGCAGGCAGCTCGCGCGCAACTGAACTCAGAGCATCGAAATCCGCTTTAAGCGCGCGGACGGAACCGTGCGGAAGCACAAGGTCCGCACGACCAAGCATGAATTGGCGGTTTGGATCGGCAGGAGTACCAACGCCAGTAATGTTGTTGCAACTTGTCTCTATGAAAAACGTGTGCCACTCCCCATCGAGCCATTCTTTACTCAAAGATATCTCGGTGCGCCCGTGTTCGCCACTCAGCCCTTGCAAAGGCGTACCGTCGGCGGAATAATAGAAACCCTCGTCAGAGGAGTCAAAATCGAACAAGGGTGCCTCTTCAGCCTCCATCCACCTTTCGGGCACTTTCAGCTCCACGCGGAACCAGTGCGTGCTCCAGCTGGGACCAAAGAAGTCGCCTTTGTGAGCCGGACGCCAATGGCCTTTGGCTTCCTTAATTGCTTCACTAAAACTCGGACGGGCAAGATCTGGAACGCTGAAGACTTTTAGGCTAACATTCTCGCTGCTGTCCACGCGCTCGCGGTCGACGAAGGCTGCTAAATTGAGACTCCCGTACTCCCCAAATCGCGCCGTAAACTGCTGCAGGCGGCCTTGGTAGGCGCCCTCAAACCGCTTGGGTCTGGGAAGTTCATTGCGCTGCGGATAGCTCATTCTCAAGTCACAAGCTCCGAGTGCAATTGGTAGATTGCGCGGTTACACTTGAATTGAGACGTTGCTGAATAGACGATTATAGATGTTAGGGTTGACGCACGTCGCTAATGGGTCCCGATTTGTAACAGATTGGCTCTCTATCAAGGCGCATGGGCGTACTCGCCTGCGTCGGTTTCCGGTGCCTTGAAATTCTCTCCGAGGACTGAGCCCATGAGGCTCATTCTATAAATAGACTGAAGATAGCTTAATGCTGCGGAATAGTCACAGGAGATCCTGCGCACGCAGGGCACGCATACCTGCATGGCGATGCGAGCGATTCACTCAGATCCGTATTGCTGTAAGCAAGCGGTGTTTTGCGCCCATTCCCGATTATGGTGTGCAACGACGACATTGCAAGGCGGCGCGCCACTAATCCCGTTTCAAGACACGTGCGGTATTAGCTGACCTGCATGTGACCGATACTCATAGCAGCTGCCTCACCAGGATGTGCTGCAGGTGTGTCGATATTGCCTAACTTTAACCCACGCGTCGGTTACTTCTCTTTAGGTACGACTCTCTTAGTGAGAGAGCAGCGCGTAGGGTTAATCCTGCCTCAGCACGAGGTGCATTGTGTCAGTGCTTAGCGGCAAGTGAGATACCTGCGTCACGAAGGAGGGAATATTTGCAAAAATTCACAAAACAGTCCTTCCGGACCCCTTGATCTATATTTCATGAGCGAAGCTTGTATCTATTTGTATGCTTTACGCCATTCTATATCTCGCGCGACAATATAGCCTCGATGGCCCACGAGATGTACTCCTTGCGACTACTCAGATTGAAGCCATACATTTGCTCCAATTCTCTCCGTACTGAACGCTTTGTGATTTGTGATAGGTCACTTTTTGCGAGAATGTCGCGAATAGCGTTCGTTAAATCCTGGTCTGTAACCACCTGCGACTTTTCTGGTGCGAGGTGGATATTGTCTGTCAACACACTAGCAGCTTCAGACACAGAATCGCGGAACGGATTGGTGGGGTCATTCAGCATTTGGACCGTCGGAGCCAAACTCATCGTGTCCATATCGCGCTGAACTTTGCCGTCGGCAAAGGGATTTTCGTCGCGCGCGTTCCACTTGTCGCCCTCGTAGTCCTGCCACGAGCGCTTGGGAATCTCACTGGGGTCGAACTCACCCTCATCATTGACCAGAACCTTTTTGCCTTTCTCGCCGACAACCATGCGGGTATTTCCCCATGAAAAGTCGTCCATATACCAGAAAGAGTACAATGGCAAGATGAACGAGTGAACGGGAAGCGCAAGCAAATATACAAACATCCAACCAATCATCTCCCACTTAAGCCGGAGTACAAAGATGACAATCTGCAAGCCGTACACGCCCAAGAGCAGTATGATCGACGACCATGGGACAGTGCCTCCGCGCGTTGAGCACAGGTAGATCAAATAAGCGATGTACCCGAGAGTACACGGCTGGATAAACGTTGAAAACAGGTCAATGAGAACCATGAACCGCATACTGAAGCAACAGAAACCGCACATCTGACTCATTGGCATCAGCTCAACCATATTGTGGACAGTTGAATTGATCCATCGGCGACGCTGAGAAAGTAGGACCTGCCATGAATCAGGTGCGACAGTCCATGCATGAGCATGGCGCAAGAATTTTGTTGTGTAGCGCGAATTGTACTTCAGGAGCAGCGTCGTAAGATACCTGTCTTCACCCAGCTGAAGCAGGTTTTTCATGTGCAATGTTCTCACATTGTTTTCGCTGTAATATTCGAGCACCGGATGGCTGACGAGCAGTGGTCGGCCATCGCTTTCATCGAACAGGCGATACAGAGAGAAACAACCCGGAAGACACGTCACGGTGCCGAACAGAGACTCGAAAGCTTTCGAAAGATTATGGCTGATGTAGTACTCGTACACCTGCATCATAGTCGTCAAGGACTGCTTCGCGTTGGACAGCTCTGTTTCACCACAGATTGATTGCACGCGCGTATCTTTCACCATCTTTCCCATGAGCTGTGCGAGTGATTCACGACTGACTTCTGTATCCGCATCGACTTGCATAAGGAACTGATAGTATGCCGGCGGAACACCGATGATATCCTGCATTTGATGGTACATCTCCAGCTCAAGAGGATTCATAGGCGTGTTGTAATGGACGCGGTTGAAGAAGCGCATGAGAATGAGCTGCGAGTCTCGCTTGCCACGATTGCCCGGACGGAACACCTCGGTGGCTTTTCCAACCTTTACTATGACCATGTATGGTACAATGTGGCCGCCAGTCTCGTAAAGTCCGGTGTAGATCTTGCCATAGTTTAGCTGTTTGTCTCCCTCACCCAGGCTCTCGAATGCAAGAGCTGGAGGATCCACATCGATAGGGTGCCCAAGAATGTCAAGCACGATCCGCGGTGTAGGCTTCTCGTTCCCAGATCCTACGATCATACCATCGCAAATGATAACTAGCAATTTGCGCTTGTCGTCATACTTGGTTCGTGTGAGCGAGTCTATTGCTCGCCGCAAGGAAGGCTCGTCTTCGGTATAAACCGGAATCTGGCAGATAACAAATTTGTCGAGGTCATCAGGGTATTCGTAGCTCCCGAACTGGAGAGCTGCGACAAATTTGACTGCGATCGTGGACACGACAAAGCATGTGATTCCAAGTAGCAGGTAGCGAGCAAAAAGACATTGTGCCGAATTTTGCGTGTCAAGCTTGCCGTACAGAAACAGATTCTGTAAGCATCGTTTGGTTTCAAAAATTGTCGACTCGTTGAGCGTTAGTTGCTGGAACTTCTTTGAGATATCTTGCCCCAAATTGCGCTGCATTAAGTCGACGACAGAAGAGTCGAAGAAGGAGGTGCTTATCCCTGTATTTGAGACGTCAAACATATTGCCGTTAACGTAGTCTGTGACGTCAAAAACGTATCCGTCCAGACTAAACAGGGCAAGGCTGTCGTTGTTCACCAATTCCTTCATCGTCTTAGGCGTATAGCCCAGGAAACTCTTAAAGTAATGCTGCGAAAAGTAGCTCATGTGCTCAAGGTACCAATCTGGGCGAGAATCGTTCGTGAACGCACGAAAGTCGTGGTAGACTGCGTTCGAGTCGGTATAGTTGTAAGGGTCACCTATGACAATTTGGTCGCTAGTGACTAGCGAGCAAGCTGCCGAAACAGGAACGGGAAAGAGATCTGAAACGTCCTTTCCTCCGTACGCCAGGATTTCAGTGCGAGAAACAATCGAAGGATAGTGCGTGGATGCGAATTGAGTGATATCAAAGACAAGCCCTCTTATGGCAACGTAGACATGATCTGGGTCACTGTCATAGGAGTACGCCGAAAGTTCCGCCTTGCTCATCACGTTCTGCAAAGGGCAAATAAAGTACGGGAGGCCGATGAGGATAATCATCGAGGAGGCACATATTCCCCAGATGATCAAATTGATAGCAAGCTTTTCACGCCACGCGAGCTTCACGCTGGCAAAAGTTCCGCGGATGAACAACGTTGGGTACCACCAAGTGTACAGCCATACGATTGCTAGCCAGGTCTTCCGCTCCTGCGAAGTGCGTGGAGGCGCAGTGAAATCTATCGCGTCATGTGGAATGTCGCTGGCACTTTCAATTACGTCTCGCTTGTTGGGAACATACGAGAACATATTTCCAAATCCTCCGGCAAGATTCCTACTCTCCAAGTTGTCCGCAAACTCGTCAGACGCATCACCGACTGCTTTGAATTTGGCTGCGGCCTCGTCGACGAAGTGGAAATGCGGGTCCACTAATGAGATCCATGCAGTTTCGCTCAGTAGGACACCTGTAAGGCCAACTACGGCATCGCGTGGGAGCCACCCTCGAGTCTCTATTGCACGCTGCGCTTGATCGCGGTCCCCTCCGGCGCCATCAGCATCGGTGAGCTTGAGAAACTCGGGAAATGGCATAAACACCGAGAGATCCATATCTTTCGTGCGCAATGCTAGCTCCGGAAGCCCCAACGCAGCCACCTGCTGGCGCACACAGCGAGCGTCTAACGAAGAGACAAGGCGCTGATCGTTGGGTTTCAAGCAGAGCACAAAGTACGCATTAGTTCGGTCCATTGAGTCTATTGCCTCGTCTAGAGACAGAATGTAGCTGAGCACACCAGAGATCTTGGACTGCTTCACTTCAGCACCTCGACCGCGAACCATCACCGGATTTGATAACCGGCGCGCAGCTTTGTGCTCGTAGCGAATAGTTCCAGAGCGCTGGACAGTCCCGGACCGCTGTAAACTGGATGCACGCACAGGCTCCGACTGCCTCACTGACATCTGGCGCCTCGGCTCAGAGTGCAAATGCGCCTGAACGGCTGTATTATCAATGGTAGTGTCGACAACTACCGAGGTTTCAAACACTAACTTCAGGAAAGCATTGCTAGTGTACTGCACAAACAACCCGATGACATCTGTACCCAGTGTCTCCTGCGCCCCACGCAATAGCCCCGCTACCGAATAGCTGCTCTCTCCAGCAAAGTGATTTACAGCAAACTTGTCGTTGGCGACAGAAACAATGTTGCTATTGGGGAACCGACGCGCTAGAGAGTCGCGAAGACTGAACTCATCGCGGTCGCGCTTAGCATATTCGTTCACTACTGCCAGTACGCCCGAGTGCGGCTTGGCTAGTATCTTGACGGTTTCAGCATTGTCAAAGAACTCCATTACCGGCACTGCAACGTCCTCACTCTCAAGAAGATCCTGAGGCGCGCGGAAGTACACGTGCACTAGGTAGTTGTACCACATCTCGTTGGCACAGTTATGCAGAAGCCTATCAAGATGCGGTACTTGCCCCGGTGCCGCGGCCTGCGACGGCTGAAACCCTGGGAAATCCGCGATGCTGATAGTGGCGGCTATGAGGGAGGACTCTGATTCTAGCGCGAGTTCCTGGTTGATTTTGTCGGTAATGAAACTGAACAGCATCGTATACAGCGTGCGTGCCAACGCATCGGCCTGTTCGCGCGCACCATGCATGTCCAGCACCACGGTGAACCTGTCATTCTGCACAGTGACTGTTTTAGACACAATCGAGGCCGCAAGCACATCCGTGGGCACACCTAAAAACTGTGCTACGAGATCCACCACTTCCATGTTAATGATCTCCACTGCCGCTGTGGGCGCGACTGACGCGTCGTGTGGCGTGCTACGGAATTTCAGCTCACCGAGATGCAGAATTGCTGCGAGAATCTGGAAGATATTCGCGACATCCGGGCGGCTGAATCCCAGACAGTAGAGCGCAACCTTTAGTTGCTTGAACTTGAATCTATCGTCCACGCCTGCGAGATGCAGCTGGCTGAAATGGCCGAGAAAGCGGAAGTTGCGGTTCTCGAGCTGCAGATGCTTTCGCTCGCTGTCTGAGAGCCCGTGCACCATGTAATAAAACACCTGGTAGTTTCGCTCGTTCGTGTTCACGCGCGTGACACGTTGGCGCTCCAGTCGATAATCGTACACCGCAAACCCCACCAGGTTCGCGTCGTGGTCGTACTGCAGCTCGCGGATGAGCCCCACTTTGGACGCCGCCGGAGACGCCGCAGTCTTTGCTGTTGAAAACGCGTCAAGGACGTATTGTACCGATCGCACCTTAGCGCTTAAAGGGTTTCCGGCAAGCGTGAGCAGGTTTGAGAGCAGCGCGGCCGCGTACTCGGATTTCCCACTGCCCATTTCGCCAAGAAAAACGCAGCTCTGGCTCTCCATGCGCACGGCCATCCGGTTCTGCACGCGCGTGGCGAGGTCCTTGAAGACCTGCTCCTGATTCACATCCAGGTCGCCGGTGAACGTGTTCAGCGCCACGAGCGTGCGCGACGAGACCGTGCTGAAGGGGATCCCCTGGTGGAACCGCGACGCGAGGTGCGCGGTGATCCCGCGCTCGGTGATGCTCGCGGGCGGCAGCTGCGACAGATCTGCCATGGTACGTCGACAAACAAACGCGGTTAGGGCGCGTAGGTAACCGTGCGGGCTAATTATAGAAATTATGCACGCACGTCTGCGGCATTAGTGCGAGGCCGGCCTCATCTGCGTCGCCGCAGGCATGGTACTTTTCACCCGCGCGCGCGCAAGCTGCGCGCCGGGGCCCCGCGTCATGTCTGCTCGTGAGGGCTCGCCGCCACGCGTCACGAAGCTGTCACAGCGTGCATATGTCTCACTGCATCTGCAGGAGAAACACGTTGGCCCGCGGTGGCGTGTAGCACGGCGAAGAGTAGTCTCCACTGAAAGCGTACACATAAACACAGGACGCAGAAAAGTGGCCCCACGAAGACCTAGGGCACTTCCGAGCTGCTGAATGCGAACTACAGGCTGCTGTTAGCTAAAATCGCGTATAAAATTTCATTCGCGGTCGTAGTGGTGGCTTCTGGCCCGGATTTTGCAGAATCACGGAGGGGCGCCCGTCTACCCTATCTCCACGGTACCCTCTCCCCTAGCAGTTAAGAAGCCAGCGGCGGCCAGCGGCGGCCCGTGCGGGACCCGGACACCAACTGGCCGATCGGCGCACCATCAGCGCATGCGACTTAACGTAGACTGTCCAGACAACCTTTGCCTCGAGAAGCTTGCCCCGTTCCCTCATCGCGTGTCTTACGCTGGTGTCGCTCCGCCCTAGCGTATGCCCTAGCATGCAATGTAAGCGGCTCTCGAGATAGCGTAAACAAACAAATTTTAGGCGCGCTGAAGGCCGCACTGGACCCCGCACGGCCCTGTTCTGCTATATACTCACATAGCTAGCCTTTTGTAAATTTGTTTTCGTGCTCCTTCGACGTCCTCCGCCGGGGAAATCTGCGCACGAACTCGCGCGCCTAACCGCGAATATAAATAGCGCGCCCGTGGCGCGTCCTTACATACGCAAGCTGCCCACTTAGCGACTTAGGATACTGTCATGGCGCGGTTTGCAGCGAGTACCGGCCTGAATGCGTCCGGGCTGCTGGCAGCGCTGCACGAGCTTTTCGTGCACAGTCCGGACAAGTCGATGTTCCTAGACAGCACCGCTGCCCTCGTCATCGACCGGCACGCGCCGGCGGCGTTTGTAGAGCGGGTTGTCGAGCACGCCGTGGCTCGCAACGAGGATGAGCTAGTGCTGCTGCACCCAGCGCATGCCGCGGCGCATTCGCTTCTTCTGGGGACTCTGCAGCAGTTCCCTAGACTCGACGCGCGCGTGCTTACAGCGCTGGCGGTGCTGCAGCCGTTTCTGACCGCGATGACGCCTACAAACCTTAACGAGCGGTTCCACAGCGGCGTGGGTGTGCGCCTGAGCCTGAACGGGGTTGGCGATGTGGTCAGCGCGCGCGTGCATTTGGCAGCTGCGCCGCTGCTGAGCCTGGACCCGCTGCTTGCGCTGCCGGCTCGCGCGAATCACAGATGCTTCGACGTGTTCTATCACATGCTGTACTCCCAGGACGATCCGAACCTGCAGCTGCGGGCGCCAGAGGATTATGCGTTGCTGCGCGCGTCGCAGACGTACCTTCTGCCGGCATGGGTCGCGTTCGCGGACGACTACGCTTTGGCCAAAGACTGGGCTGATAACGCCCAGGAGGTCTTTTCAAAGCCTTTCTGCCGACAGCTCATGATGACCCTCAGCGGTATTCTGCTCCTAGGCAACCCCGAAAGTATTGCTGATGGTGCAAGTTTGATTGGCCTCGACTACGCCGCCTGTAGGGAACCTCCTTTAACGCTGGTGCGTGACGCATATCTGGCGCTGCTGCAGTCGGTCGAGGTCGAGCTGAACAGATATCTGTCCAAGTTGGACTTGCCGAGCACCGGTGGCGATGATGACGCCATCTACTCCGTGGTGACCCTGGCAGAATTGCCAACCACTCCAGAGCACCAGGCGATGGTACTGCGCGCGAAGTTTGATTTACACACGGGAATCAACGCCGAAATGGTGCAAGACGGTCTGCAGCTTCCAAGCATGCCTCCCAGTGTACAGAAATCCGTCGCCAAGCTCGAGCGGGCTACATCTGAGCTACCCACATTGCGCCCAACATTCCGAACGCTGCTAGATGCCTCGGCAGTTTGGTTCAAGGACGCACTCGATGCCCCGCTCGACGTATCTGCGCTTCTACCCCTATCGCGCGCTTGGACAGCATTGAGTTTAGCGCCCTCGGCAACGGCTCAGAGCGTTGCGGACCAAACTGCCTGGCACAGCGCGTGCGTCAGCGTGCAAATCAGAGACCTGTTCCTGCCTGAATGGATCCAGCGTTCGCAGCAGGCGGACTATACGGCCGACTACGATATACTTGAGTTCCTGGAAACGTTCGCCCCGGCTTTGCCCCCTCTCGAAGCGTCGACGCTTCCCGGATGGGCCGCGCAGCATTTTGGACCGAATGATTTCTTCCAGGGCCACAGCCGAGTCTATCTCAGTGAGCGGGCATTTTCAGATCTCACTGCAATTCTAGAATCGTGTATGCAGCATGCCGCGGCGCACGGACAACCAACGCCGGCCTTAGCACCGTCATTTCCCACGTCAGGTACATCCTACCCTTCATCATACTCGCCATCATTCGTCCAGTCTTACGCACCGTCGTTTTCACAGTCGCAGCGTTTCGCTCCAGCGCAGGCTTATGCAGCATCCATTGCGCCTTCAGGGATGCCTCCAACAATTGGCTCATACGTACCTTCTTTTGTGCAGCCCTCTCTCGCACCCACAGCGGGATCGGAAGCGCTATCAAAAGCTCCAGTAGTTCCCCCGCGTGCCACGGATGTGCCTCAACAGGTGGAAGAGATGCTGGAGCCGTACTATACCCGCAACCCTGAGGATGAGGAGGAAGATGAGGCCGCCGAAACTGACGAGCTGATACAAGATTTGAAAGGTTTGGAAAATGCGCAGGTGGAAGTTTTTACCCAAAGTGCGCAGAGAAAAGCGTGGGTTTACCTCGTTTGGATGCTCACTTGGTGGATTCCTAGTCCACTTTTGACTTTCATTGGTGGCATGCGTCGAAAGGATGTTCGACTTGCTTGGCGTGAGAAGGTCGCGATTTTTTTCCTAATATTCTTGTTCAACGCATTCATCACCTTCTACATGATCGTGCTTGGGCGCCTGATTTGTCCCGACTACGACAAGGTATGGAATCACAAGCAACTCAGCGAGCACCAGGGTACGACCGACTTCTACGTGGGTATTCACGGGAACGTCTATGACATTACAAAGTTCTACAAGTTGCAGCATAGCGATAATGGTGTCAAGACGAGTTCGTCTGTGATGCTACCGTTTGCAGGTTTGGATTTGAGCGACTATTTCCCTCCCCCGCTCACTGTCGCTTGTCCTAGTTTGGTGACAGACGATAGCGTCAAACTCGTGTACAATACCACGAAGAGCCCGTACACCGATGCAATGCACACGAGTGGGTCGTACTACGTGCCGAGCAATACCACTGCGCTGCATGAATATACCTGGTACGACAAGGTCTTTCTGCCCAAGATCATGCAGTACTACAAGGGCCAGATCGTGGAAACGAATTCTGACGTTGCGAAGAAAGTGGCCGAGGATAGTTCTCTTTATCTGGTGATCTACGACAAGAAGATCTACGACATGTCGAACTACATCCAGACAATCAACCAATATCAGTCGTCGGTCAGCACAGCCTATGCGAAGTTTAACTTCTTCCCTACATCGGTAAGCAACCTGTTCACCAATTATCAAGGCACTGATATAACGGACAAGCTTAACGCGCTAGACGAGACTACCAGAACGCAAGCTCTGGAATGCATGAACAATGCGTTTTTGTATGGTTACTACGACTTCCGTCAATCTGCCAAGTGCCAAACGGCGAATATCATTCTGCTTGTGCTCGCTGGCCTTTTGACAAGTGTGACCCTCGTGAAATTCCTGGCTTCGATCAGGTTCGGACCCAAGCCCTTCCCTGCCATGCAAGACAAATTCGTTGTGTGCCAGGTGCCCGTGTATACCGAGGGCGAGGACGATATGCGCTTGGCAATTGATTCGCTCACTAACCTGGAGTATGACAATCGGCGTAAACTGTTAGTGCTCATCTGTGACGGTATGATCACTGGTGAGGGAAACGACCGACCGACTCCCGAAATTGTGTTAGACGTACTTGGCGTCGATGAGACAAGAGTGAATGCAAAGTCGTGTGCGTACCACGCCATCGCTGAGGGCTCTCGAGAATTGAACTATGCCAAGGTTTACTCCGGATTGTACGAACATGAGGGTGATATTGTTCCCTATATCTGCATCGTGAAAGAGGGAGCTCCGGGTGAGATGCGTCCAGGGAATCGTGGCAAGCGCGACTCGCAGCTTATTTTGATGAACTTCTTCAATCGTGTTCATTATGCTGACCCAATGTGTCCACTAGATCTCGAAATCTTCCACCACATGAACAATATCATCGGTATAGAGCCGGAACGTTTTGACTATCTGCTTACTGTCGATGCAGACACCAAGGTCCACAAAGAGAGTTTGAACCGCATGATAGCCGCTTGCGTCGCTGATAACAACATCAGTGCTGTCTGTGGAGAAACCGCTATACAAAACGAGAAGCAGAGCCTGTCCACCATGGTCCAGGTATACGAGTATTTTATCAGCCACCACCTCACCAAGGCCTTTGAGTCTCTCTTTGGATCGGTTACTTGTTTGCCTGGTTGCTTCTCGCTATACCGTCTGCGCAGCGCCAAGCGTTCAAAGCCTTTGCTCATGTCCTCAGAGATCATTCGTGATTACTCTCTGCGGCACGTCGACACGTTGCATAAAAAGAACCTGTTTTCACTGGGTGAGGACCGCTACCTGACGACGCTCATGTCTAAACACTTTGCGAAGATGAAGACGAAGTTCATCGCAGACGCCAAGTGCGAAACACGCGTTCCGGCTGAGTTTTCCGTCCTATTATCCCAGCGACGCCGCTGGATCAACTCGACTGTGCACAATCTGGCAGAGTTACTGTACCTGCCTACCTTGTGCGGGTTCTGTCTCCTCAGCATGCGCGGGATAGTATTCATTGATCTTGTGGGCACACTCCTCTTGCCCTCGGTGGTGATCTACCTCGTTTATCTGATCTATGTCATCGCTTCCAAGACTTCGCCTCTTCCGCTGATATCAATCGTACTTATCTGCGCAGTTTATGGTTTGCAGGGGTTGGTTTTCATTCTGCACCGCCGCTGGCAGCACATCTTCTGGATGATTGTTTATCTCGCTGCGTACCCTTTCCACTCTTTCATCCTCCCGATATACTCGTTCTGGTATATGGATGATTTCTCGTGGGGCAACACGCGTGTTGTTATTGACGAGTCCAAGGGCAAACGGGTAGTCATACAAGATGATCAGGACGTATACGATCCCCGCACAGTGCCTTTCGAGACTTGGGAATCGTACGCCACTCGCAAAGGGTTCCCAGGACGCGAACGTGCGATCGTTTTTGACGTCAAAAAGGGCCGCATTGTGCGCGAAGTGTACGAAGATCCCACGCACTACGTAAATTGGGAGAAAAATATGGATCCTGATCCTGTTGACGGAGAGTATGACTTGCGCGACAGCCAACCGCCTGACTTGAAAGGTCACCGTCGCGCCAGTAGTGTCAACACGCTGCAAGTACCCACGGATACGTTTGACGCCGGTACCGCGGCACAGATTCGCGCAACAATCGAGCAAGTTCTGGCGACTTGCGACCTTAGCACCACTACCGGTGTGGAACTGCGCAGCCGCGTAGGCGAGATGCTAGGTCTCGACCTGAGTGGTGCTACTGCCGAAGCGGTTGATGCTCTCATTGACCTCGAGCTTGAGAAGCTCGATGAATGAAATTAGGACGTGCATTGACGCTGCTAATTGGCGGCTGTCCGAAGCATATGTTACCTCATTAGTTTGGGCTCTGAGGCAATAAGATAGAAATGACACAATTGCGTTTCTTTTGTAATACATGTATCTATGTTCTGTTTTACAGGCGCCCATATTTTCTCACGGACTCCTTCCACGCCATTGGCTCGAAACCCGACTTGATCGAGACGCGCTGAAACTTGCTTGCTTACGTGGAAGCTCAGCATTGTTTACATGCCGGTCACGTCCTCAAATACGCGATACTGTCAACTGACGCGTAAACAACCACGGCGTCGCCGCGCCAGTTCTAGCATGGATATCGATGAGATGCCGCCCAGTGCGCAGCCCCCGTTCCCATCTCCAGCCCACAGTGATATAAATAATGCCACGGGCCGGGTTCCTTCGTCTTCTGCCGCGCAGCCAGACTCGCAGGAGACGCCACGGCTTGTCATCACGAACCTGGTTTTGACGAACTTTAAATCCTATTTTGGGCGCCAGGAGGTGGGACCGTTCAATGATAGCTTCACTGCAATCGTTGGGCCCAATGGAAGTGGTAAATCCAATGTGATTGATGCGTTACTCTTCGTGTTTGGTTTCCGTGCCAAAAAAATGCGTCAAGATAAGCTCACGAATCTGATTCATCACTCGGATGAGAATCGTGAGGTCCCCTTCGCGCGTGTAGAAATCCATTTTGCAAGCCACGGAGTTGCCAACTCGGAATTGGTTCTGGCCCGCGAGGTCAGAAGAGACGGCTCCAACTTTTATATGCTAGATGGCGCTCGTTCGAGCTACGCCTCTGTCACGAACCTGCTACAAGAGAAGGGTATCGATCTCAAGCATAAGCGTTTTTTGATTCTGCAAGGCGAGGTCGAAAGCATAGCACTAATGCCACCTAAGGGGCAAAAGGATGGCGAGGATGGACTGCTCGAGTACCTCGAGGATATCATCGGGACGACCGCATATAAGGTACGCGTATCTGAGCTCGAGGAACAGCAAGACGCCTTGCGTGCCGAATGTCGCGAGAAGCAGAACCGTACTCAAATTGTCAAGGCGGATCTGGCAGACCTTGAAGCGTCGCGGCGCGCCGCAGCTGATGGCATGAAGGCGCATAATTCATGGGTTCAGGCAGCAGCGACGCTGTATGCCGCCCGAGATCGTCAAGCGAAGCGGGCGATAGAAATTGCAGAGAAAGATCTTGCTGCTCAGCTCGAGTTTCTGGAGCAGGCGACGGCTGAAATCAGCGCTAAGGCTGCCGCACGAGGCGATATCGAGAAGCGGGCCAGCTCTCTCAGCGCAGAAGCAGCGGATGCGCGAAGTAAACGCGACGAAGCCGCGCAAGCGCTTCAACGGGAACGTCAGCAGAAGCAAAAGCTGATGACGCAGAAGCAGATAGCTAGCGAGCATCGTGAAGAACTGCAATTGCGTCTTCACGAAGCGTCAGACAAAGTGAGTGCTGCGCAGGATTTCATAGCGCAGAGCCGGACCAAATGTGAGAGCTTGAAGAGCGAGCTGAGTTCGTTAGAGCAAAGCAGCACTGAGAAGAATGTGCAGCTAACAGCTGTGGAGGAGGAGGTATCGCTTGCAACGCGTGACCTCCGAACGCGCTTAGATGGGCTCCAGGCCCGTGCGGATCCGGTGCGAGGTGCTCTTGAACAAAAACGGCTAGAAGCGCGCCAGTGCACCGCACGCGCTGACCAAAAGTTACAGTATATTAAGAGCAAGACCGAGGCCTGTCAGATAATCGAGAAGAACGCAGAAAAGGCTATTACAGAGGGAAACAAGTGCACGCGTCTTGTCAAAAAGCTGAGCCAAGACCTTGAGGAACTGCGCACAGAACAGGGAACGCTCAGCGCGGACGAAAAGCGCTTCCAAGGCCTGCGCTCGGAGCTGGAGAAACAGCTTTCCACATTGCGTCCAGAGGTGTATTCTGCGCGGCAGGCTCGAGAATCATCACAGTCCCGTAATCGCCTGGAATCTGAACTGCACAAGCTCAAACTCAAAGGATTTTACGGCCGTCTGGGTGCTCTTGGGGCCATAAATCCGAAATATGACGTCGCCGTCAGCACAGCAGCGCCAATGCTCAACCACTATGTTGTCGATACGGTTGCGACATCCATGGCTTGCATTGATGCGCTCAACAGCCGTCGCCTAGGTCGGGCCCAATTCTTGATCCTTGAAAAACTCACCGCGCCTTCCTCACCCAACGAAAACCAAGGCACGTTTCCTGCGCCGCGACTAATTGATTTGATCGAGCTAGCGGACCCTTTATTCTACAAGCCCTTTGCACTAGCTCTAGGCAACACGCTGGTAGTGGATACGATTGAACAGGCTAATGACATTGTTTTTAAGCAAAAGAGCGGCTTCCGTACCGTGACTCTCACTGGCTCGGTTGTGAATAATAGCGGACTCATGTCTGGAGGCGGGCGACCTCTACGCGGACTTTTGGCAAAAGCGGTTTCGACCGTCAGCGCGGAGGAGCTCGAATCGTTGGAGGCCCAGTGCTCTGAATTAGAGCTACACCTCGCTGGGGCGACAAGTGACGCAGCTGAAGCCGCCTCTCGTCTTCAACAACTGACAGAGCTCATACCTGCTACTCAACAAGATTTCAGTCGTGCTGAACTTGAGCTGGCCGACCGTGAAAAGCGCATGCTCGAGCTTCGTGCTGACCGCAGAACCCTCCAGGGTGAGATCGCGACTCTGCAAGAAGAGCTAAAAGCTGCGCAGGAAGCCGATCAGCCCACGCTGGATAAACTTGCAGAAGAGCAGCACGAACTAGAGTCTCGGCTTTCTGAGCTCGATCGCGAGATTGCAGACGTGCACGCGCTGCTGCTCAAAGCCGGCGGTGATCGTGTGCTGGCTGTTCAGAGTGAAATCCAACGAATAGACAGGCGAATTTCCAAGATCAAGAAAGAATACGCGAAACTCGAAGCTGAGATAGACAAGAGCGGCTACAGTGTGCAGTCGTACAACAAGGACGTGCAGCATTATCAGCAACAACTAGCAAGTGCTGATGAGAGCTTCAGCACGCGTTTCGAAGAAAGTGAAATGGATACATCCGTGTTTGAGGATCTCGAGGTCCGCGCAGCTGAGCTCACAGCCCGGACTTCCGAGATTGAAAAGGAACTCTCTCAGCTGAACAGCGAACTGAAGAACGGCGCCGAGACAGTACGGAATTTAGAGTTCGAAAAACGATCTAAAGAGCTGTCCGCTAGCAAAATCAAGGATAATATTTCGGGGTACCTCAGGACGGTCAAAGATATCGAGACCAAGCTTGGCGGTCTACGGCTATACAATCTTGATTATGCGCGCGACCTGATGGCGCCGGTGCCTGATATCCAACCTCCTGATCAACCAATGATGGCTCTCACTCCCAATCGCTCACAAGACGAAGCTGCCCCTGGCGCGATTTCCTCAGATGATCAAGAAAGCGCAATGGAAGTGGACATACGCCCCGCAAGCCCGAGAAAACTGGCAAATACTACCGAAGCCAAGATTGATGTTGAGCAATTTGACGCTGAGGAAACCTGGGTCCCTAAAGAAAACACCTTTTCAGAGTTGACAGACTTCGAACTTGAAGGCGAAAGCGTGACGTCTTTAGAGGAGGACGCAAATCAGAAGCAGCATGCAGCACGGAGTCATACTATCAACCTTGAAGCCGTGAAGAACTACAGAGCTCGCTTTCGTGCATACCTGGAGCATAAATCTGCCAGTGATCGCGCTGTTGAAGCGTATGAGTCGTGCAAGGATGAAGTGCAGCGCACAAAGGACTTGCGGCTCCGCGAGTTCATGCTTGGCTTCTCAACGATAAGCGGGAAACTCAAAGAGTTGTATAAAATCATCACGATGGGAGGCAATGCCGAGTTAGAGCTTGTGGACTCAAATGACCCATTCGCTGAAGGTGTCCTATTCAGTGTCATGCCGCCTAAAAAGTCGTGGCGGAACATCGCGAATCTAAGCGGCGGCGAGAAGACTTTGAGCTCTCTATCCTTGGTTTTTGCGTTACATCATTACAAGCCGACCCCACTGTATGTCATGGACGAGATCGATGCTGCCCTGGACTTCCGAAATGTGTCAATCATCGCTAACTACATCAAAGACCGCACCAAGAATGGGCAATTTATTGTTATCAGTCTGCGTCACAACATGTTTGAGCTTGCTTCACGGCTTGTGGGCATCTACAAGGTGGACAACAAGACAAGCAGCGTCACACTCAAAGTTTGATGTCCGCCTGCGTCCTATTCTGTTGCTCCCCGGTCAATTTCCCATACTTCGGTTCTCATACTTCGGTCGAGAATGGATTTAAACTGCGACAGCTCATAAATAGCAGCGAAGGTTCGACAGCCATCTACCACCTATATGACATATCACTAAAAGAATTGTTCTTCCTGCTTTCTATACGCGTCATTGATGATTAGTCAAAATCGCTAAGTTACGCGTCGCGCTCACCGAAATGTCGTTCAGAGTATTCTTGGCCAGCCCCAAAGCTAAAGTCCCTACCCGAGGCTCTGATCTAGCCGCCGGATACGATTTGTATAGTAGTGGCTCCGCGGTTATCGCAGCCCGCGGACGTGGAGTTGTCCCTACTGGAATTAAGATCGCTATTCCGGAAGGAACGTATGGGCGAGTTGCCCCGAGATCAGGACTAGCCGTCAAGAAAGGAATCGACACCGGTGCAGGCGTTATTGACGCCGACTATCGGGGTGAGGTTGGTGTTGTGCTCTTTAACAACTCCGATGAGGACTTTGTGATCAAAGAAGGCGACCGGATTGCGCAGTTGATCGTAGAGAAGATCTGGACCGGTGAAATCGACGTGGTGGACAGCTTGGATGATACGGTTAGAGGTTCCGGTGGGTTTGGATCGACTGGACACAACTAAAGGAACTCAGCCGAAAGATCAAGGTTCCGGATGGTGCTTCGCGGCGCTTTCGGCAAAGCACGTGCCTTGGAAACCCCTGCGAGCCGTCGTGCTGTGACCTGAATCCGTAAAATTATGAATAGGTAATACTAATTTGCTTGCAATGCATCAATGGAAAAGTCAATGGACACAGTAGATATACACCCAGACTCTGCAAATAATCGAGCTGAGTCCCGGTCATGGAGTTAATGTACACGGAAAATATTGTTTTCCAGTACGATGCTAGAAAGCTGCGTTCGGCACGAGGAAACCCCGCTTACAGGAAGACAGCAGCAGCGGCAAGAGCGCCCGCGAGAACACCGACCTCGACCTTGCCGACACCATTGGTATGGCCAGCAGTGCCATTGTGGCCAGCTGTCCCAGAAGCAAGGCTTCCGGTAGCAGAGGATCTCGATCCAGAGGCAAGAGTGCTGTTTCTGTGTCCAGAGGCAGATGCCGTGCCGTTAGTGCGACTACCCACAGAAGAGTGGTGAGCAGAGCCAGTGGCAGAAGCAGTGCCAGAGGCAGACGTTTCGGTGCTCCCGCTGTGAGAATCGAGAGAGGCCGTAACAGAGCCCTCAGCAGAGCTCTCGACAGCAGACTCGGTAGCAGAACCCGAGGCCCCAGCAGAACCAGCAGCACCAGACTCCGCAGACTCAGTGGCCGTCACCGAGGCAGTCACAGTAGAGATGCCAGACTCAGACGCAGAAGAGGTGGCGTCCGCACCAGGTGCGCCGGCCGCACCGCTCTCACCGGACGCTCCAGCAGCTCCACTGGCACCCGCTGCACCAGTCTCGGCAGTCACTGTCTCCGCAGTGATCGTGGTAGCGACACTGGTAGCAGTGACAGTCCCGTCAGAGCCGCCCGCGCCGCCAGAGGCGGACGAGCCATCGGAGCCAGATGAACCATCAGCAGCCGTCGCCGAGGCAGTCGAACCATCGGAGCCAGCAGAGCCGCCCGCACCGCCAGAAGAACCATCGGATCCAGCGGATCCAGCGGATCCAGCGGCCCCGGAAGAACCGGAGGAACCGTCGGAGCCGTCAGAGCCGTCAGAGCCAGAAGAACCGTCAGTGCTGTCAGCCCTTCCGAACAGAGGATTGGCGAGGTTTGAACCCTCAGCAGCGCCGGCGACGGCGACAGAGTCAGGGGCAGCGACAGCAGCCTGGGCGCTGACAAGCGAGATCAGAGCAAGATTGAGGAGATTGTTAGACACCATAGGTAAGACAGCAAGAATGTGCGGACACGGCCCTTATATATTTACCAATTGCGCATAGATATATTTTTCGAACTCACACGTGAGGCCGTCTGCATAACCCTAGTCGTTGACGTGTAAAACAAGGTCAATTCTCGGCCAAGGGATCAGGTTTGGCGCACTATGAGAGAGTCCGGTCAACCTAACAAAAAAATCGAGATTCTAATCGTTTATACGGTATATAATGTCCGATATGATGGGTGTTTTCGTGTGCAGTTCGGAATTCCGATTAATCCGTCCCGGAAAGAGACGACGCTGCGGCAGTCGGCGATTGGCTAATCATCACGTAGACGAATACGCATGTGACAAAAATACACCATACCGCTTACAAGAAGCGTGACGTGCTTGCGCTTTACCAAGGGTCATGATTAGTTTCTAGTGGAAAGCGGAAAAGAACAGCTTCACAAAATACCTCAGTAACTGTTTATAGCCTAGATCTACCTGATGATGGACCGAGATGTGCAAGCTCAAAGGATTTGAATCTCTAAAGACGATGCAAGCAAATGCGCGCAACATTACTCTTTTAGACGCAATTAGGTTGCAATTACTTAATGTTTGGGTTGGGGATATCACTAATAGACGCATGCACGTAGTAGGGATGCACTTCAGGGATAGATTTACCGCCAATAATTATTCAAACGCGCGAAAATTTTTGCTGTTTCGTGTCGCAGTGCTACCCTGTTTTTGGAAACCTGCATCTTTTCGCTCAGTAAATACAAAATTTCTTATCGAGAGTTAAATAATGATTAACCGCGCAGCCTTCTCTTCCGATTGAGAGAATTTTCTTGCTGCCGCTGAAATCCAAATCGTTACTCTTTTCATTGTCATCCATTCAAAATGTTGTCGGCCCTGGCTGCACGCGATTATTGTTGGCGCGCGACGCGCGCTGCTCTCTCTTCATTCCGACGCGTTACGGACAGTCGTAAATCCTACAGTCGCTTCACAGAGCTTGATTGATTGTGGTGTTTTAAATTGGCACGCAACCGCCACGACACGTCGTGCATCCTGTTCTATACGTAGTCGAAATGCTGTTTTGCTATATATACACTCGAGATGCGAAGCGCGCCGGGGAGCAACCGCATCTGTCAGAAACTGACTCCGATGTAAGCAATAGACGCGGCGCTGCAGTGCACAAATCACATCCAGGTCAAATTAGCTCAGTAAGAGACCCTCGTCCGCGTTTCAATCAAGCACGTGATAAACGCGTTGTTCTCACGCGCATTTGATCGCGGCCACAGTTACCGCGCAGCACTCGCATACTTGAATACTGCAAAAGGCGAAGTAAACTGTCCTGGCCTGCCTGGCCGGCTACACTTCAGCGTGCTCATGAACACACTAGCAGTCTCCATTTATTCTGAGTAAAGGCAATCTACATCGTGGTTTACGAGGTATATGACAACTCCTTGCTTTCGAAATGCATGCATTTCACTCATAATGGATGTTACTTCTAACGGTTCACAGCTCTGCCGCCGCCACCAAATACCTCACGTAATGCCGAATCTTGTTTGTTTACGCGTGACTTTACATTTGTCATCCATGTACACGGACCTTCGCGTTGCATGCACATTATAGAAATAGTGCTCGAGGGGTTCAAATCGTACTCTGAGCGAACTGTTATCAGTGGCTGGGACACTCAGTTCAATTGTATAACAGGTCTGAATGGTAGCGGTAAGTCCAACATATTAGATGCGATCTGCTTTGTGCTGGGAATATCGACACTCTCAACGGTTCGCGCCCACAGCCAGCAGGACCTAATTTACAAAAGAGGTCAGGCCGGAATCACGCGTGCTAGCGTATCGATAGTATTTGATAACAGCGACAAGGAGCACTCACCCGCAGCGTACAAAGACCTTCCCATCATCAGTGTCACGCGACAGATCGTGGTCGGAGGTACTTCTAAGTACCTTGTTGCTGGTCATCGCGTCCAGCAGAATGTGGTTCAACAGATGTTCCAAGAGGTTCAGCTCAATGTGAACAATCCAAACTTTTTGATTATGCAGGGCCAGATCACGAAAGTAGTCAACATGCGATCGACGGAAATTCTGGGTCTGATAGAGGAAGCAGCGGGTACTGGCGTATACCAGAAACAACGTGCGAAGACTATCAAGGAGCTCCAGAATTTGGATAAGCCATTCGCAGAGTCTGAAGCCTTGCTGAAGGAAGAGGTTATGCCAAAGCTCGCCCAAATGCGCGCTAAAAAGACCACGTATCTTGAATACCAAAAATCCGCGCACTCACTAGAACGTCTGGAGCAGACTGTTCAAGTGTCGCTGTTCGATGAGCGTGTTCGAAGTGAACAACGACTGCGCGAGCAACGTGAAGGAAACGAGACTCGCATCGCCGCACTGTCCTCCTCTTCAGATGTACTTACTGATGAGGCGAGCTCTCTTGAAGCTCGTATTTCGGAGATGCAGCGCGCTTTTTCGAATGCTGAGGTTAATCGGCTGACTGCTGAATTGACAAAATTAACGACGGATCTCACCACGTCGGAAACCGACTTCGAAATCAAGACTCAGGCTTTCGCGGAGCAGACTCAGAGGATAACGGCACTGGGTTCAGAAATCACTGAACTCGAGGTGCTTGCACGTCCGTGTGAGGAACAACTTGCAAATGATCACGTCCGCATTAGCGCGCTTGAGACACAACTTGCAGAGAAGCAGAAGCGCACTGCGGATAAACAGGAAGTGTTACACGGCCTAAGAACTGGAGTTTCAGCCTCAGGAGGTCAGGAGACGGGCTTCGCCTTTGCAGCCAAACGCGCTCGTGACTCGCTAGCCGAGAGCGAAGGCGAGCTGATTTCGTTGCAAGCCAGAACCGAGCAACTCACCCAGCAGATTCATAACAATGCAGCTTCTAGTGTTGATGAGGCCCAGGTGCAGCAACTGCAGAACCAAGTTGACGACATGCAAGACCTGATTGAGCGGAAACAGACAGAGCTGGCCGCCGCTGAACCTCAGCAGAACAAGGCCGCGGACATTCAAGAAGAACTCTCAGTGCTGAAAGAAACTCTGGTGCAACTGCAACGTGATGCACGCGCATTTGTAAACGAGAATCCAGGGCTCGAACCTCCTTCTGTCAACGGCGTTATTGGCCCTGTAATCTCTTGTTTCAAGATTGCTGAGAAGCACGCTAACAAGCAGACAGCGTTGGAACTATGCGCTGGTGGCGCACTATGGAACATAGTAGTCGATAACGAGAGGGTGGGCTCAGAAGTGATTCGCCGTGCCAAGAAGCGAGTCAATGTGTTGCCACTCAACCGCATGAATACACGACCGCTCTCACGCGATCGTGTGAAACAGATTGACGCTGATAATGTCTGGTTAGCGCTGGACCTGCTCGAATTTGATCGAAAGTACGAGGCAGCTTTGGCTCATGTTTTTGGTCGAACTGTGATATGTACAACACCGGCGCTCGCACAGCGAGCGGCGTACCAGTTCAAGATGCGCGCAATCACACTGCGTGGAGATGTATTTGATCCGAGGGGCATCGTGTCGGGTGGTTCGGTGAACAAACCTGTAACTGCTCAATCCCGCACAGTTTTTGAGGCTGCGCAAGCACATAGTGAAGCCATTAGGAGCATACATGAGACACAGGATCGTCTGAAAGAGCTCTCAGACCTTCACAACTCCATCTTGCCGGCCCTAGCTGCATACCAAAGCTTGAAAAACGAGGTTCCTGTACTGGCTTACAAGCTGGAGCTCTTACAACAAGACCTTGAGCGCGCCGCCTCCAGTAGTAGGTCTTCGAAAAAGCTACAGGAGGAGCTTGATTCTCTGACTACAAACAAGATACCCGATGCGCAGCGTAAGATTGGTATTGCCAAAGCCGATCTTGCCCAAGCAATGACAGATATTGAGGAGATGAGCACTAACCGCCAGGGAAAGCTCGATGCTCTTGAGAAGGAGCTCGTTTTAGACAAGAAGAGCGAGCAAGCTTTGACGAAGCAGATTTCGGCAGCTGCCGCCGAGAGCGCAGGCATCAAGAAGCGGCTTGCAGAGCTTACTTCTGATCTGGACTCTAAGGGACGGATGCTTGAGGAACTGCGAACAAGCCACTCGACAACTGCCGATCAACTGAAGGAGAGTGAATCATTGTGCGCTCGCATAACTGCGTCCGTTGCCGAAGTCGAAAGGAAATTAGAAAGTGAACGGACTCGTTCAGAAGCTCAATCGCAGGAGTTGAAGCGCGCTGAGTCCCGGCTTTTCGAAGTCCGCAGCCAGATAGCGAGTATCACGTGCGAGGTTCAGGAGATTGAGAACGCTCTTGAGACTATAGTACATTCGCATGACAAAGTTCTCAAAGAGCTCGCCAATGACAAAAAGGAATATCCTTGGGTAGAATCACTTCACGCCCGGACGCTCGAGGACGAGCCGGACTTGATCCAGCACGGTGAGGAGCTGAAGCGCCTAAAAGCTAATTTGGCGGCCGAGAAGCAAAAGCTGGCCGAGGCGGACTTTTCGTTCGACTCGCAGATTGTGACGCTGGTTGAGCAGTTGGAAGCGCGAGAGAAAGCCTTGCTGGAGCACATTGCTACGATAAAGGAGGACAAGATCAAGATTCAACAATCCATGGCGATCTTAGACAAGAAGCGAACAGAGACCATCAACCAAGTATGGCAGAAAGTAAGCGAGGACTTTGGCCTCATCTTCGGAGATCTTTTAGTAGACGCTGGGGCCGAGCTGTTGCCCATCAATAATCCTCTAGAAGAGGGTTTCCAAATACGCGTACGGTTAGGCTCGACGTGGAAAGAAGGCTTAACGGAACTCAGCGGCGGACAGCGCTCCCTTGTAGCGCTTTCACTTATTCTCGCCCTTCTTCAGTATCATCCCGCACCTGTGTACATTCTTGACGAGGTGGATGCTGCCCTGGATGCAAACCACACGCGCAATATCGGGCACATCATCAAGACACGATTCCAGAATGCGCAGTTCATCATTGTTAGTCTTAAGGATGACATGTTTAGCAACGCGAATCGGATTTTCCAGACCAGATTCATCGAAGGTAAGTCGACGGTGTCTATAATTGCGTGACCGAGAGTCTCTAATTTTCTAAGTTATAATTGCGTATGCTTCTATTAGTATTAAACGTGCTTCCTACATTTCTGTCGCACGTTTTCCGCTTCAAATGTCGGGCACTAGACTCGCGTGACATCGAAACTGATTGATTGTGATAGCCAGTTAACCTGCGCACGTTCGAACATCTGGTGACGACAACAACTTGGTGCACAAACGAAGTAAGCAAGATATATAATCATTTATTTGCGTCCGAGTACTGCGCGATATCGATAACATAACGCTTTGAGCTGTCACCTAGAGTCTTCCAAGCGTCATTGACCTTATCCATTGTGATCACTTCGTTTTCGGCAACGATGCCATGTTCGGCACAGAGCTCCAACAACTCTTGTGTCGCCTTTATACCTCCAATAACGGATCCAGCGATTCGCCTGTTGCCAAGGATGAGCGCAGAGGTATGGATAGGATTTTTGTCGAAGTAGCCATAGTGTCCCAGCACAACTAATGTGCGGTGTATTTTGAGCAGCGGAAGGAACTTATTCACTTCGTGCTGATAGGGGATCGTGTCGATAATCAGGTCGAAAGTCCCCGCGTGTGCGTCAAGCTCCTCCTGAGAACTCGAAGCAATGACCCCTGTTGCACCAACTTGCTCAGCCTCACCGTCTTTCTTGTGGCTGCGCGAGATGACGTACATATCGAGGCCCATTGCTTTGCCAATCTTCACGCCCATGTGACCCAATCCCCCGAGCCCCGCGATGCCTACCTTTTGGCCGGGGAGTGCACCGAAGGCTTTGAAAGGTGCGTACATTGTGATCCCGGCGCACAAGATTGGCGCAACACCACGTAGCAGTTTCGGCTGCTGCAATGGCTCCGGCACAGTGAGTACGAAATGCTCGGGGACCACTATCTTTTCAGAATAGCCGCCGGCCGTGATGTGCCCTGGGAAGCGGCGCTCCGGGTCGTTGTAGGCCTGAGTATTGACCTCCAAACAATAATTTTCTTCATCGTCTTTGCAAGGAGGGCATGTGCGGCAACTGTCGACGATGCAGCCAATCGCAACCACGTCGCCAACTTTGTGCTTGGACACATTCTTGCCGATGGCTGAAACCGTTCCTACAATTTCGTGGCCTGGAATCACAGGAAAATTCGAATACCCCCAGTCGTTGTGCGCAAAGTGAAGGTCGGTGTGGCAGATACCTGTATATGTGATATCTACCAGCACGTCGTCGTCGAGCAGGTCGCGTCGTTCAAGCTTGTGGCTTACCAGCGGCGTATCGGCCGTCAAAGCCGCGTAGCTGTTCACGAAGAAGGGCATGGTCTAAGATTCAAAACGCAAGTGCCTGTCTCCAGGTATATATAGGTCCAGGATGATAGAGAATGATGTAAACAGGCGCGTCTGCATAACCCTTTCCTGCCCTACAAGCATGCTGGCCACAAAGAGGGGACATGTGATTACGTTCTGACTCAATTACACATCACGATGGGCGATTAATTCACACATCCGGGGTCCTAGGACATAGTCATCTTAATAAATAAGACACCGCATACGCGGGCAACCTCAACCAGCCGCAACGTAAGAGTATAGTCGCCCGGCTGGCCGGCAGCCGAATCTCGATTAATGAATCGCCTGTCTCCTAGCTGCCGCATTAGTTAGTCAGGACAACTGAACACACGGCGTACCATTTACGACAATCGGGGCATTAATGCTCTTATGATCGAAATAAGAGAATGTATGAATCGCGGTAAAGAAACTGAGAGCCGCCGCTGTATCCGTACGTTTTATTGGCCTAGCTATACTTTTGCGTTATACAACCCGCCGCCAGCGTATTTGAATGAGATATCAGCGAAATCAGCGATATGAGCGTAAACGCCGGCATGGTCAGAGACGTTAACTATGTGAGGGCACAGTGGATGTAGTTCGGCCACAGTTCGTTTTGTCCGAGGTATATTACAGAGGCAATAAATAAATAAAGTCATCACACATGCGCATCGTCAACACCTAAGGCCATCGACACGAGGAGAAAAATGTTAAGCACAGAGACCACCACGAAGATTAAGAGCGAGGAGATCCGCATGAAGGAGGAGGAGCTCATGTCCTTATAAAGCTTCCCGTCTTGGTTGAGCTGGAGGTATTCGGAGCTCGGCAGAGCGTGGTCGTCAAGCTCCTCTGTCTCGGCTTCGGGTTCCACCAGGGGGGCGTCCTCAGCAGCGGAGTCCGCGCCCACGCCCGATGCAGGTCTGGAACTCGGGCCCGCTACAGGGTCCGCGTGCGGGTACTCTTCCGGGCGCAGGGGAACGCTCATGATGCTCTTCGAGAAAGTGAAGTAGATAAGCGGAGCTGACACGAACGGCAGCAGCAGAGACAGCACGACCTGCGACGCGTTCAGCGCTGTGGCAAGACCCTGGCGGCCCGTGAACAGAGCCATAGCGAGACACGGCGCAATAGCCAGGAGTCGCGTGATGATGCGACGGAGCCACGGCTTGACCGTCCACTCCACAAACCCCTCACTGACCATTTGGCCGGCAAGAGTGCACACTACACCCGCGCTCTGGCCACTAAACAGCAGCGCCAGCGCGAAAATAGTGCCAGCGGCCTTACCGAGTAGCGAACCCAGCATTTGGTAGATCGAGTACAGATCGGCGTCGTACGCTTCCTCCGTTTGGTACATAGTCGCGCCAGCGACGATGAGGATCGCGGCGTTCACGAAAACCGCGACCGTACAAAGCGAGATGACCAGCTCGGCGATCGTGAACTTCATGCAGTACCTGATCGCACTGAGCGACGGCCTGTAATCATCCTCCTTCGATTCCAGCAGATTGTGCTGCTCGTCGTAGTCCTTCAAACGAGGCTGCACGATACCGGAGCCGAGGTATAGCGAGTGCGGCATGACCGTGGCGCCAAGAATCGCGCAAGATTGGTACACGGCCTTTTTTTCCAACAACTGCAGGCTCGGGAGGAAGCCGTACACGATGTCGACAGGGTGCTCTGGATGAATTTTCGTGAGCTCAACGCAGAAGCAGGCCACGACGGCGGCCACGAGCACGGAAACAAAGTACTCGAAGTAGCGCACGAGCCACATTGGCCCGTTCGGGTCATACGCCGCAAGCACGATCATGACGTCAATGACCGTGAGCAATACGCCGACCGAGAGCGGGATGCGGAACAGAATATTCAGCGAGATCGCCGTGCCGACGACCTCGGCGAGGTCGGTCGCGATTATGGCGAACTCGGTGAGAACATACAGCGCGATGCAAAGCCATCGCGGCAAATGCCGCCGGCAATTCTCCGCAAGGTTCTTGCCTGTGACGGCACCGAGCTGCGCGCACAGGATCTGCAGCACCACAGCGAACAGGTTCGATAGCAGAATCACGAACAGCAGCTTGTACTCATACGACGCGCCGCCACTGACGGCGGTGGAGTAGTTCCCGGGATCCATGTACGCCACGGAGACGAGGATCCCGGGGCCGAAGAACTTTATGTACTTCTTAACGACCGCCTGCGCCTTGCGCACGTACTTCAGCATGGTCAAGATGGACAGAGGTGGAGATTTGGATACACGAACACGAATTAGGATGCGTCAGGTGATAAATGACTAACACCGTTTGCTCGCATTCCAGGCTGCCTTTACACCTGAATCTGACTAACGCGCTGCGTGGAGAGAGTGGTAGCCGCGCGCGGCTGTGCGTTATCTACTAGCTGGCAACCGGCATACGGAAATTTACTGCAAATTACGGTAGCAGGGACTGCGGAAGTGGAATTTTGTGGCCGCTATATGTTATTAGTAATTGTATGTCTCGGAATTAGCGTTTTGCGCGCGGTAATATGTCACCAGCCTTTTCACCCCTGTATGCTTGTTCCCCTACCCTGAGCCCGCTACGTCCTTTGCAGTCACCGTCGGCTGTGTGACAGACAGAGCGTGTACATAGTAGCCTTGACTCGCAATTGAACTATGAGATACTGTTGAAAGTGCGGCTCGTCGCGTTTCGCGGCCAGCTCGACTGCACCCATAATACGCCCCGAACCGACTCCGAGCGCGCCACGCCAGTTGCTCATTATCATTTGGCACGATTTGCAGAAAAAGAGTGGCGTTCAGCTGCTTACCTGTCTATGAAACATACACTCCGCGGAATAAGGCGGTTGAGAACGCTGCTGTTTACAACGGCCTGCTAATTACATCATCATTGTTTACTCCTGATGTCAACCCGGCCATGGCGAAACTACGCGCAGGTGCCGCCGGAGAAACGTAAAATCCGACCGGCCATACCGCAGAGCTGGCTGAGTGTGCCCACACAACGTCTGCTTGTGTTTTCAGTGTACGTCGCCTTGCAGAGCTACAAGCTCGCCTCCAGCCGCACGGTGGCTTCCTTCTTGCTGCACTCAGGCCTGGACACGGCCTTTTGGTACGGCCTGCCGCTGCTCTCGATCCCGTGGCTGCGATTCAAGTGGAGCGTGGTGCTGCTGTTTGTCCTGCTTAGTGCTGCATTCAACTGCACTTGGTTTGTGTACCAAGTCTCTGGCTCGGCTTTGCTGGCGCTCGTGTTCTCCCCGTTCTCGGTTCTGCTAAGGCTGCTTGGTTTTGCCGCACAGGAGGAGGATAAGGGTCTTATTAGGGGGAAGTACGTCGTGGACATGCTGCCGGAGGCCAAAGCCAGCCTCGACAAGATTGGCAAGCTGTGCATTGTGGCCGAGTCAAGCCAGACCGCCGAAGAGCCGATATATCTGCAGCTCAATGTCGAGAACGCGTGGCCCTCATCGGTGATTTTGGGCCGGCAGAGCCTGCTGGAGCCGGAATCATATACCCAAACGGCTTTCGACGCGCAGCAGCTCGCACAAATGCCCTCAGACTCATCTAATATCTACCTTCCTGTGAGCGAAGCAGGTGCGTACTACCTGGACCGGATCGTGGACGGCCGCTCCGGACTGCGCGTGACCATCGACCGCAAGCGCATAGTCATTCCGCCGTGCCCAAGCGTACAGCTGCGTCCGCTAACGAC
Source organism: Starmerella davenportii (assembly GCA_030579095.1). NCBI lineage: Eukaryota > Fungi > Ascomycota > Dipodascomycetes > Dipodascales > Trichomonascaceae > Starmerella > Starmerella davenportii. The sequence goes on from JAKUAD010000014.1 coordinate 206,704, forward strand.
GGACGTCGTCTGTCCTGGCGAGGAGGTATACGCGCAGGTTGGAGTGTTCGGAGTTCAGCCCTTCAAAGTGCATATCGACAACGCGGTGCTGGACATCCGCGACGACACGCACGCCGAGATGCTGGACCCGAGCACGAACCGGCCGCTAGAATCAGTGCTGGCGCTGAACCACACGATATCCAAGCGCGTGGGTGCAGACACGTCGTTCAGAGTCACGCGTGTTGAAGACGCCATGGGCCACGTTGTTGACGTAGACCTGGGCGTCGACGTTAGAGTACTCACACCTGCCAGCGCAGTGGTTCACTACGGAAAGCTGCCTATGACGGGCTCGTCGTCTCAGTTCACGTTCAAGCTTGACGGAACCGACGCCCCCTTCCAGGCAGTGTTCACCGGGCCTGACGGCGAATTTGTGTTTGAAGCTCCGACTGCTGGCACCCACACTATCACCGTGGACAAGCCGGGCCACTACGCGCTCACTGCAGTAGATGGTGCGAAGTGCAAGGGCCGCGGGCAGGGTAGTGTGGATGTGTTTGTGCCCCCGGACATCCAGGCAAAGGTCAAGTTCGAAGAGGTTGTCGACAAGTGCGCTGGCCCTATTGGAGTCGACGCAAAAATCAGCCTGGTTGGCTCGTCGCCGTTCCGCGTCTTCTACGAGGTGCTGAAGAACGGTGCGGTCTCTGACTCGGGGGTTTCCGTGTACAAAGAGGGCCACGCTTTAATGCGCTTCCGCCCGCGTGAGGCCGGCTCCTACGTTTACAAGGTCGTTAAAGTCGAGGACATGTACCGCGAGACGCGCCTGGCCTATGAAACAGTCCAGGAGATCAGCGAGCTCCCTGGTGCGGAGCTGTTGCCGCTTTCAGGAACTAAGCTGTGCGAGAGCGGGCATCTCAAGGTAAATGCCCGCGTGCGCGGTTCGGGTCCGTTCATTTTGAAGTATTCTGTGGATAACCAACAAGAATTCGAGGTGAGTACCGCCAATAACGTCTCATCGGTGGTGACTTTCGAAAACGAGCTCACCACGGGCAGGCACCAGGTGCGCTTAATTTCGCTTACAGACGCGAACGGTTGCGTGACCGAGTTGGCGGATAGCGGCCTTGTCAGGTCGCCCACGATTACGGTGCAAAAGGAGCTTCCTACAATCGCGTTTGCTACGCCTGGCGTCCTCAAGGCTACTGATCCCGTGGAAGCGGCTCTTCCGGTGCTGGGCGATTTCATGAACTACCCGGCTAAAGTCTACTACGAGCACTCGCACGACGGTAGCGTTAGCACAGGAAGCGTAGTGTTGCACAGTAGTGCCGACCTGCTCAATATCAGAAATCCAGGCACGTACAAGCTGCTAAAGATCGAAGATGGGGTGTGCGGCGGCAGTGCGAAACCAGATGAAGTTGTGGTCAACACTTACGTCCGGCCATCGCTACTGTTCGCGACCAACAACGCGACGAATGCGTCGACGGCGCCGGCTGTCCCTGTGCACGTTTGCCGGCTCGACTCCAAGACATTCACGCAGCAATCTGTGGAGATTCTAGCCCGTGGCGAGGCTCCCTTCGTGGTCATCCACGAGCAGGTGGATCCTAATGGCCAGAGCCATGTGAAGAAGTTCCAGCTGAGTGGGCCGAGCTTCGAGCTTACGCTCGCAAACGATCAAGCTGGACGGTACGCGCACTACCTGTGGGTCATGGACTCATGGTACCCCGACTTCAACGAGAAGGAAGTCAACTTGCAGTTTGTACACAATGTGCATGCTCCCCCTGACGCGTTCTTTGGCGAGCAGACGGCGAACGACTTCGAGGTGTGTGAAGGCGAGAACCTGACCGAGGCTGTGATTCCGGAGCTCATCGGACAAGCACCCTTCCATGTAAGCTATGAGCTGGGCAGCAGCCGGCTCAATCGGACCGTTATGGCGGACGAGATCCTCGACTTCGCGCATGACATCGGCGCCGTGCAGACGGATGCAAAGAAGCTGCGGCTCGTGAGTGTCAGCGACGCGACCGGATGCTCCTCGCAGCTAAGCGCGGGACGACTGAAGAAGCAGCACAGCCACGAAATTCGCCTGCGCGTTCTGCCTAAACCCGCGCTTCCCGAGCTTGAGGAGACTGATTACTGTGTGGGCGATCTGATCTCCATTCCACTGGGCAAGCACGTCCAGGAGCTCGGCGTGTCTTACCGCTACCTAGGCCAGCTGCACCACGAGGTCGCCGGTCCGCGGCTCGTGCGTAGAGCTACTGAGCCTGGAGCTTTGGAGCTCGTGTCGCTCACGGGGCCGAACGGATGCCGGCGAGAGACGAGCCTAGAGGTGAATGTGCACGCGCTGCCCCGCTCAAACATCACCGAGCAGTCGCACTTCAGCATCTACATGGGTGATCAGATCGAGCTGGGCTTCAGCTTCGAGGGAACGCCGCCGTTCCGGTTCCAGTACGCGCGTCTCGTCGACGGCGTCGAGAAAGAGCGCACGTGGGTCGAGAACGTTGAGGGGTACAACCACAGCATCCTCGTTGCAGAGGGCGGCACGTACGAGATAGTTGAGCTGTACGACAAGTACTGCCGCAGCTTCCGTACGCGGCTGTGAAGCACAGTCTCGTGGACTTAGGTCTTTGCAAAGATGCGAACGTTCGTTGAAGGCAATGCGGCTGCCTGCACAATAGGCACCGAACTGAAATTAGATACACCTGGCGTGTAGTTAATTAAATTAAGATGTATCCTCAGAGCGGGCCCGCAAAGAACTAGAAGTGCCAACGACCTACCTCGGTTTGCGGAGTGCGCGCACACCGCACAGTGCTGGCACAAACAATCTCCGCGCTTCGAAACGCCAATAAAGGGCACCGCAGTGGAGTCTATACTTAGTATACATACGTTCGTACGTAGATGCGCAATAAATAAAGAGAATCACTTCGCAGGACCCTCGTCGTCGTCGCTGGAGTCGGACTCGTCCTCGAGCGGGGCGCCGAGCTTCTTGACGAGCACCTGGACGATCTCAGTCCACTCGCACATGCCGCCCATGCCGATATCGCCACAGACGAGCACTTTTTCCACGGGCTTCAAAATCTGTACGTACGGGAAGTACTGTTTGAGGATGTCAAAGTGCCGCTTCGTAACCGGATTTGTGTACATGTGCGTGTTCATGGCCGGCGCAAGGAGGACGGGCACCTCCGGGTTCCACACGCGGAAGGTCGACGTGAGCAGGTTGTCGCAGATGCCGTGCGTGAGCTTGGCAAGGGTGTTCGCGGAGCAAGGCGCGATGAGCAGGATGTCTGCCCAGCGGCGCAGGCGGATGTGCAGCTGGTGGTCCATGTACTGCACGCCCTCTCCCTGGCGGTACGGGATGCGTGAGCGCCACTCGTCGCTGTCGTACCACACCTTGACGTCGCGCGGGATGTCCTGAGGATCGAAGAAGTGCGTCGCAGCCTTCGTGACGACGATCTGGATCGCTGCGCGACGGCGGTAGATCTGCTTCAGCTTGTGCACGATCTGCGGGAGCTTAATCGTCGCCACGGAGCCCGTGACAGCGACAAGGATGTGCACCTCGTCCTGCGACGCGAGGCTGAGCGCCTCGGTGCTCTGCAGGACCGATGGCGGCATGTGCAGGCTAGTGATGCTTGCGCTCGAGAACGGGTTCGTGAAGACAGGGGCGAGCGGCGGCGTCGACTGCGGCGACGCCGCGTGGGACGCGGTGCGCGAGTTCGAGCGTGAGGGCGTCGCGCTGCGCGTGTCCGTCAGCGGCGACTGCTCCTTGCGCGCGGCCTCCACGCGGCGCATGACCGCGGGCGGGTTGTGCTCATACTTCGCGGTCAGCCCGTTCAGGTCCGACGCAAACGACACGTTGCGCGTGCTCAGCGAGCCGTCCAGCAGCGACGCCTGCGCGGACGCCAGGTTCGTGACCGACGGCGCACGCGACGGCGTCGCCTGCCGGATGGCCGGCACACGCGCGTCGCCACGCTCAGGCTTGCCGGTGTCGGGTTTGCCTACAGGGGTCGGGTACATTCCCCAGCTCTTCCTTACTAGTGCGCAAGCCCCTCTGCAAAAATCCTCAGGTGGTTCCGTTGTCAGAGTCCGCGCGACCTCCACGTGATGCACGGTGCCCTCGGGAGGAGGACCTAACCCGCGGCGCTTATCAGCGTGCGCGCTGCTTCCCGGCACACCGCTCCCGAGGGAGGTTGCGCTGCATGCGGCGGTGGCGATTTTGGGAACCCATGTCCGTGACCGGTTTAGGAAGTTGCGACAGGTGGACTTGCTTGGCTGCTGCGTTCGCGAACATTTTGAAGTCGTGCATTATATGTGTAAGGGTAGCGTGTTGTGGGTGTTGCGGCAGTACAAGTCTGTTATGTATATTTGTTATAGTATAGTGGATGTTGCTCTTGAGGATTATAGAGCTTATGAGGCTAATAACCGCATCTTCTACCTCAGAAATCACTCCGCGTTAAGATTGCTCGTTCGTTATGCTGCGGCGCCTGGCGGTTCAGGGACGAACGCGTACATGCAGGCCCTTGAGAGGCAGATGTATTCCTTATATTTTGGGCGCATAGTCACTCATTAAGCCTCCGAAGGCGCGATCCGCGTTACCAAGAGTGCACGCGGTGTCGACCAGTAAGGTCGGCACTGTAGATAATATAGAATATAGCGGCTTCGCCGAAGCATTGGCTTGCATGGAGCTCACCGAGCTTCGCAGTAGAAAGAGGAATATATCTTCACGGAAAAGCCTGCTGCAACCACGTTTTGCAATTGTACATACAGAGGCTGCCAGGACAGCTAGTGCGTGCACATAGTAATGCTTGCAACGGTGATTTAGTGTTATAATGCAAGACAGGCGCGTGCTATGGCTCACGCTCGTTGCTCAGAATATGCATTTACAGAGTCATATGTACAGACGGCATATAAGTCACCTCGCTGACGCGCACCGCGCGGCACAGCGGTCATTTACTTCAAGCACGGACGCGCAGCCGCTTCTGCGCAACGCGTTGCGCGTGAGAGCACACAAAAGCGTTAGAGCCCCGCAATATGGTCCGCGGATTTGTTCGTCTTCCCGATATGCAGCTTGCGGCCCAGGAAGTCGCGCACGAAGTAGCGGAAGCGCGGGCGCCCGGCGTGATCGACGCTGGCCTCGTAAGACCACGCGTCGGGCTCGGTGTGGTAGCGTGCCGGCGCGGAGACGTGGCCCAGGCGCGCGAGGCGGAACCACGGGCTGCGGCACACCGCGAAAATCGTCGGCCGCATGTTCGGGTCGGAGATGAGTGCGTGCTCGATGAACGAGACCGCGGCGCACGACAGGCTCGCGTCGAGCTTCTCCATGTGCAGATCGTGCGCCAAGATACGCAGGTACACGCGCGAGAGGCTGTTAGCCTCGAACGGCGTGCGCCCGTAGAGCATCGTGTACGCGGTGACGCCGAGCGCCCAGATGTCCGTCGGCATCCCGAACCGCACCGGCTTGAGCAGCGTCTCCGGCGCCATGTAGTCCGGCGTGCCGCAGACGCTCGTGCGGAAATCGCGCTCCGACGCGAGGCGCTTGGCGAAGCCAAAGTCGGCGAGCTTGGGCTGCATGTACTCGTCCAGCAGGATGTTGCTGAGCTTGATGTCACCGTGGTGCACGAGCTGCGAGTGCAGGTACTCGACGGCGCCGGCAATTGGGAGCATGAAATAGCACGCCTCGCGCTCGGTGAGCCGCCCGCGGTTGCGCACGTACTCCTGCATGTTGCCGTTCGGGCAGTACTCCAGCAGCAGCAGCGTGAACGCCTCCTTCTCAAGGTACTCGTAGAACTCGACGACGTGTGGGTGGTGCAACGTGCGATGGACGCTGATCTCGTCCATCGCTGTCGCCAGAGGCTTCTTTTTGCGCTTGTAGACGACCTTGGCCGCGAACACCTGCCCGTACTCGCTCTGCGCGAGGTAGCAGCGCGAGTACGCGCCGCTGCCGATCTCCTGCCCGATGTGCACGATGACGCCGGTGCTCGCGACGATGCGCGAGATCGGCGGCGACCTCCGGCGCCGGCGCCGGACGTGACGCTCGCGCCGGGTCAGCTGCTCGCTCTGCGCCTCGAGCGGCGGCGGCGCGAACGAGACATGGCGCTCGGGCTGCTCAGGCGATGAGCCGTAATACGCGTACTGCTGCCCGAACTGCGTGCGGCTCGAACTGTCCAGGTCCAGCATCGCCTGCGCCATCTCGTCGTTAGGGCGCCGCAGCTGCGGCTCCGCACGAACGCCGCTCCCGGCGGAAACGCCGCGCGTGTCTCCATGCGTGCCACCATGCGTGTCTCCTCGTGTGGCGCTATGAGTGCCATCGTGCGTGCCGCCCAGCGCGGCCACGGGCCGGGTGTCCAGGTTAACAGGAGCCTCGACCGGGTGGCTGATGCTGTGCAGCTGGATCCGCTGCGCGCTGCTGCGCGCACTTTCGTCGACAATCTCGATGCCGCCGTGCTCGGAGGAGGGCTCTAAGTACTCGCGTGTGAAGTCCGCGTTCTCGATGCCGAGGCCGCGCATGCTGGGCACAGCGAAATCGCTGGCTGCGCGCAGCGGCGCCACCGGCGGCGTTGCCAGCGAAGGTTGCGCGGCGTTGCCAGACACGCGCGGCGCCCTCGGCGCCGGGTTCGCAGGAGAGCCAGCGGGTGCGCTGCTTCTCAACATGAGGGCGGGCACGTCCGTGCGGCCATTTTATTGCCCGCGGCGTTAAGCACTAGCTCTACCTCCCAAACAGAATCTATGTAAAACAGACGGCGCGACGCACGCGGGCGCGCCGCAGATCTCAAACCGCGGCCACCACAAGCCTGCTGAGGCCTGCCACGCAGCCTGCCTATGCGGCTGAGCCGCCTGCGAGGCCTGCAGCACGCCGCAGACGCAGTGCATAAAGTCAGAGTTTAAGCAGCGTGCAGCGCGCACAGCGTGGGCAGGGCCGCAAGGGGTGCGCGCGGCACGCCCAAGGCGCAGCCAGCGCGCACAGAAGCGCACAAAAGCGCGGCGGCCGGCGGCCATGGCACGCCGCAGCAGATGGCACCGCGCAACTAGCCGCGATCTCTTCAAACGCGCGCGGCAGAAGCGCCGCCGCTGCCCCACGTGACACGCGCGCGGCTTCGGCCGCGTCGCGCACCTGCATACCCGCGATGGAGCGGCAGCGGTTTGTGGCCGCGTTGAGCCGGCTGCGCGCGCCCGACGTGCACACGCTGGCGTGCGCATGCGGGAGCTTCCGGACAGGCACGAAGGCCCAGCTGCTAGAGCGGCTGCACGCGCTGGCCGCGGCGCGTGCTGGCGACGCGCACAAGCCGCTCCGGCTCGTTTCAGTGGACCTCGGCGTGAAGAACCTTGGCGTGTGTCAGGTGCGGGCGCCCGCACTGGCGGCGCCGGGCGCGACGCCGCCGCGCGAGCCTAACTCTGCGGCGTTCAGCGGGCGACCAACGGTCGAGCGCTGGTTCCGCACGCAGCTCGGCGCGGACGTGCAGTTTGCGTTCCCCGGCTTCGCGGACCTCGCGCTCGACTTCGCGCGCACGCTGGATGCCGCGAACGCCGACGCCGTGATCGTCGAGCGGCAGCGCGCGCGCAGTACGCCGAAGGGCAACGTGCCGAACGACATCCTGCGCGTGAACGTTGTCGAGGGCATGGTGTTCGCGGCGCTGCGGCTGCTCGCGCCGCAGACGTACCTCGAGTCGGTGATGCCGAAGTACGTCGTGCAGTTCTGGCGGTCGCCCGCGGAGGAGCGCGCGCTCGTGCAGAAGCGCGAGGCGCAGGCGAACTACGCGCTGGCGAAGAAGGCGCGGCGGCAGCTCGTCGAGCAGTGGATGCAGGACCCGCGTCTCGTGTTCGAGCATTTCGTCGGCGACGGCACGCGCGTCTTCGACGTGCGCCCGGGCAAGAAGGACGACGTCAACGACGCGCTCGTGCAGGCGATCACCTGGCTCGAGTGGCGCTCGAACTCGGCGCGGCTGCTCGCCAACATCGAGGCCGGCGCCGACCCGCTGGAGGGGCTCGTGCTGCCCAGCGCAGGCATGCTTCCGCACGCGACAGCGGCGGCCAGTCCGGGCGCCTAGGCCGAACCAGGGCGGCTGCGCAAGCGGGCGGCATGCGCGCAAGGCGATGCGCACCGGGCTCAGCGCCCACACCCCTACCGCGTTGTATATCCGCGCCACGCATGCCGCGACAAAAGTGCTCACCCTGGCCATCTTTGCTCGGCCTGCTCGGCCTTCTCGGCCGGCGCTCGGGCGCGCGCCGGCGCTGCTGCCAGCGCCCGAACCACAGCCGGTGATTGGCTGACCCTACCCTACCACTATGGGCCAAGTTAGCTCGACCACGAACGGCGGCACGAAGGTGTTTGCGCCGCTCGCGGACCCCCGGCTGCAGGCCAAGCTGGACGCGGTCACCGAGAGCGACGTTGTGCGGCGGCTGCGGCACGAGTGCGCCGTCGAGGCGCAGGTGGCCGAGCGGCTGAAGGCGCAGGTCGCGCAGGCGGACGCGCAGCTCGAGCACGCGCTGGAGGCCGCGCGGGACGTGCACCCGCTCGCGGTTGCCGAGGATACGAGCGCCGCGCTGCGCGAGCAGGTTGCCAAGCTGCAGCACGCGCTGGACGCGCGCCCGCGCCGCGCCGCGCCGAGCGCCGCCGCCGAGAAGGCGAAGACCGCTCTAGTTGAGTGCCTGAAAACACAGCGCGACCGCCCGCTCGACTGCCGACGCGAGCTTGCCGAGTTCGCGAAGGCGGTGGCCGAGTAGCCGCGCGCGCCGCAGATAGAACTTCTGTATAGATATGCTAGAAACCATTACGTTTATACTGCCGGATGCTGTTTCTAGGCAGCCTCGCGGTGCGCACGGGCCGGCAGGGGTACGCGCACTTGGCGGTCTGAATCCGCTGGTGCGACTGTGGGTCGGGCAGGGGTTGCACGCAGGCCCGCACTCAGTGCTGCGTTTCGAGCACGATGCGTACAGTATTAGTCCCAGCGGGTTAGTCCGCATTACTAGGGACTGGAACTAAGCCAAGCTGGGTAAATAACGTTGAGTGCGTGCGCCGGGAAGTTCGCGAAGCGTGCGGGAAGGTGCAAGCCGAGCCATCAACAAGGTAGTGCCGCTGTGGAGAGTAGAGTAGCCACATTTCAACGAGTTTGGATCAGCGGGCAGGTGCAGCGCGGCACGGCAGCGCGGCAGCGTGGCACTGTGCAACTCCGCAGCGTGACACAGCGCAGCACCACCGCATGGCGCTGCGTAACACGGCTGCGCGCCCCAGCAGGGCGCACTCGGAACTACGTGGACGGCTAATGCAATTACGTATATAGACGCCCCCGCCTGCGCCGGAGTGGGCAGCAGCGGCGGAACGGGCTCTGGCGCGCGGAACCGGGTACATTAGCGCGACTCAGAGCTCGGCGGACTTGTAGAGCAGGATCAGCGCCGAGTCGGAGGCGCCGCCGCCTGCGAGCTGCAGGATGCGGTTGTCGTCGACCTCGGTGACGCTCTCGTCGTTGAAGCGCCACCACGAGTTCGGGCGGTCCGGGTTGCGCGTGAAGCACTGGTAGTGGCCGGAGTCGGCGGACATGCCAAGGTGGGTGACGACGGCCTGCAGGTTGTAGACGCCCGTCTGCGAGTTGGCCGGGTTCGTGCTGCTGCCGGCGACCGCGGCCGCGAGGGCGGCGCGCAGGTCGGTGATTTTCTGCTGCTCGCGCGTGGCCTCGGCGGCCTCGGCGTCGTCCTGCGCGCCGTCCGGTGCGACGGCGTCGAGGCGGCGGAACTTTGCGCGGCGCTCCTGGCGCCGCGCCTCCTCCTCCGCGCTCTCCAGCGCGCGGAAGGCGTCTCGCGCGGGCCGCGCGCGCGCGAGCAGCTCGTCGGTTGCGAGCGGCGCGAGGTCGAGCTGCAGCGGGAACGCGACCTGCCGCAGGATCTTCGAGTTCGCTTTTGTGTCCTTGCGCCAGAAGAAGCGCACGAACTGGACGGTGAAGTACTTCGGGAAGGCCTCGATGCGCTTCGTGACCTCGTCGAAGGCGCCGGAGTTCTCGGCCGTCTCGCGCTGCTCGTTGAGGCTGGCGAGCAGGCCATCGCGCACGAAGTTCGTGCGGATGTTGATGTGGCACGGCAGCTTCGTGAACTGCTCGCGCGAGTCGGCGACGTCGCCGCCGCCAGCGCGCGCCACGCGCACGCGCAGCGCGCCCGTGAAGTCGGCGACGGCGTCCTGCACGCGCGCGCCGCCCTGCTCGCTCAGCTCGCTGAAGAGCGCGGTCCACAGCTCCTCGGCGTCCTGCTGCTTGGGCACGCCCATCTCGCCGAGCTCGCCGAACTGCGGCACCTTCTGGCGCAGCGCGTTGAGGAACGCGTACGGCGTCGGCGCGTCGGTGCCGAGCGGCGCGAGCTGCCCGAACCGCGGCAGCAGCTGCGCCCACGCGGACAGCAGGCTGCTGCTGCCGTCGTACTGCTCGAGCGCGCGCGTCAGCTCGGGCACCGTGCGCAGCGCCTGCAGCACCGCGTTCGCGTAGCACGTGTTGCCGATGTTCGTCAACCCGACGGGCACCTTCTCGAGCATCTCGTCGGGCGGCTCCTCCAGCTCGCCCGGCGGCGGCGACGGCGCGCGCGGCGGCGGCGCCGCCGTGCCGAGCATCATCAGCGTCTGGCCCTCGGCGACCTGCGCTTTCGCGAGCTCGACGTCGTCCGCCACGCGCTTCCCGCGCGCAATCAGCTTCTGCCGCTCGGCGGGCACGCCCGTGCGCGCGGCCAGGAGCGTCTTCAGGTCGCGCCCGCTCGCACCGGCCGCCACCTCGACGTCGAACGTCTGCCCGGCGTGCTTGACGTGCAGTTGCATGGCGCGCCCGCCTCCGCGCGCTGCTGATAAAGCTGTCCAGGGTTAGGTCGAATCGGCCCAGCTCGCGCGCCGCCACGCGATCCCCGCCACGCGCCTTCGCCCATGCAGTTCGCGCGGCTGCTCCGCCCGCGCGCGTGCGCGTCCGGCGCGCTGACGGCGTCGCTGTTTTTCCTCGCGAGCCCCGACACGCGCGGCGACGTTGCCTTCGCGGCGCACGCGCTGCGGCGCTCGTCGACGGTCGCCGTCGCGCTCACGCACTGTGTGCTCGAGTACCGCCGCACGCTCGGCGCGCGCTACGCCGACGACGCCGCGCGCGACGCCGCGCTGTCCGCGTGCCACGCGCGCTGCGCCGTCGTCACGCGCGAGGCCATCGAGCAGAACGCGGGCATCTTCATCAAGCTCGGCCAGCACATCTCCGCGCTCACGTACATCTTCCCCAAGGAGTGGACGACCGCGATGCTGCCGCTGCTCGACCAGTGCCCCGAGTCGAGCTACGACAGCATCGAGCAGATGTTCGTCCAGGACACGGGGCACCCCATCGAGCACTACTTCGCGACGTTCAGCCGCCGCCCGCTCGCCGCCGCCTCGCTCGCGCAGGTCCACGTCGCGACGCTCAAGGGCTCGAACGAGGAGGTCGCCGTCAAGGTGCAGCACCCGTCTCTGCAGCGCTTCGTGCCGCTCGACATCGAGCTCACCGAGGCCATCTTCAAGATGGTGGACTACTTCTTCCCGGAGTACCCGATGACGTGGCTCGCGGACGAGATGCGCCGCTCGATCTTCGTCGAGCTCGACTTCCGCGAGGAGGCGCGCAACGCCGAGAAGACGCGCGCCTTCTTCGCGCCGCGCTACGCGCAGACCGCGCTGCGCGTGCCGCGCGTGCACTGGGCCGAGCAACGCATCCTGTGCATGGAGCGCCTGCAGGGCGTGCGCCCCGACAACGTCGCCGAGCTGCGCGCGCGCGGCGTGCACCTCGCGCGCCTCTCGCGCTGCCTCGCCAACATCTTCAACACGATGATCTTCTCGAAGGGCGCCGGCCTGCACTGCGACCCGCACGCGGGCAACCTCGCGATCGTCGAGGCCGCGAACCGGCAGGGCTTCGAGATCGTGCTCTACGACCACGGCCTATACCGGTACCTGCCGCGCGCGCAGCAGGTCGCGTACGCGCGCTTCTGGCTCGCGCTGCTCGACGGCAACGGCCCCGCCATGCGCCGCGCCGCGCACGACTTCGGCGGCATCAGCGGGCGCAACTTCAGCCTCTTCGCCGCGGCCATCACCGGCCGCGACTACGAGGAGGCCGTCGACGGCTCGGTCGTGCGGCGCCTGCGCTCCGACGACGAAATCCGGCACATGCAGCAACGCCTGCAGGACGACTCGACGCTGGCGTCGCAGATCATCCAGATGCTGCGCGAGCTGCCGCCCACGGTGCTGCTCGTGCTGAAAACAAACGACCTCATCCGCGTGCTCGACGAGAAGCTGGGCTACCCGCTGGGCGCCACGCGTCAGTTCGCGATCATGGGCGCGTACTGCGCCCGCACCGTGTACATAGAGCAGACCGAGCACGCGGCAAGCCGCCTGCAGTGGGTTCGCGCGCTCGCACGGTACTGGCTGACGCGCGTCAAGCTCGCGCTGCTGCCCTGCGCGCAGTTCCTTGCGACGTCGCTCACCTGAGCCGCGCGGCGGGAACGGCCTGCCGGCGATGTGCGCGCCCGCTGCCCATTGCATGTATTCAGCACAGCGGTATGAGCATGTTCTGGCTTTTGATAGGAGCCTGCCGCAATTTTGGAGCGCGCATCTGCGTGTAGGAGCGGGATACTGCATTCTCTCGCCTAGGATGTGCTCATGGCACTCGCGCACGGCGTCATCGTTGCCAGGACGGCAGCGCTAAAAGGTATGCACGCAGTCACTGTTGCGGCTACCACTACTGCCGTTGTGTCGCCGCGATACTCAGGTGCACTTCCGCGTAGAGTAGACATTTCGAGTATGATTAATAGCGCGAATGGCGAAGCCACATATTTACCTGATAGTCAATTTCTACAAAGATGCCACAGAGAAGTCTGACTCGCGTTGGAGTACTGTACTAATTCATTCTCAACCGACTGGGTCAAGAGGACGGGGAGCCCGTGAAGAGACCCGATCATATCTCTTTAAAGGTACTTCGTAGCATCCCAGCTACGACGAAGTCAACCGATAACGAGACGCGCGCGCTTCACCCGCTCGGTTTGAATCCTAAACCGAGGATTACGGAGGTCGCCTGTCTCTGATACTTCAATATAGTTTTGCAATGGCCTGGATGAGCCTCCGCGAGAATGCTCGTAAGGATATAAAGTAGTAGGCTATCTTATCAGTGAGTTTGATACCGTTCGAGAGTATTATAGTGCTGACCGAATCGTGATTCTAGTAGAGCGCTGCAAACACCCATTGAGTACTCTAGCCGAGCTAGGTTATACGAGAGTCGCTTGATCATGCATTTTGGAGCAGAATAATTCCATCGCGCGAGACGAACCGCCAGTGTACACATCGTGTGCTCGACTCGGTCTAGCTCCTCGTCATTACGCACAGCCCATGCCAAAGAGCTTGCGATCCCAATTCTAAACATCGATTCAGAAACGAAATCATCGATTAATATTAAGTCCGCCGTAGCGTTCAGAGGTGAGAATAAAAATTGTCTAGTTCTACCTATATTGCACTAAGCAGATGTGATTTTCGCGCTCGACGCTGCGCGCTGCAGGCTCAACACGCATGCATTCGCCCCAGGGCCTACGCGCCGCGCGGCCACGTTTCGTATAAGCACTCACGCCGCAGCACCGACGGGAGCGACGGCCGGCGTGCTCTCCTGCGCGTCCTCGCGCCGGAACTCGCGGATGAACTGCGCCACCGCGGCCGCCGCGTCTTCTGTGATCGCGTTGTAGTTCGACACGCGGATGCCGCCGACCGAGCGGTGGCCCTTGAGCCCGCGCAGCTTGCGCTGCGCCGCCTGCTTCAGGAACGCCTGCTCGTCCGCGGGGTCGCGGAAGTTGAACACGACGGACATGCGCGAGCGCGCCGCGGGCTTGACGCTCGTGACGAGGATATCGCTGCGCGCGTCGATGGCGTCGTAGAGCGCGGCCGCCTTGCGCGCGCTCTCCTCGGTCTGCGCGCGCAGCCCGCCGCGCGCGAGCAGCTTCGCGGTCACGAGCTTGATGACCTCGACGGCGAAGATGGGCAGCGTGTTGTAGCACGAGTCGTTCTTGCTCGCGAGCGCCAGGTCGAGGCAGCTCGGCGCGATGGGCACGCCGGCCGCGCGCAGCGCCGCGACGTCGACGGCCGCCTGCGCGTCGAGGATGTCCCTGCGCACGATGTACAGCGTCACGCCGGGGATGCCGAGGTTCTTCTGCGCGCCGCCGAACACGATGGCGAACTTTGAGACGTCGATGGGCCGGCTGAACATGTTGCTGCTGACGTCCACGCACACGTTCGCGCTGCGCACGGGCGGCGTCGTTGCCGCGCCGGGGAACTCGACGCCGTGCACGGTCTCGTTGTCGCAGTAGTACACGAAGTCGCCGTCGACGCTGGCCGCGCTGACGTCGGGCACCTCGACGTACTTCGGCGGCTGCGCGAGCACCTCCGCGGCGAAGCCGAGCCGCTTGCTCTCCGCGAGCGCCTTGCTGCTCCAGACGCCCGTCACGATGTAGCTGCCCTTCGCGTCGGCCTTGCCCGTGGTGTGGAACTTGTACGCGGCCTCCGCGTAGAGGCACGCCGCAAAGCCGCCAGTGCCGCCGCCCTGCAGAAACACGACGTCGTAGTTGTCCGGCACGTGTAGCAGCTCGCGGATCTGCGCCTTCGCGTCGGCGACGACCTTCGCGGCCTGCGCCGAGCGGTGGCTCAGCTCGCCGAGGCCGACGCCCTGCTCCTCGTACTCGACAAACTCGCGCGCCGCCTGCTCCACCACGTCCGTGGGGAGCGCCGCGGGGCCCGCGCCGAAGTAGTACCCTTCTCTCACGGCCATGCTACCAAAACTACGTGCCGGCCTCCGCGTGCGTGTGGTTCCTTATAAACGGCGGCACAGTCAGGGCAAGGGCGGAAGAGTCATAGACCACAACTCGTATGCGCAGCCGAGGCCAAGCGTGCGCAGGAGAGATGTGATCGCACGCCCGCTGACGCGAGCAGAAAAGACGCTCAGAAGAGGCGGCGCGTCTGCAGGTGTGAACAGGGACTTGGCCAGGCGCGGGCATGGGTGCGCGGTTCGTCTGAATATGGCGCACACCTCTGTGCCAGGCCTAGCGGGGCACATCTGTTCCGCCAACTGCCGTAGCGTGAGCTAGCAAAAGGGTATTGTGCCATTGGGCGTGCAGTGCTGGTACAGGGATCGATGCAATGTCATGACAGCAGCAGGATGCGTCTAGCAGGCCGCGTTGAAGTGTGCACGCACGCGCACATGATGGCACATGTATGAAGGCATATGTGTGTACTGTGGGCCAGGCCCAGCAGCTGGATAGGAAACTATCTTACGAGTGTCCGCGAAAGCGTATACGAGCCGGCTGAGCACTTTGCTGGCACAGATACCGTGGCGAATAAACTGCGGCAGGCAGGATGCGACTAGCAGGCGACAAGCAGGCCCGGCGCATTGAGATATGTACGCACACATATGAAGGCGTCTATATATACATGCTGCACCGTGCGCGTGACGGGGCCGAGCGCGTGGCAACTACGTCTAGAATTGCTGCTCTATGCAACGCCGGCCATGCCAATGCGGACTACATTCGTACCGCGGAAGAGTCGAGGCCCACCGCTAGAACCGCGGCTTGCGCTTGCGGCCGGTGAACTTCGAGTCGAGCGCAACGACTTTGCCGCGCTTGCGCATCGTTTCCTTCTTGCGCTGGATGAACTCGCGCTTTGACTCGTCCTTCTTGCGCCGCTTGCGCGCCTTCTCCTTCTCCATCTCGACGTTCGCGAGATTCAGCTCGCCCTCGCCGGCCGTGAGCACGAGATAGTACTTCTTGTGGCGCTTCGACTCGGGCCGGTCGATGACCATGCCGCCGCCGAAACCCGCGACCTTCGCCGCGTGCAGGATCGTGTCGATCTGGTGCTGGTCGGAGGGGTAGAACTGGCACACGGCCTTGCCGCCGCGCCGCAGCGACGCGTACAGCGTCTCGAAGAAGTGTTTCAGCCGCTTGGCGGGGTTCGCGGCCGCGCTGTCCGCGTTGCAGAGCCACTGGATCGCCGAGATCGAGATCGCCGCGTCGAACGTGCCGGGCCGGAACGGGACGCCCGCGCCCATGTCCGCTAGCAGCAGGTCGCCCTCGACGTCCTGGTCGAGCGCGTTGCCCAGCATCGACGCCGAGATGTCCATGCCGACCCACTGGTGCCCTTCCTCGGTTAGGACCTGCCCGCTGAGACAGCTGCCGCAGCCGACGTCCAGCACGAACTGCGACGGCCCGATGTTGAGCAGCTCGAGCGCGCGCAGCGTCATCTCGGCCTGGATCTGCTGCACGCGCGTGTTGTGCGTGTACTTGTAGCTTTCGTCGTCATTGTAAAAGATCTCAGGGGGCGCAATGAACTCGGGGCGCGACATCTGCTGATTGTAAGACGCGCGTCAAGGGCAATGGCGTTCGCGTCACGATGGAACCCCAGAAAATACCGGGCTGCAGGCTGTCGCGTCCGTTGAAGCCTGCAAAAAAAATCCGCGGTCAGCGTTGCTGCGTCATGATACGTGAGATGTTAGATAATCAACAGACGCCAACGGCGCCTGGGGTCACAGCGCGCAACGGCCAGCCCGCTGCGGGCTGCGGACGGCCCGAGAGCCGCTGCACGCCGCCGCGTTATCGAACGTGGGCTCGCGAGCGCTCGCGAGGAGGAGCCGCGAGTGGCAAACCCCGAGGCGGCGAGCGTTGCCACGCGGGTCAGAGATCAGTCATGCATGCGACACGCGCGGCGAGTGTGACAGCATGTGTACACGGCGCGATACGGGGCGCCGCACGATCCGGGCGCCCTCCGACGCCTCGGCCACGCCGCGACGCGCGAGCCCGTGCTAAGGCCGCGGTCCGCGCACACACTCGCGCGCACAGAGCGCACACAGCGCGCGGTTGCGCATTGCGCGCTCGCGCAGGCCGCACGCGAGCGTCACCCTAACCGCACTGCCTCGCCGTTGCTGTGTGGTAGCGAACACCTGCAGCTGGCTCCATGTGATCGACGGTGCCCCAACCCCAGCTGTGCGTGAATACGGCCAAGCTTAGCACGGCACCTCCAGGCAACGCCCGCGCACATTTGGAGGCAGCACAGCAGCAGAAGACCATGGCAGCAAGCAAGTCGCGCAAACGCAGCACCAACAAGACGGCAGCGCAGGCGGCCAGCGACGCGGTCGGCGGGGCCGGCAGCGCGGCCGCCGCCGCCGCCGAGCAGGCCGTCGGCGCGGTCGCGGCCAAGG
>JAKUAD010000015.1:0-189553 GCA_030579095.1 Starmerella davenportii
GTCCGCGCGCGCGCTCGCAGCGCCTGGCGGGCGACGATTGGAGCGACCGCTCGGTGCGTGCTGTGCGCCGCGGGCCGGCGCCTCCGCCAGAGGTCCTCGACCGCAAGCGCGCTGCCGCGCTGCTCTCGGAGACATACTCTTAGGAAGGTGCGAACGCGGTGCGCTGCCGCATGCCGACACGCGTTGCCGTCAGGGTCGTAGCCGACTTGGATTCGGCGCGCGCGGGGCAATAAATATATACAACATACGCCTGCGGGCATACATACTCGCGGCGGCGCCGCACTACACTGTTCATGCAGCCTGTGTACTCAGAGGTCAGCGTTGGGCCGTGTGGCCATTTGGCCCTGTGCCACCACCTACTGTGGCCACCGGGCTCCGCGAGCCCATCCTTAGTCGAATAGAATAGAGGCGTGCACCCAGGTTTTGCAGCCTGCAGCGCATGCGCCTCACGCGGGCGGCGTGCTGTGCGACGGAGCGGCGTCCGTAGCCTGAGCCGCCGCGCCCCCCGTGAGGTTGAGCACGCCAGCGCAGACGCCTTGCATGCCGTTGAACAGCAGCACCGTCTCGCCGTGGACGAGGTCGCACGCGCGGATCTGGCCCTCGCGCACGAACTTGAGCTCGAGCAGAAACCCCCGCAGTACGCCGGCCATGCCGCCGTTCGCAAGGTCCGGCGTCACCCACTCGTCGCCGCGCATGACGGCCACGTTGGAAAGCGTGCCTTCGACAATGCACCCGTCAAGCCCGGTCACCAGGACCTCCTTCGCGTCCGCCGGCTGTACGCCAAAGGCCGCGCGCACCTGGTCGTACACACTGCGGTCGGGCGTCTTGAGCATCGTCGCAACGCGCGGCGCGCGCGGGGTCGTGTCGACGAACACCTCATACACGGGGTCGACGCTGGGCGCGCGAGCGTGCGAGCTGAGTCCGCGGAACAGGTCGTCGCGCGGTGGCGTTGGGACAGCGATAGCCGCAAGTTCGCCGCTTTTGGAGAGCGTCACGCGCACGCGGCGTGCGCCGTCTGCGTCCTGCACTGCCGCGTTCATGGCCGCAACCATCGCGCTGTGCGACACGCGCAGCGGCCATCCGAGTAGTCGCGCGCCAAGCTGCAACTTCTGCAGGTGTAGCTTGCTCAGAAAGAAGCTGTCCTCGTCGCTGTCCTCGAGCGCGATCGGCACGCGCCGCGTCAGATGCGCGAGGTCGCGGTCATAGCGCAGTGTCGTCATCAGCGCCACGGGTGCATCTGCGGCGGGCTGCTCGGCGATCGTCTGCGTGAGCAGACGCTCGCTGGGGGGGGCGCGAGTTCGTAGTTTCATGGCTGCGCCAGCAGCGGGTCGGAAACAGCCGTGCTGAGTAAGAGCGTCTCGGCGGTCGCCGGCGCGCGACGGCTCACATTCACCGATGTTGCCTGCTATTAATAGCGGCAAGAATGGTTTTGGACTCGCGCGTGGAGCGGCGAAGGCGGTCATGTGTATGCCCGCGCTCTGCGCCAGTCGCTGCTCTTGCTCGCCGCTGCAGCATTTAGTGCTCGCGGGCGGCAGCGCCTGCGTCGTAGGCTAAGCCTGCACTAGCAATGCTGGGCTGCTCGCGGCGCGGGTCCAGCCAGCCGCTCGCACGGTTGCGCGCTGACCGGACATGCTCCCCCGTCGTGGCTCCAGCATACCCGCGCACAGTGTCGCGGGTTTAATATGAGAGGGCATTGAACGGCTTTGACGCGCTGGCGTGCGAGCAGTGCGATCTTATGATGCCGATCGCCACGCGCCGTCGGGCAGCGCCCAGCGATGGTCGGCTGCGACGCCGATGAATCCAGTCACGTTCTCCTGTTCTCTCGTTCCAAGACAGCAAGCGAGCCTTTCCCCTCCTTCATGTGCGCATTTTCTTTGTTCCCCCACCCACCCGGCGCGTGCCAAAGTTGTTTACACGTACGCGAGACCGCGACCTTACCCTACCACCTATGGGTTTGCTGGCAGTGCTCGCCGCGAAGACGCGCGAAGGCGCCGCCATGCGCGCGCTGGCGCGGCGGCTGCCTCTGCTGGCCGCGCTGTGCGTGGCCGGCGCGCTCGCGCTGTTGTGGCAACTCCCGCAGGACGACCGCAGCACGTACTTTAGCGAGAACGCGCTGCTGCCGCACCAAGGCCTGACCTTCTTCCGCGAGAGCGACTGGGCCGTTGTCAACGGCGTGCGCGACGAGCTGCGCCCGCTCGGTGCGCCGGGGCTGCCGGCCGAGCTGCGCACCCAGGTGCTAGAGCAGCGCCTCGCCGCGTTCGGGCTGCGCGCGCATACGCACGCGTCGCCGGCCGGAGACGCCGTTTACGCCGTGCTGCGTGCATCGCGTGGCCCGCAAAACGAGGCCGTCGTGCTCGCCGCCCCGTGGCGCGTGGACGCCGAGTTCAACCACGGAGGCGTCGCCGTGCTGCTCGCGCTCGCGCGCAGCCTGCGCAAGTGGCACATGCTGCACAAGAACGTCGTGCTCGTATTCCCCAGCGATGGCCGCCTCGCGCTGCGTGAGTGGGTGCGTGCGTACCATACGTCGCTCGCACACACCGCGGGCAACATTGAGGGCGCGCTTGTACTCGAGTTCCCGTACGACAGCGACCGCTTCGACTACGTCGATGTCGGCTTCGAGGGTCTGAATGGACAGCTCCCGAACCTTGACCTTGTGAACGTCGCGGTGCACTGCGCCCTGGCTGAGAATGTCGAGCCCAGCGTGCTGCGCTTTGGGCGCAGCGCCGACGTCGACATGCGCCGCATCGCGGTTGCGCGTAATGTGCTACAGCAGGCTGCCGCGGGACTTGGCGTAGCAGACTATGCGTCCGCGATGTTCAGCGGCTGGCGCATCGACGCAGTCACCCTTCGCGCGGTCCTCGCTGACGGCGCCCACGACATCACAACTTTCGGCCGCATCGCTGAGAGCACGTTCCGCTCGGTCAACAACCTGCTCGAGCACTTTCACCAGTCGTTCTTCCTCTATCTGCTGCTAGGGCCGAGCCGCTTTGTTTCCATCGCGCAGTACCTGCCCGCGGCAATGCTTGCAGCCGCGCCGTGTTCACTGATGGCGCTGCGGGCCGTACTCGAGTCGGAACCGGGCGCGCTGGCGCCTCGCGCGCTGCTCGCCGCCGCCGCGCCTCTGGCTGCGCTAGTCGCAGGCGGCGCTGCGTTCGCCCACGCGTATGCGCTGGGGCTCGTGGTGCCGCTCGACGCCGCGCTGGCCGTGCTTCTGCTCGCAACCGCCGTCGGTGTGTTCCTACCACGCCACGTGAAGACCGCGCTGCAGATCGAGACTTTGGCGGCCCTCGGCGCAGCGCTGGCTGCTCTCTCGGCTGCGAACTTCAGCCTCGCGCTCGTACTTGCGGGTGCGGTCACGCCGCTAGCGTTTGCCGTCCGCGGGCGTCGCGCGGGCGCCGCGCTCATCGTCGCGCACCCGATGATCCTGCTAACATATGTGGGGGCAACGGTGCTGGGCCTCGCCCCGGTGCATTTCGTCGAGCGCCTTGCCACGGCGTACGCTGAGCTTGACGTGTACACGTGGCCACTTGTTTGCGGAATATACATTCCAGCGTGGCTCGCCATAGCGTGCGCGTGCATCTAGCACGCATGCCCCCTGACTCTGAGTGTTTCTGTGCCTCTTCTTGGGGGCTTGGTCCGTCGTGACCGCTACCACGGAGCAGTACACCGTACTCGGCTCTGCGGACCGCTGTACATAACTGTGCGACGTGCAGAGCAGCGTGGCGCAGCCTTGTTCTATATCTGCACACAAAATAAGGATTTTAGAGATACTTATTTGTTCATCGAGCGAAAAGTTTTACAATGCTGTAATGCGCAGCGAGTCCTCACGAACATGGCGCATGGGAATGCGCTCGTCTCGATGGACGAGCAAGCTCGTGCTGTATGCATCAGCTGCACCAAGTGCGCCATGCCTTGCGAGGAGATATCCTGCTGGCCCAAGAATAGAGCTGCCCACAATGCCAGCATCAAGTTCCTTTTGAAGCTGTGATCCAAGAAGCAATAAATGCTACTCGAGAACGATCGTCTCGCCCACGACTTCAACGTCAGCGCGCTTAGCAGCCGGCTCCGGCGACTCGCGTGCGCGTTTGACAGTCGGGCGCAGCGGGACGTGCGTTGAGTCTACGCACAGTGTATCGCCCTCGGCGATGTACAGCTCGAGGTCGGCGCGACGCTCGTCTTCGTCGACAACTGTGACATACCGGTCCACTAGCCCGAGCTCTTGCACGCTGCGCGCAAGCTGATCGTCAAAGTCAGGGTCATACAGCAGGCGGTCTGTGACCAGGCTGACGTCTGCATACCCGAGCTGTGCGCGCAGCACATCTTCGAGTACAGCGCGCAGCGGCGTCGCGGGCGGCGCGTGCAGCGTTGTGCGCGCTGCACCGCACACGACGCAGCTCGCCGAGGGAAGGTGCGTTGCGTCGCCAATGACGCAGGTGCGCGCATCTTTGTAGATGTCTACGTCGCGCGCGGGAAACCCCGCCACGATCTTCAAGGCTTCGAGCGCGCCAAATCCGGACACTATTGCGTTAGTCGACGCCACGGCTGCGATGATGTTTCCGGCGATCTCCTTGATCGCGAACCGCGTCTTCTGGGGGATTTCAAACACCCGCGCGCGCAGCATCGCCGCTGCCGCCACAAAGTCCATCGCCGCGCTGTCGTCTTTGTCGAACGCGACGGGTCCTTCGCGCGCGGCTAGCGTCTGCGCGGCCGCCTGTAGCACGGCGTACGCCTCTTCGGCAGTCCACTGCTTGTGCTCGTCTAGTTGCGCCACGTCTACAGTAGTACACTTCCCGGCATCGAGATGTAGCGCCACAGGCGGCGCGCGTCCAATGCGCGTGAACGCCTCAGGGGCTAGCAGCAGGCGCTCTACGTCGCGCACGAACACCTTGTCCACGATCTTGCTAACAAACTCGGGTGTATGGCGGCTCTCGCGCAGATCCGCGAGCTCGTTGCTCTCGCGTCGTAGCTGTGCCAGCTCCGCAGGGTCGCCTTGCTCCTCGCTGCCCTTGCTACCCTCGCTCACTGCGTCGTCCGTCTCTCCAAACAACTGGCCGAAGAGGTACGACTTCGCCCACACGACGCAGTGCACGGGTTTGCTCGGTGTACTTCGGATCGTGCAAACGGGAAAGGTAGTCGGGGCGGGGTGGCTGCGGCAGTCGTAGCACTCGCTCTTGCCAGGTAAGATTACCTGAGTCTGCCCGTGAAACCCGGCAGAACCGCAGTCAATTAGTGGGACGTTGGTGCGAACACACATCCGGTTCACATGTCTCCGTGCCTCTGCGTTATCCAGCGCGTTGAACACGAGTGTGAACGACTTGTAGAATTTGGGCGTGAACTCTGGCGACGTGATGATGTTCGCAACGTATGGCACAAGGTGCACATCGGGATTGAAGCGGCCGGCAACCTCGGCCGCAACCTCAGCTTTGCTTTTGTTGACATGCTGCCTGGAGAAGAGAAACTGCCTGTTCAGATTGGAGAGGTCAATCGTGTCGAGGTCCACCATGTGAATCTCGCCAAACCCGGCGAGAACGAGGTCCTTGACAAGCTCGCACCCAATTCCACCGGCACCAACCAGCAGCACGCGCGACGTGCGCACGCGTCGCACCGCTTCGGCGCCCAGTACTGCCTCGAGCGCCGCGTACCGCCCCATCGCAGGTATAGCTTAGTCACTGTACGCGCGCCAGTTTCCAGATATCTGGTCTAGGGCTTCGGAGTGGGACCAGCCAAAATGCTTGCAAACGCGCGCCAGCGATTGTTCGACTAGCGCTACCTGGCGCCCGCCATAGGAGTGGTAGTCACTTTCAGTCAGCACGCGGTCGGCAGGAATGGTAGCCAACAGAGCTTCGAGCTTAGCATAGTGCATGCGCCCGTGCACGAGCTCGCATATGCTAACGTATATCGGCACCTGCATCCGCAGCCAAGCGTCGCGCAGCAGCTCAGGGCTGCCCCCATACGCATGTAGGCACACGCCGGGAGGCGTGTTCGCTAGTACGGCCTGGTACAGCGGCTGCGCAGCCTGTACACCGTGCAGGGACACCGCGCGCTGGTACTGGACAGCGACAGCTAGTTGCGCGTCGAGTACGGCACGCTGGTGGTCCAGCTTGACTTTGAACTTGCTCAACTGCTTGTTGATGCGCAGTCTGAACGCGCGGTCCAGTCCGATCTCGCCCACGAGTGCCTGGGGGTGTTGGTGCAGCCGCTCTTCCAAGCGGACAATGAAGGCCCGCAGCAGCTCCGGATGAGGGAGCTCGGCTATATCTTCGGCCGTGGGGCTGGGATCGAGTATTCGCTGGTAGTGCGCCAGCTTACTTTGTTCAGTGCCGTCTGTTCCGTCGATCTCGAGCGCTAGTTGATGGCTGAACCACGGGTGTAGCCCGAAGCTAGGTATCACAATCTGAGGTAGGCGCTCAGCCAGCGCGCTGACTTTGTCTTGATCCGCTAGACTCGTGGCCATTGCGGCCATTTGGATGTCCACAGCGGGCAGCTCGTCATAATCGATTGCTGTCTCTGTCGGATGGCAGTGCGCGTCAACGAGCATCGCGTCCTGATAATCACGTAAGGCACATCGTCTGAAATGTCCAGATGGCGCTACCGAGTCACATAGGCTCTTCCGCTGGCAATTTTGGGGGCATAAAGCCTTGAAATATTATTTTCCTCATGAAGAGATAAGTCTTAGGCCAAAGCTGGGTAGCCTTTCCCTGGAGCACCAGTGTACCCTCGGTGATTCATATAACCCAGTGATGTAATCCAGAAATCCATGGCCGGTAGAGCTTATGAAGATAGGGGGAAGCGATCG
Organism: Starmerella davenportii; assembly: GCA_030579095.1. Classification (NCBI taxonomy): domain Eukaryota; kingdom Fungi; phylum Ascomycota; class Dipodascomycetes; order Dipodascales; family Trichomonascaceae; genus Starmerella; species Starmerella davenportii. Next base: position 6,797 of record JAKUAD010000015.1, read on the forward strand.
ACATTGCCACCCAAACGGGCAAATGAGTGGACGATTCGTGTTTCTGGGTATGATTGACATTCCCCAACTCGGTGATTTACAGAGGTATTGGTGCATGTACTAGATCGTCCGCACGTTAATGAATTTGGATTCGCTGATATGGTACCGTCTTGTTGTTTGCCCGTTTGCAATAGAGGTTAGAATATAGATTGTTCAACTCGTAAAGACATCAATTTAGCGTAAACAGAAGTTATAAAGCAGACTATGTATAGAAAAGATATGGCGGATAGACCTATTGATGATACTCAGCGCTACTGATCTCATTCTGTATCTGGTACTTGATGCGGTAGCCAATCTTTACATTCCGCTGGTTTACATTTGCCCAGCGGTCGATACGGTGGTGGAATTTCTTGCTACGTGCACGCGTAGCGCTGATTGTGTGCACCGTTTCAGCTACCCGCAGTCTCGCCAACAGTACGGGGAGTTCGTAAGCTAGCGCCTCGAGCTCGAATGCTTTGGATTTGTGAAGATTCACCCAATTCCGGTGTGTGAATTTTGATAGCATGTGCTTCAGTGCGATAAGCTTGTTGTCCTTGAGAAATTCCGAGATCGGAGGGACTGCTGCCAGAATGTCCAGTTTCAGGATATCCGACTCTCGTTTCAAGGCCTTCAAAGTACGCAATCCCATGTACCGGTCGACTACTTTCTGAAGCAGTCCAAGACCTTCTTTGGCTTTGAGCATCTGGTGCTCGCTTGTCGCGGCGAGCGCTGCAAATGCCAGTTTTTTGGAGACGTTGTAAGTTGTTTTCTTCCGAATAGTGCATACAGCTGATGTACTTGATAGAGGAGCTGTTTCTAGAACACGAGGTACTAATCCAGGTCTCACTTGCGCTTTCACAACCCGTTGACGACGCAAGACAGCGCCGGTTTGCAGGGGGGATACCGATACCATAGAGCGTTTGAACATAGCTCCTACAGTAATTTGTAGCATGATTCTGGCCGATTGGTTAATCATATTCATTGAATGGAGTTCCCTGGCTAGATATACTTTTCCAAGTTTCCCACCTAGGGCAGGGGTCTTTTTAGGGTATCTCGCCAAATGCGGGCTAGCTAGCCGATGAACTGCTGGTAGTTGCAAGCATCGTCGCACTTACGTATAGGGCCTTAGCTTGTCTGATTCCATGTTATACAGTGATTGTTCGGATCAGCTTCATGACAGGTTGCCTGCCAAACGCACGCAACTCCACCTAGGTAATTGCCGTATACAGTATAGTGGATATGGCGGGATGATCAAAAGTCAAACGTAGCTTTCGTTCTCTGGCCGCGAACAGTATTTCATAAGGCCGGGATACCGAATGGATTTCAGTCGCTCTATCATGTTTGAGGTTTAGCTTAGAGTACCAATTACTTTGATGACTTCGGTGATATCGGCTGCCGCTGGTGTCGACCGTTTAGCGGGCCACAGGCCCTTATAGAGGATGAAGACTATCCAATGGGGGTGCCAGCAGATGGAAGTCCGTAAAAGAGTAGAGTACCCGAGAACCACAACCAGTGCTCCTTCATCGCGAACATGCACCGCAGTACAAATGAGACACAAAAGACCTCTCGGCTCCTCTCATATCTACCAAAATACGCATTAATTCTGTTCCACGAGCGTTTTCAGATTCTCGCCTCCAATTTTTACGATGGTAGAACGCAACATCCGCGGGTCTGATCTGAGAGTGCGCAAGATTTCACGCTGCACCGCTGGAGACGCGTCAAACTTGACATAGAAATGAGCGCCCAAGATATGCGACTCACGGTTCTTGTTCCAGATACCTGGGAGATATCGGATGCCCCAATTGTCAAGGTCACGGATCACCCCGCGGTTACTCAACAGCATCTTGCCAACGTGGCGCACAACACCTACAGCGTCGTGGAGATGGTTTGTAGTGGGTACCCTAGCAATTCCGACGAGCTCATACAACATTTTCAGGTGAGGAGCGCCCACGGAATTGCCTCTGCCGTCACTGCAGAGAAGCACAGTAAAGTATGCTTAGTCGTCATCTCCCTCAACGCTAGCCAAATGTTTGATCATTAATCGGATCACTAGTGCTTAGTAACTGACGAGTCCTGGTACCGAGTCAACTTAAGTGTTGCATCGTACGCGGGACCGCCGCACGGGTAAATATTTCCGGAGTCAGGGACCGAGTCAATTGATTGAGTGCACTGATAAGGCAGCTGCTGATAGGACCCACCGTCGCGTCAATTGGCTGGCCATGCTGCGCTCTGCTCTTAGCTCGTCCCTGAGATTTTCCTACTCGCGCCCCTCGCTTGGGTTTGCGGTCCTGAATGCGGCGCGCATGTACAGCAACAAGGTGAATGTGGACTCCACGCCGTTCAAGCACGGTCCAGATCCCATAGTCAAGTTCACGGAGAACCATGAGTGGATCGCGGTGCACAAAGACAACGTAGCGTATGTCGGCATCACGAAATATGCGGCCGACGCGCTGGGCGACACGACATTTGTCGAGGTGAATGACGTAGACACTGAGACCGAGGCTGGCGACTCGATCGGCAGCGTGGAGAGTGTCAAGTCGGCGAGCGATGTCTATGCGCCCATTGGTGGCAAGCTGATTGCCAAGAATGAGGAGTTGATTGCGAATGCGGCCTTGCTCAACGAGGACCCCATGGGCGAGGCGTGGCTCGCCCAGATCGAAGTCTCTGACCCTGCAGAACTCGAGAAACTGCTAACCTCAGAACAGTACGAATCCTTTCTGAAGGATGCGCACTGACATCTTCCATCCGCTGCTTCTCTAGTCAAGTTTCCTAGCATAACTGCAGCTTTAAATATGCCCACTCTGGATTTTGGGCGCGCCCTCCGCGCTGCCGGATCCGTTAAAGGCTATAAACATACAATTTCGGTAGGATTATACGGCTTTTGTGTCCACGAATTTACACATCATAAGATTTCTCTAGCAGAGGATCCCCGGGGAAGCTAATCCCCCGCCGCTAGGAGTCGGGTTTGCGTGCCACCGGCTTACCTCCATTGATATCGAAGATGTCGGTTTCTCACAAACGGGGACAGCGTGACGGCAGCGAACACCAGCATGCCAATGAAACTGAGCAAATTAAGCCTCGGGAACGTACGCGCGAGTCGATCGAACTCACCGGATGGGGTCACGCGGGTGAAGAATATCGTCGGACCCAGTGCCGCGAGCAAGTACGTCGACTCAAGCCCCGTCGGACCGGTCACAAGCAGTGACGCCTGTGGCACGTCGGTAAAATGAGAAAGGTGACCACGTTCCGGTATTTCCAGGGTTTTTTGGACGTAGCCGGCGCTGAGCCAGTTCTTGGGGATCGCATCGACACGGTGCCGGCGAGCCAGCACGACGTCGCGCGACGCTGCGCCAAACAGCGTACGCGAGGTCGTCAACGAGTACACAGGCTCATTGGGTCCCGGCAGCGCAAACGTGTAGTACACGACATGTGGCGCAAGCGTATCCTGCAGTGCAAACTCCTCGCGGCGGCTTAGGCGCGTGTTTGGGGTTTCGCTTTCGTAGAGCTCCCACACAGTGATCTTCGGGAGCTGCGACGAGTCGCGCGAGAGATACGTATACGCGATCCAGTGCTCGCCGAACACAAGGCTAAACGGCCACTCGGCAGAGACTACCACGGGATCCGGGTGTGTGGCCTGCGCCAGTACGCGCCCCGAATTCGTGTCCAGCAGCGTCACGCGGAGCGTCTCGCCTGCGAGCGTGGCAATCGCCGCGGTAAATGGATTGAGGTACTTGTACAGAACGTTGCGCTCATCCAGCGGGGCCGCAACGGCCGCCGTGTGGTCGCTCGGATCACGTTCCGCCGTGGCCACCACCTCGTCACCCGGCAGGTGCAGCGACCAGCCGTAGCGCGGCGAGCTCACCAGGGTGCCGTTGAACGCCAATGACGCAAGCCCACGCGGGATGCGCGCTTTTCTCGGACCAATGACAACCTCTCCGTCGTAGGACAGCGTGTACACGCCGTCCGGGGTGTGCACGTCAAACTGCGAGACGTTGGCGTGGGCGGCGAGACGCAGCGGCTCAATATCGTGGTAGACCCAAACCACCTCACCCTTGTTGGTTGCATTGAGCCCGTACAGCGATCCCAGCGCAGTCTTTACAACGAGCACCTGCTCGAACTGAAACTCGACCGGCACTGACGCTGGCGGAAGCAGGATGTGGAAGAAGTTCCTGGCGAAGTGTGTCGCTGCGGCTACGAGCTGCCGCGTGTGCCGGCCCACGCGCGTCGCCCACGCCTGCACGAGCGACGCGTTGCGCGCCTGCAGCAGATGCACCATGTCGACGTACTCGGCGTCGGCAGCACCCAGCAGCTGTGTGTGCACGAAGCGCGCCTCATCAGCGTATGCCAGCCCCTCGTCACGCGTCCACTGCGTGCCGAAGGCGCCTGTGAACTCGAGCACGCCATGCACGTTCCACTTGAGCTCGGTGCCGCCGAGCCGCAGCGGCGACTGCGCGGGCGCGCACCGCGCGCCGTCATCGCTGCTCACGAGCGTGCGATGCTGCAGCTCAAACTGGTCGGCTAGTACTCGCGTGCCCGCAGCCTGCACGCACTCCACGCGCTGCTGCACAGCGTAAAGCAGCTCGCCTGTAGTAAAGTTGTATGCGGCAAGCACGCCACCACTAGCATATAATACGCCGTTAGCGAGTGCCAAAGAACTCGCGCCGGCCGCGTCGCGCGTCCACAAAGCGCCTCCGCTCGCGTTCACGACGCCGAGCCTCCCCAGATCACCTAGCAGTGCGACATGCGTCCCGTTAGTTTGCGCGGCCTGCGGCAAGCCAAACAGCGAGACACTCCAGTCGACAAACCGGATGTCGTCCTGGAACACAGCAGCTGCCAGCGCGCACAGCGATATCGCAAATGCGATCATGATGGCTAGCGGCGACTACATATTGTCAGAAGTATTAGACCCGCGCCGTTAGCGGCCTACACTTCGAGCGGTAAAAGTAGTCAATGCAATCCCTAGACTGCTATGTAGGCTCATCTAGAATACTAAATCTGTATGCTACGCTAATATTGTGCGCGTCGTGAGATTTTTCAGCAATTATCACAACCGATGCTGAAAACGACACTGCTTCCTGCTTCCTACGGACGCCAACGGTTCACATCAACGTGGGCCATTTTTTGCAAATTATTGGGTTCTCCTAGTCAAAATTTTAGAAAAAAAACTTCCCATCCACAGACACGGGTACTTCTGGGATACGAAGAATGCAGTGATAGCCACACATATTTGCAGAGAATGGCTATGATATCACTTTAGGCGCAGTATGAGACGCTTGTCCCCCTGGTCTGGCAGATTGGAACGGATTTCGGACACTGCTACGCGATCGGCCTGGTATTTGGAAGCGACGCTTTCCATGGCAGGTGTGTCGTGGGGCCCCCAGAAACATCACCAAGCCGCTCACAACGAGCTTGTTTACCTCGGATTTGCACGAGAAAGTAAAAACAACGGGAACAAGATCCGTCCACGAGCGCCTTCGGCGCAATAAGTAGAGCCTGGCGCCTCGAGCTCCAGAATCGCAAAGCTTTGCGGGCGATTCGTGTGCATCCTCAAGGGAATCTCTGCGTTCTGCATTGTCTGTGCATTTTCAGGGATGGTGCGACCGCCAGGGTAGCCAAAATATCGATTCCAGAACATCCTGGCGAAAATACTCTTCTCCGGAGTTCTTAACACCTAAAAGCCGCTATTTGCCGCAGACCAGTCCAAAACCAAAGGTCAGTGCACTGAATTTCCGCATTCTCGCTCCAGCATATGTACGCCCAAGATCTGCTAATGTCGCTTAACAACCTGCGCGATAGGAAGATAGTTGACGCTCTGTGTTTTCTTAGCCTCGTCGTCGGCTAGAACAACTTCGGGCAAGAACGCTTTGGTCGCACGAGGTACAATATTCACGAACGACTCCCAGTCTGGCTCGAACACCTCCCATAAACTGTCGCCCTTGATCACGAACAGATCCATGATCTCCTCCTGGTCGTAGGCCTCCTCAAACTCATCGGCGAACGCGTTCACAGCCTGCATGTCCTGCTCGCTCGGTTCAGCGTCACTGAGCTCGTTGTTGTGGATTTTGGCTACGACCTCGCGCGCAATCGTCATGTTAGTGTAAACCATGCTTTTGTGCGCCACCAGCATCTTGTTAACGCCATTACGCACGTTCTCGCTTGTGCGGAGGTATGCGACGGTGCGCTCGCGCCACTGCGTCCACGGGATCGCGTGGTAATTTGTCGGGCCGAACCACGCGTACCGCAGCGCGTCAGGACTCCACCGCGACTGAGGGGTGCGTAACACGTCTTCACGCGCGCGCGCCTTCGCGGCATCCTCTACCCATGGGTCGTATGGCAGTAGCAGCCGCGCAGTCTCCGTTGCGGCTGTGAACATTAGGTATGCACCCACAACCACTCCGCCCAGCTTGATCAGCCGGTTGCGCGCCAAAGTGCGCGTCGGTGGGGGGCGCCTCCCTGGTACGAGCCATAGCAGGGCTCCCGCTGCAAACTGCACACCAGTTAGCGTCGCGAGACACTTTTTACAGTCGCTGGCGGGGACGAGGGGGCCCCAGATCTTGAGTCCGATGCTTGGGTTGCTGTCGTCCCGCGGCCTGCGCATTTGCTCCTCTCGTGGGTGCTCAGTAGGCGGTTGCGTGCGCTAATTATAAGGCGGTGCTAAACATACATAATCACGTTCAGGGTGCATTCGCTGCAGGTGACCTCTGAGCATAGCGATAGGCACGTAGCTTCCCGATTAAATTGCTAGCAGAATCGAAGAGAAGTAGACCATTTTCACTGGAATGCTTCCTCAATGAAGTCTCCCATTATCACGGTCCGCAACAATCCCGTGCAATGAGTGCGCCAAGTTTTCGGGAACTTGCAAAGCCCCTCAGGAACGCGGTTTTCACAGAAGGTACTTCTGCTGGGGGCTGCACTCCACACCGACCGCGAGTTTCTGCAGAATCCTAGTCCTTGCGATCGATCTTGAAGGAAATTCACTCACCCGCACGAACTACCCTGACCAGCATGGTCTTCAAAATGAGTCTATCCTAATCTTTGATCGCGTTTGTTACAGTGAAGTCCTCTTGCACGACCTGCTTGAACCTCGCGCATTTTGCCGGGCCCCAACCCTCTAAGTCCTCAAGCCTGTCGGCGTTGGCAATAATATTCCTGAACGTCTTAAAATGCTTGGAAAGGCCCAAAGCGTCGGTCTTGTTAACATACGGCACCTTGGTGAGAACATCCTGCAGCTGGTCCTCGTAAGTTTCGGCAGTTTTTTTTTGGATATTCAGCGTCTCCGAAGTACCAGACGTACCCTTTGACTTCAATTTTAGAGTGCCCAAATATGTCGCGGCTTCTTCCAAGCTCCAGGTCACTACAAGCGAAAGCTCGCGCCGGATCGCCATTTTGGTTAATGCGCTCAGCATCTCAGTCGGATTGTCCATATCTGCGACCACTAGCAAAACGCGTAGCTCATAGCTTTTGCCTAATTTTTCGATACGCTTGTAGATATACTCTGGATGAAGCCCGTTGTATTTCATGCTCAAGAAGAGCACACCGCAGCTGCTACTCACGGCAAAGTCCACCTTCATAGACTTGTCTCCTTGCTGAAGGGGTACGTCAGTGACCAGTTTGATGAGAGGATTCCCTATTTGACGGGGACTATACAAAATCGGGCGCGACGCCATCTTCACTGCACCGCTGAGACGATACCTGAGTGTTCCTTGCGCTTTCTATCGTGTTCGCAGAAACTATCTTGTACATAGAGCTAGGGCTTTGATGTACATCATAGGGCGTGTGGCGCAGTGGCTAGCGTATGCGATTTGCAATCATTCGTTGACTAATATTCGTATGGTCGCCGGTTCGATCCCGGCCTCGTCCACATGTTTTTTGTCAGGTCTCACAGGGAGCTGGTGTCATTACTATTCTGGTCCTCCACCCCTAACCTGCAGAACTGTATAAGCCATCTCAGTGCTATTTCGCCCTGCTGATTAATTGCGTGGCTTGGAGTCAGCTACCGTGCCTTGACCACTCACCAGTGCTAGTCGATATGTACAACCGACCTCCTGAATCTTCTGGCGGTTACTCCCGTCCTCCTGTCCCGCCTCCGGGGTTTTCAGCACGCCCTCCCCCGGGGCCTCCTCCGAATCAGCACCCCCAACAGTATGGAGAGTACGCAAGGTACGAACAAAACGGTACACAACAGCAGTATCAGAGTGGCCAGTATTCCCAGAATCCAAACAGTGGTTATGAGCAGTACCAGAGCAGATACCAGAATGGCAGTAACTCGTATCAATACCAGAACGAATACTCCAGTGGCCGCCCTGCTTCACATGGGAACCCAAACCATGCCTCAAATGGCCCCAATAGCCTCCCTAACAACTCCAACGGGTACGCAGGCGCGCCATATGGGTACTCCACCAGTCAGAATGGGTACTCCAGCAGCCAGAATGTATACACGAGTAGTCACAATGGTGATAACCACCAGGAATCGGCACAGAATCGATACCAAAGCGGCTATCAAGGAGGTTCACAGAACGGGCGCCAAAATATGCCTTCCAATGCGCCTTCCAGCGGGAACTTGCGCCAGAACACCAACCCGCAGGGCTCACAATCGCAGTTCAGTGAGCAGTTCAACCATCAGTTCAGCAATTACAGCCGCCCTCCGGCGCCACCCCCTGGTATGCAGAGCGATCACGGCATGTCATACGCGTACTCAAATAATAGCGGGAAGCGCAAGGCCCTCTTTATTGGGATCAATTACCTAGGCTCGCGTAACCAGCTCGAGGGCTGCATCAACGACGCGCTGGCTATGCAGCGCTTCGCGATGCAGAACTATGGCTATCAACAGAACGACTGCGTAGTGCTCACGGACGACTACAACAATCGCAATAATGCGCGCGCGATTCCAACACGTGCTAACATCATCGACGCTATGCACTGGCTCGTTTCGAACGCGCAGCCCAATGACAGCCTGATATTCCACTATTCCGGACATGGCTCCACCGTGAAGGATCAGGATGGCGACGAGGAGTCAGGGTTCGACGAGACAATCTGCCCCGTGGACTTTGAGTCGGCGGGTATGATCGTGGATGATGAGATGAACCAGATATTGGTGCAGTCTCTGCCTCCAGGATGCAGACTGACGGCGTTCTTCGACTCATGTCATTCTGGGTCGGCTCTGGACCTTCCGTATGTCTACTCCACAAAGGGCGCATTGAAGGAACCTAATGTCCTCAAAGATGCAGGCACCACCGCACTGACTGCGTTTGCATCGTACGAACGCGGCGACATTTCAAGCGCGCTGTCCTCGCTCGGCAGCACGGCAACCCGAATCATGAACGGATCGAGTGCCACCAAAAAGACGCGACAGACAAAGGCGTCTGCAGCCGACGTAATCTCTCTTTCAGGGTGCAAAGATTCCCAGACGAGTGCTGATGCGTCTCAAGGTTCATTCAAGGCCGGCGCGATGTCGTACTCGTTCCTGGAAGTGATGAGCCAGAACCCGAACCAATCATACCTCTCCCTGTTGCAGAATATCAGGGAAGTCATGCGCAACAGGTACAGCCAACGCCCACAGTTGTCGTGCTCGCATCCGCTTGACGTGAACTTGCGATTTACGCTTTAGGCTGCCGCCGCAGATGAGGTTCAAACAGGTTCCTGTATAAATATGTGTAAAAGCTTTTATAGACTCGCACCCCCGGTGGCGTGACGACGAACGAGCTCTGAAAACTTTGTACCAGATGGCAGCACATATGCGTACAGCGAGCGTTGAAGAACATTGCACCCGTGATGGCTTAAAACTAGTGTGCGGAGTAGACCGTAGACCACCAAAGACTGCGTCGAGCAGTCGAGCGGTGTGCGCGACGTGATCCGTCTGAGCGCACTAAACATATATGTATCGACTAATGTTTGTGACATGCTCGTGGTTTCGCGCTTGAGAGTGGGGACAAGCACTACACTCCTCTTCAAGGACCTTAAGAAACGCGCTACATCCGCCAATTTCGTGGAAGTCGATATTCCACCCACTCTTGGGATGGAACAAGAACCTTCTCCGATTAAATAGGGTTGCTAGACCCCTCATTAACTTCTGAGTCGGGGTCAGGATAAATTGTCCGTAGATCAAAGAGGAAATAGCATGGATTGAGGACCGCATTCCAGAAGACAAAAAGAGCTGTGTGTTGCGTGGGTTTTGGAGCATTAAAATGAAAGCAGATGACACTTATCCGGAGACAAATCTACGATCGCAGGGATAGAGGGATCGAGTATTCACAGCCATCTACTATAAAGAGAGTGTGATACTGAGGCCTCAAAAACAGCATCTGCATGAACATACGACACAACTTTCGTAATCGGTCATGACCTTACTCTTGCTTGCAATATGGAGTAATGATAATTGCATTGGCCTTGTTCAACATTCGATTTGCTGCTCTAACGGGGAGGGCAGTCTACATGAGCAGAATGCGTTAAATACAGTAAATACGTACAAATATTCAGGTGCTTACGGGGCAGAGCATCTTCTGACTCGTGAGTATCACGAATCAATCAGTTCTGAGATTTTAAAGACCTTTTGAAAGAATTAAATTCAATCAAGGAACCCCATGGCTCGCCTTACTATCTAGAGAACTACATACATCCCAACCACTCGGAAACTCCGAGCTCCGCAATGCGAAGGCGTGGGCTTCGCTGTTACGCAGGCGACGCTACTGATGCGCTGGCGTCGCCATTACCCAAATCATGACCAATACTTTACCCCACACACTCCCCGCATTCACCAACCCGCGATGGCAATCATATCGAGCGAGCGCACTGTTAACGGCCACGTGGAGGTGGATTTGACCGTCTCCGGCATTCTTTTCGACATGGATGGGACGCTGATGATGTCCACGCCCAGCGTGATTGCGGCATGGACGGCCTTCGCGAAGAACCACGGGCTCGATCCCGACGTGATTCTGGAATCCTCGCATGGGCGCCGCACAATCGAGATTCTGGGTGACATCAACAAGGACTATGCGACCATGGACCATGTACGTGCCTTTGAACGGACGATCAGTTATGATTATGGCCACCTCGCCGTTCCTGTTCCCGGTGTCCGCGAGTTCGTGAACTCGCTCCCCGTAGACCGCTGGGGGGTCGTCACATCTGCGACGACGGTTATTGCGGACGCGTGGCTCAAGATCCTTAATCTGAACAAGCCAGGCGTGCTCATCACGGCGGAGAGTGTGACGATCGGCAAGCCCAACCCGGCAGGGTATCTTAAGGGCAAAGAGACGCTTGGCCTGGACTCCGATTTCTTGGTTTTTGAGGATGCGAAGGCCGGTGTCGAGGCCGGCCGCGCTGCGGGCGCAGTTGTTGTTGGCATGGCCACGACGTACGATGCCCAGACCGTGAAGGGATTCGGCGCACAGATCGTTATCCCAGACCTCGAGCATATCAAGCTAAAGTCGTACGACGAGAAGACGCACGTCCTGGTGCTGACGGTAACTGACCCGCAATAGGCGACTGCTGTGTATTTAGGTCAGACAATATTCGCTCTGTATAATTAAAGACCAGCGTACTGGAAGAAGCCCACCGTTTACGTGAGAGGAGTTTAAAAACCCCAGCCAGCCCCGGCCAGCCCGCATCAGTAGTGACTGTGAACGCGAGCGCACAACAGGAAAGCTTGCTTGTGGAATGCCTCGGTACGCACGGGGGAGACGAACAGAATGCGAAGCGCAGGCTAGAGTAGAGCAGCGGTTATCAACAGCACTCAGGCGCTCGCGGTTCCCCTACTAGTGACAATGGTCGTGGTTCTCCACGTCACCCCTATGCTCCTTGTTGCTTTCATAGTCCGTCTTATCACAGTGTCCGGAGCGTTCAGTTAGGTAGTAGTCAGAGGATTAGGGATGTGTCTGTAAAGTGCTAAATTATCTGCGAGCCCTATGCGGACGTGCAGGGACGGGCGCAGGTGTGCTGCCGATGAAAGCTGGGACAGGCCAGTATGAATAAAAAGCAGGATGCTTACGGGCAATTCAGACAGTGCACCTGTGCGCCTGTTCACATCAGGGTGCAGCCTTTCTCATCCTTCGTCGGCGACGGGTTGTTCTCCTTCTCGATGGCCGCAATCAGGAGTTCGAATGCACGGTCAATATTCTCGTTCAGGCGCGCCGACGTCTCGGTGAACCCGCACTCGAGCTCGTCCGCGAGCGCGCGGCCCTCGGCCTCGCTTACCTGCCGCTGAAGCTCGAGGTCGCTCTTGTTCCCCACGATGACTGCTGGCACACGATCGGCGCCGCTGAAGTTCAGGATCTTGTCATAGATGATCTGCACCATGTCAAGCGTGCTACGGTTCGTGACGCTGTAACAAAGCAAGAACCCGTCTACGCCGATGAGGTGCTTCTGATTGATAATGCTGAACTCGTCCTGGCCTGCAGTATCCAATATCTCGACGTTGTACTCCTGGCCGCGGATCTTAATCATCTTGCTAAACTGGTTCTCGATCGTGGGATAGTAGCTCTCGACAAAATGCTCCTCCACAAACCGCACGATCATGGTGGACTTGCCGACTGCTCGCGAGCCGACGACGGCGATTTTGCGCACTCGGGTGGCCTCGACCATAGCTGCTCGTAGTTGCTGCTGGGTAAGAGCGTTGGTTCGTGTGCTCCGGGGGCGAGCTAGTGAGACTGTGCCGGCAGCGTTTGGGGTCTGCTTATAAAAGCGCGTTCGTGTATCTGCTAAAACCCGTGCCCCGTTAGATAAGAAGCATCCCGAAGACGGTCGCCGAATTGGGCACACTACGCGCTCTCTATTTTGGGAGCAAAATCGCCGTGCACGGCGATAGGCCTACCGGCGGTGTAGTATTCTCACACACTTCAGAAGAGATTCTAGTTACATTCTGTGCGAAGTCCTGTACATCGGAAGGCAAGATAGCTCTGGCGATGTCCTGGGTCGCGGCATACGCCGCCCCGTCTGCGCAGACACCGTTGTTGCACTTGGCTCACGGCGTCCCAGTGCATGTTCATGTTGCTCACCTCAGCAATAGTCACATGCAACTGCAGGCGGGAGAAATGCATCTTTGTGGCAACGGCCCGCGCGGTGCGGCGTGCATCGCCACCGTGAAATCCCAGAACTGTGCAAAGCAAGATTCGAGTGCGACATTCAGAATCTGATTAGCTGCTCAACGCCGCCAGGCCATTTGTGAATTTTCATTTCTACAAGAGACTTGGAGAGGGACTTTCTGACTGCATACATTTATTGGGTATGCGCACCTACTTGTGCGCACGTAGTAGACTGTGAAGACACACCCAACCTATGTTTCTGTCCGGAATGAAGAACGCGCTCTAGCTTACATCTGAAATGCTATACACCATGCATTCTAAATCATCTGATGCAAGCCTGGAAGATGCATGTCAGAGAGAGGGGGATGTAGGTCATGCATATCAGCGGAGAACGTCAACAGATGCCCATGTATCGACTTGTCTGTTTCTTTGCACTCATTCGAAAGCGCGCCGAATGTTGCAGCTAGCTTCATACTGAGACAACTGCGCAACGCAGGTGGAGCTACTTAAATGCACTTTCAAACCATGTTTATGGACACTGACTTCAGACTACTGTGACAATGGTGTAAACGTCCCGGAGTAGTACTTGGGGAGCTAGAACTGCTATTGAGGGCACGATGTGGGTAAATAAGGATTTAAGACCCCAAAGGATACAGTAGAGGAGGAATATCGAGTGCTTTTCCATCCCACGTGGTCGCTTTTGACATCTGCGGCGTCTATTGTTAGCTATAGATCCACCAATCATTCCTGCACTGGCGAGGGACCGATAGATAGCAGCTTAGATTGATCGGTCTGCGTGACACCAACGGACATTGATACGGCTCGAGTTGAGCGCTCTATACATGGCATCGTCATCAGAGCTCAGAGCTCAACTAAACGACAAGTGTGCCACTGCTGCTAGCCGCGACGTACGTACACAGGAAATATGCTACAACGTGAATACGATCCCTTACTTTTACCTGCAGCTACAGCAGCGCTCCGCCAGCAGCAAATCGAGCCGCTCAACCACGCAGCTTCGGCCATTCAGATTCGAGACCATGGACGGCACTTGGATGGCCTTAACCATCGCCGGCAGCGGCAAAGGGCCAGCCTCCGGCTGGCATGCCTTTAGCATCCAGTCTAGGCGCTGGTATCAACCGACTGCTGCTCCTCGGCATGCTCGCTCGTGGCGGGTGCCTCAGCGGCCGGCTCGCTAGCGGGCTCAGGCTCGGCGGTGGGCTTGACTTCCTTCGCCTTTTTCTTGTCCGAAGCCTTCTCGCCCGACTTCGCAGAGCGCTCCGGCTTCTCCTTATCGGACTTCTCGCGGCGCGCAGCGCGCTCTTCCTCCTCCTTGGCAACCTCGGCGGCGAAGTCGCGCGGCTCGTCGCTCTTGGCCAGGGCGGCATCAAGATCCTTCTGAGCACGCTCAACGCGCTCGCGCGTGACGCGCTCGCTGTTCTGCTTGTAGAACTCGGCCTTCTCCTCGATCTTTGCTGGCAGCTGCGCCAGGTCCTCGACCTTCGACGGGATCGTGATGTTCAGCAGACTGAGGCCCTCAACAGCAGAGATATCCAGCTGCAGCCGCTTGCTCGACGTCTGCGCGCGGAAGTAGGTGATGAGCGAGTCGGCGACACCGAGCTGGTGCGCGAACGCAGGCTCGCCCGCGGCGACGACCTTGGCGCGCGCGGCGTCGACGCGTTTGCGGTCCTCAGCAGCGGCACGAGCAGTGCGTGCCTCCACCTCGCGAGCGCGGCGCGTCTCTGCCAACTTAGCGCGGAAGGTTTTCTGCTCCTCGGCGAACTGCGCGCGGCGGGCGTCAGCCTTGGCCTTGAGCTCGTCGATCTCCTTCTGGAGGGCCTTGCGCTCGTCACGGGCACGCCCAACAGCAGTGCGACGCTCGTCGCGCGCGCGAGAAAAAGTATCAACCTGGGCCTGCAGCTTCGTGCGCTGCTCATTGAGGGCGGCCACAGCCTTGCGGTCGAACTTCGCGCGCACGGCGTCGGCCTGCTTGTGCAGCTCGGTGACTTCGTTCTGAAGCTTTTCGGCGTTTGCATACTGCGTGCGCAGCTTCTTGAGCTGGGCAACGGTCTTGAGGTTGGAGTTCTCCTGCACGATCGTCAGCCGGCCGCTGCCCACCTCGTTCTCGAGCTCCTCGATGCGAGCATCCAGCTCCTTGATGTTGCGCGGGCCCTTAGCGGGACGCAGGGCCTTGATCTCGGCGAGCTTGCGCTTTGCGCTCTGCTCGAATACAGCCGCCTCCTCCTTGAGCTTGTCGTCCACCTGGAAAAGCCGCTTGCGCTCGTCAAGCACCTTGCTGAGCTCACGGCGCAGCGCCTGCTCCTCGTCCGACCCGCGGCTCTGCAGCAGCTCGTCGGCACGCTTGCGCGCCTCGTTGGCCGCGGCGATTTTCGCCTTTATCTGGGTCTGCAGCTCACCAAGCTCACTCTGGAACGTCTCCCGGTTTGGACCGACAATGTAGTCGTCGCCGCGGCGCTCGCGCCCGCCCGCGGGTCTGGTTTTAGTAGCCGCGCTCATTTTGTGGAAGGTTGATGCGTTGTTTCCAGTTTGTCAGCGCGCGAAAAATCACCGGTTAGTCAGTCATGCCCCAATGTACGGTGGCCGGTCACGCGGTGTCACCACAGGTGCGGTTTTCGCTTCGGTCGGTGCGCCGCTGCGCGCTGCGAGGGCTGGCCCGGAAGCAAGCGCTAGCTGCTCAGTCATGAGTAACTTGCTACACATCATAGTTCCAAGTGAAGCGCGTGTTGAAGCTACGCACGCTCCCATCTTAGCGAGGCTGCCGGTGCCAGCGCCGAAGCAGACTTACAGACCGTGGTTTAGGCTCGCTCGCGTGGTACGCGCGCGGTAGCTCGGAATCTGCAAGCGGAACGTTAGTCATCGCCATGCGGCACGTTGACTTAGCTCGCGGGGGGACACCCGCGAACTGGCGCCGCTCCCGAGTCTCACACGGCTGGGCTGGTGGCGCGTCTAGTTGGGGGTACCTAGAAGCTGTTCTGGCTTATCAAAATGCTCGTTTGGTCTGCAACTAGAGTGTAGGCCGTGCGTGAAGATATCATGTACCGCCGAGAACTGCAAAGTGACATCGCATACCATCGCGCACAGCATGCTTTTCCATTAAATATTTTGCGTAGGGAGGGCATACAAATAGCAAAGTCAATAGCCGTGTAGGTCGAGATTTGTTAGTGGTCCAATACCATCTCCAATCATTCGGTGAGACTAATTAGTTTTGCACATAGTGAGATACGAAGTGCGCCTTACTCCTCACTCCGCACTCCTGCCTGCAACTCAGATTGACAAGTAGTGCCCAACACCAGGGAACAGGTCGAAACAAAGCCCGTAAACTATTCCGCGTTGAGGACTTCTCGTCCATAGCACGCAGATGTGCTTCCGTAGTTCGGTCACCCTGCTATCCACTGCCTACCGACATCCCGGGAGCGCGAGTTCAGCAACTGGAAATCAGTTCCTGACATTTCGAAAATCCTACAACGCCGAATACTAGCTCTAAATATCAGGGTACTTGACACTCGTCTTTATGAGAGACATGGACACTCTATCATTTTATCACCGCACTAATCGTGAAATATGCCGCACGCGCAGCAGACCCAGTGCCACTAAAGTACTTACTTGATCGAAAGCCGCGCTGTATTCTCGTCCGGGCTTGATCCTAACGTGCGTATCGTTCCTCTTCATCGTCCATACCACCTTGAGGATGATGCGTCAGACTTTTGACGCACTCTCGCAGCCATAACACGAGTTGCACACGGCACCTGGTGAACTTTATCTCATTGTTAAGGAAGCAGTTTCTAGTTGCGGGTTGCGCGCTCACACGCTTTGTTACCCTTGCAAAATTTTGTGGCATCACCACACTGTACAGCCCTTGGAGCCTGTTGATGGGAACCCTATTTCTCACAATGGCGGTATCGAGTCCTCAAATTCTACAGTACGGAATTTGAAGGCGTTGACAAGTCGTACACCGATCTCAATGTGAGGCCCGCAGCAGCGATGCAGGTGCAGGAACTCTTGGCGGAAATCCGCCAAATCGGCAGACGTCTAATTAGTAAGCATAAAATGGCATACATTGACGTCGCACGCGAGGCGACTCCCGCGCGCATGCTGGCGGCGTTTCCGGACCTCGAGCCGCTGGACTCGCGGCCAAGCTCGTCCGAGAGTAAGAGTAGCGTGGACTCGGAGAAGCAGGACATCTTCGATGGCCACAACAAGGAGCAGATCCGGCTTATGAACGAAGCGTGCATCGCCGTGGACTACGACGACACGCCCTACGCTGCCGGGTCGAAAAAAACCCTCCATCTGATGAGCTCGATCGACAAGGGCCTTCTTCACCGCGCATTCTCGGTGTTTCTCTTCAACGACGAGGGCAAGCTGCTGCTGCAGCAGCGCGCCAGCGAGAAGATTACGTTCCCAGACCTGTGGACGAACACCTGCTGCTCGCACCCCCTTGCGATCACGTCAGAACTGGGGTCCTCGCCGACCCTGGACGCGTACATTGCAGGCGCGAAGAACGCAGCCGTCCGTAAGCTGGACCACGAGCTGGGCATTAAGCCCGCAGACGTACCAGTTGCGAATTTCCGTTTCATCACGCGCATCCACTATATGGCGCCAAGCAACGGGCCCTGGGGCGAACACGAGATTGACTATATCCTGTTCGTGAAGGCCAACCCCGTGTTCACGCCGGAGCCTAACGAGGTCCGCGACACGAAATGGGTCACAAAAGACGAGCTGCAGCGCATGTTCGCGGACCCGCAGTACTTGTTCACGCCCTGGTTCAAGCTGATTTGCGAAAGCTTCTTGTTTGGCTGGTGGGACAACCCGGAGGGCGTTGTTTCGGAGCGCCAGATTCAGCGCATGCTGTAGGTGCTGGTGTCGCGCTCCTGCGACCTGCCTTATCAAGTATTGTCTGAACAGCAGCCACCCTGACTGCTCTGTCGTGACGCCTGTCCTGCTGCATGTGTGCGCAGGCAGCAGCAGCGCGTCCTGTGTACCAGTAGAGACGGCGCCTTGCGGTCCCGCTAATCCCCCTCCGATGGCTGTTGTATAGCAATTGCTAGAATAAATACACTAATGAATGCCCCCTCCACTCGCGCGTGTTTACGTGTGCAAGTGTCGTACGCGCAGCCCCCAATGTTCGCGCGATCACCGCGGCTCTATTTATTCGATCTCGGGCTGCGTTATCGTGCGATGGCTGGGCACAGCCGAGACGAGACAACCTCAGGCAGCGAGCACCGCGCGCCGACTACGCACGCACCTTCTGCTTCTTTGCAGGCTTCTTGTCTTTATGCTTGCGCGCCTTCTCCTTTTTCGACGGCTTCGCGACGCGCTCGAGCTCCTCCTTGGCCTCGCGCTTCGCTTGCTCCCACAGTGAGTCGTCCGGCGACTCCTCGGTGCCGAAGACCTCGCGGCGCCACTGCCGCAGGCGCTTGCGTTTGCCGTACTTCCGCCGGATCCGCTCTTGCTCATCTTTCTCGCGGTAGGAGGCCAGCTTCTTGAGCGTGGCAAACTGGTTCAGCTCCTTATCGCTAGCCAGCAGGATATCGCGCGCGCTGAGTCCGAATGACTCTGCGTCCACCTCACGGTACCGGAACCCGGTGTTCTTCTCTTGCCGCAGCTTGGCCGCGCTCAGCAGGAGGTCCTCGTTGGCGTTGACGAACTCCTCGGCTTTCTTGCGCGCTTCCTGCTTCGTGAGCGGTTTGGCTGCGGGCGCAGTTGCCGCGCCTGGAGTCTGATCGAGGCGGATATCTTCCCCCTCGACATCCTCACCGATATCTTCACCGACGTCTACGCCGACGCCCTCATCCGCATTCTCGTTCGTTTCAGTAGCGCGCGGACGTCCGTTGTCAGACCCCTCGTGTGCAACGTCATCATCGTCGGTACCGGCGCCATCGAGCTGCCCGCTGTAGCCGCCGCTCTCGGCGCGTGAGTAGAATTCGTCGTCAAACAGCTTCTGCATTCGCCTGTCCCATTCTGCGGCGTCAAAGTCGCCCTCGAGGTCCTCGTTCGCGAGCATCTCGGCGAGCGCGGCGTCATCGCTTCCCAGCGCCTCCTGGACCTTCCGCAGCTTCTCTGCGACCTCGCTGACTTTAGACTTGCGCTCACGCGCGATCTCCAGCTTTTGCTGCTCCTCCTCCTTCGCGCGCGCCTCGCGCAGCTTCTCGCGCTTCTTCTGCCGGCTGCTCAGCTTGTCGCGGCGCGTGGATGACTGGTCACGCGCGTAGCTCACGATTTTCGCCGCATCTGGATCCTCGAAGCGAAAGTTGTACGCGTGCTCGAACTGCTCGTTCTGGTCTTCGAACTCGTCCTCCTCGACGATCTCGTTGTACGACGGCCGCGGCTCCTCCTTCGGGATCCACGACTTGGTGGCCAGATACTTCTGCAGAAACCCGTCCGCGTCCGTCTCGGGGTCAGGCAGATCCACGTCTGGAATCTCGCGCTCGACCGTGCGGGCCACCAGCAGCTCATCATCGTCGTCGCTGGCGTGGAACTCGCGCACTACGTCCTCGCGCAGCCGCGCCTGCTCCTCGTTGAAGGTCTCGGCAGGCTCTGGCTCGTCTGCGCCTGGCTGCTGCGCCTGCGCCAGGTATTGCTCGCGTACGTAGTCCTTCAGGTACACCGGTTTCGCCGCACCGGCCTTCGCGGTGCTCTCCGGCGTGCCCTCGGCGGCCACGTCAGGAAAGAATCGGTACTCCTTGTTTTTCAGCACGTCTGCGTCCGTTTTCAGTGCCTGCAGCACGCGATCGATACCCGCGTCTATGGTGTCAGTGACCAGATCGGCATTGTCGTCCTCGTCCTCGGACTCGCTGCTCGACGCCACGTCGGCTTCGACGTCGTCAACTAGAATATCCTCAGGCTCGCTGCGCGCCGGGTCGTGAGGCTCCCCGGCCCCGACCTCGCTCGCGCGCCGTTTGCGATTTTTCACCATCCACAAAAAAAGATTATATCAGCGAACGCGCGGACTATACGCGCCAGGACATGCGCAGCAGCGACATTCTGCTGCCCATTGCGGGTCGGATTGAGCCCCAATGGCGCACAATTGTGGTTTAGCGCGCCGTGCGAGGTGCGACATTGCTGTAAACGGTGTGCACGCGACACCGCAGCGGTGCGTCAGCGATTGGGGCATCTCGAGGTCGCCAGCTGCGACCACCGTGGAAAGCGCAACCATCGCTGCCGTACGGCTTATTTTCAGGACTGCAGGTCTCGGCCGCGCCTCTTGCGCGCCGCGCCTTCGGCCTCTTAGCGTTTGTTTACGATCCGCGCTTACCAATCAGCGATGTCGTCGTTTGCGGCCGGGCTCGTGCTCGGGCAGCTGAGCGTCGTGTGCGTGGCGGCGCTGCTACTGCGCTTCTTCCTATTCAGCGACACGCAGGCTGCGCGAGCAGCGCCCGCGCCCGCGCCCAAAGTCCGGCCCGCGGTGCCGGACACGCTCGCAGGCGTGCTCGAGCATACCTACTACAACGTGGAGACGCACAAGCCGGAGTCCCTAGACTGGTTCACACTGCTGATGGCACTGAACTTGAACGCGCTGCGCCGTGACGCTGTGCAGAAAAACCGGCTGCTCAACTTCGTCAACGGCGCGCTGAAGACGGGCCTGCCGCCGTTCCTCGGCGACGTACGCATCACCGAGCTCGATCTCGGCCGCGACTATCCCCTTTTCAATAACTGTAAGGTCGTGTCTTCGACCGATAGCGCGCTCGGCGACGGGCTCGAAGTGCAGTTCGACCTCGATCTGAAGGACCGCATCACGATCGCGTTTGAAACGCAGTTGCTCCTAAACTATCCGCGGCCCATGGTCGCGAGCCTGCCTGTGCGTGCTTCGTTATCGCTCGTCAATCTTAGCGGACGCGTCGCGGTTTCCGTGCGCAGCGAGCCCCACGAGGTCACGCTGCAGTTCGCGCCGGACTTCGCGCTCGAGTTCGAGGTGCATTCTCTGCTTGGCGCGCGTGCACAGCTTTGCGACGTGCCGAAGCTCGGGCAGATGGCGGAGAGCGCGCTGCGGCGCGCCTTCGCCGAGCAGTGCGTCGCGCCAAACTTCCTGCGCGTACCCATCCCGACACCATGGGCCGAGCCCGACGACTTGGCGAAGGCCGAAAAAGACAGCGTCACGGAAGCCACCTCAGATGCTGCCGGGAACGGAAAGTCGGACGTAGAGCAGGAACCCGCCTCGAGCGACGCCAAGCCTGCGGCGGCTCCGGCAGCTGACGTTCCAGGCGTGTCTCCTGCTAGGCCCGAGGCCGGCATCAAGCCTGGCGCTGATGTACACGTCAGTGTGGACGCTTCTGCGCGCCGCGAATCCTCCGGTAACGACCACGACGCGGAGGGCAGAGCAAGCGCGCTTCTTACGCCCACTGCAAGTACGGTGGGCACGCTGACCACTGACAGCGTGAGCCTGCGGGCGGCGCGTCTAGAGGTTGCGGAGCTCGCGCCCAGCGCCGTTACGGTCGTCGACGCTGACGCAGAGAGCGGGACGTTTGCGGCCTAGATGATGGTCTACACTACATGATGCAAAATACTGGATATGCTCCGTTAAAAGAGCTCAATGGCTGCAACCCCGCAGCACAGTTTTAGCAGGTCCCCGGCGGAGTCCGTAAGCAGATACAGCGCCACGTACGTCCACCACTTATTAGAGAAGCGCAAGTTGGGCCCACACACGAGGTACGACTGCGCCGGTACGAGCACGGAGTAGTACCCGATCATCGCGCCCAGGGGCACAAGGGGGCCGCTTCCAAATGGGATGTTAAGGCCGAGCAGTTGGAACGCGCCCACCACGAGCGCCTCGTAACACATCCCTTTGGCAGTGGCGCGCATTAGCAGGCTCTGGTATTTCCCGCTCCCGCACAGTTTCTCGACAGGGGCCGCCTTGTACACAATATACGCCGCGAGCAGCGCGCGGAACCACGTCTGGAAGAGCAGCTCGTTCACGAGGTAGCTGCGCACGGTGAACGCTCGCAGCGAGAACTGGCGCAGTGTTGGCACCAGCCGCGGAGTCAGCACCGGTCCCAGCGCAGCCAGCCATATTATTGCCTGCGTGAGCGACATTGGGGTCCGTGGCTGCTGAAACGGCTGTTTCCGGGGTGCGTCGGCGCTGACGACTACTTACGTGCAACCGCCGCGCGACCTAGCCCAGCTAACCCTGCCGCGCTGACCGCATGCCGGCGCCGCCGCCCTTCGACGCAGTTCCGGCTAGCGTTGCTAAAAACGACAATACGGCTACGCCATTAGCATGCGCTACTATTCTGCCCTTCACGGACGGGACTGTTTGGTCCTGTTAGATCGAATCAGAGTTGCCTTGGTGTCTTTGTGTGGACTCGTATTTTCCGTCGTAGCTTAGCGCGCCTGGCTCTGGTCTATTTCGCATCAGGGCGCAGTCGGGCGCGCTGCGGCCGGTATTTTTTCCGTTCTCTGAGAGACACATATGCATTAATCTATATTCGCTCTGTCATTATGCCAGTCTTCTAGCGCCTTAAACACGGACATTAGTGGACAAAGACACCCCCTATATGCCGATACTACAAAGTCAGCGCACCGTGTGCCTGCGAGAATGCGAGCTGTCCAGTTTTAGCGCTGGTGGCCTGTCCAGTTCGCTGTTCGAGTGTATATCGCACACCTACCCGATATGACTGTCGCTCCGCAGCCTTCTCAGTGTATCATTTTAATGGGTACCGTTGAGTAAATCTCTTCAGGCGCATAGTCCTAGACGTTCAAGCTTACGACCGCTAACACGGCAACTGACGGTAAACAAGCGACCTCTGCTCTGTCTCAGCACTTATTCATTTATAGGACCACCGGCAACATATCCTTACTAGCAGGTGCAGGCTAGCCAAGGTGCATATGCAGGGTTTACGTTCAAGACGCCGACGCGTGTGAAGTCAGTATCACGGGGCTATCAGTATCACGTACGCCGCGCGTTCTACGTGGATGACATTGGGCGAATAGAGTGTTCATGCAATTGTGGACGACCCGGGACATAAAGAAGCGAGCAAATAGACGGCAGCGAGATTTGAAGCAGTTGCCGTACGCCTGCAAGAGTCAAGTACTTACAAATTTTTTATGTGGCGACAGGGCACGCTTATGGTCGTCGCATCATGGCGCCATAAAAATTACGTTTCCGCTTCCAGCTTATATGTGGGGGGATTCTCCGCTCACTTACCCCTCTTTGACATTATATAAAGCGGGGTGCGGAGAACGTCGTTTGCGAGTATATATATACCCCACAGTCCTATAAATTAAAGAAAACTAGGTTCATTCAAATATGAGTGCATTTGAAGATCTCCACAAGCTGATCCAGAACAAAGACGCTATTGGTGTCCGAAAGGCGCTCGAGGCTAATCCCGCGCTGCTTTCTAAGGCCGACGCTGATGGACGTACGCCACTTCTTTGGGCCCTGAGCGAGACACAAGACCTTGATGTTATCACCGAGATTCTCAAGGTGGCCAAGCTGCCAGAGTCTAAGTTTGACATTGACCAAGCCGATGAGGCTGGATTCACGGCTCTGCACATCGCTGCCGCTCTGGGCTCGCCTTGGACTACGCCGCTTCTCCCTTTCAACCCGAAAGTGGACCCGCTCACTAACAACAAGCAGACGCCTGTCTTCCTGGCTGTCAGCAACGACCACCCGCACGCTGTGCGCTTCTTGCTTGAGCGTGGCGCCAACCCGGGCGCCAAGGATATTCGTCAGATCACGCCCCTCCAGCGCGCCAGTGCTATCGGCACACCGGAGCTTCTAGAGGTTCTGCTCAAGCACAAGGCGCCGGTGAACGCGACGGATGCTCAAGGCTGGACGGCTTTGCATTATGCTTACTCTGAGGGACGCAACGACGCTATCACTTTGCTGCTCGCTGCGGGCGCTGATCCTGAGATTAAGGACAAGGAGGGCAAAACACCGGAGCAAGTTGCCGCTACGGGGTTCTCTTACAAAAAGTGAGTTACATATTTCGTTTTTTATTTCCTTTTATTCGGCTCTATTTGGACGTGCAGCTCTTCCTGGTAACCGCTGCCACCCGCCTGGTTTAGTGTGTTACAAGAGTAGCATTCTTCTTGCAAAGAAGTAGGTAAATCTTTTGAGGTGCGCGCTGCTTTTTCACATAGCAAGAATCTGATCTTCGTCCCAGGACTCGACACTACGGATTTACCTCAAAATATTCGTTGTACAAAGGTTTCAAAAACCATAAACTGGAAGACCAGAAAAGTCAATAAATAATTACTATGTACACTACCATACGCTCATCATCGGATGGTCACGAGTGCTAGGTTTTGGGGGTTCAAAACTTATGAGAACCGGCGCCGGTCTCGTATCGAATAGGGCGTCTGCATCATCGGCGAGCACCCAAAAGACGTTCAGGCGCATAAACGCGGCGCGGTCCGCATCCTGCTCGGCGAACGGGGCCGCAAGCCACGACCTGCAGAAGCGCCAAAGCAGTTGCTTTTGCATGTCAGTCACCGGCAGCTTTTGCAGCTTCGGATACTGCTGGTGCAACCGCGGCAGCCCCAAAAGAAGTCCCAGCTGCAAGTCTACATAGTAGAGTTGGTCACCAATGCGATTCGCGTACAACGGCGAAACGTCCTGGCGTGCCCCGCGTGTGGCAGCCAGCTTTCTTAGCGCGTACGGCAGGTGGGCGATGGGGCGCGGCGGACAGGTTGTGTCTGGGAGCGGTGACGGTCCTGGCCCTGCAGACGATGCGCGACTACTACTGGAGCTTTCCTTGTCCGAGAATACCACAGTTGAACGGCTTTGTTGCTCCAGTGCGCTCAACATCTTAGCCTCGCGATCTCTCCGTTGCTGCTCGCGACGTCTGGCCAGCTCTTCTAGTTCTCGCGAACGAGCCTGCCAAGCAGCGTCGTCTTCAGGCGAACGCGCAGACGTCACTTGGCTTCCATCGGAGGACAGTATGCTAGCCGGTGGAGCCGAAGTTAGCGCCGGAGCGCTAGCAATGCGTTTAGGGCCCCCCACGGGCAGGACAGCAGGAGTACCCACTGAGCTTGCGGGTGCGCTGCTGTAAATATCACCCGTTGCTGCCGTTTCCGTGCTCGCGCTAGCGGCTGGCGTATTTCCAGCTAAAGCTGCTTCTGCGAGTGTTTCAGAGAGTCGCTTATCCGTAATGTCTGCCGTCACATCATCTACCGTCGTCGCATTGGCAGGTATTCGAGGTGGCGCGGCACGAGGACCGTCGGAGAAATCCCGATTTGTCTCTGTTGAGCTCTCAGTCTCCTCGCGCTTAGGCTTCTTAGAGGGCTTGATAGCCCAGAGACTCGGAGGACGGCGTGAATCGCTGATTTTACGACCCTCAGAATGCTCATCAACCTCGCGCTCCTCTCGGTATACCGTTCGCTTTCCAGGTTTGATCTTAGCGAGCTTGCGCTCACGAACCCGCTCCACGTCAATCGAACCATCGTCGTCGCCTGGACCTCCACGTATACGCTCATGTTCGGAGTCTTCAGTCCTGTCATTTACCTCGATCGTGCTGGGACCTTGACTCTCCTTCTCAAGTAGACTCAGAACGCTGGTGCGCAGTTCGTCCGATTCCGGCAACTCAATCACTGCTTCATGAAGTTTCCTATAAGCAGCCCCCGCTTTCGCGCCGCTGGATATAAGCAGCCGGGCGGTCTCGTAATGATATTTCAAGACAGCCTCGACCAAAGCTGATGTATTCATGAATTTCTCATTGGGTGAAAGACCGAAGGCAAGCAACAAACCAACAACCTCACTATGACCGTAGCGAGCAGCCTGCACAAGGGCCTCCGCAGTGGGCCTCCATCCGCGCTCGAGCGCTACTCCAACATACTCGAGATTCCCGCGACTAGCTTGCTCGACGAGATCTGCCCGGGCATGCCGCTTACCTATGTCAAGGACTACTGGTGCGCGCGCTCGCTTCGAAGCAGTAAATCCTGGAGGAAACAGCGAGGGGCTAGCGCCTGGATGATTGGGCGAGCTTATAATCTCGGCGCCAGCAATTCGTAGCGCCCGGGCGCGGTCTGTCAGCAGTTTCCGGATTTCTTGGGCTTCTTCCTGCTCGTCATCAACGAAATCTAAAGGGGATCTCCCTGTAGCATTCAGAATTCGCGGGTCAGCGCCAGCGTCCAGGAGCATCTTGACGATATTAGCAAACCCGTTGGCCACTGCATCCATCAGCGGTGTGTCAAGCTCCTCGATTCCACTGCGTACGTCTACGACCGCCCCGTTATCCAGGAGGGCTCGGACGATGTCCTCATCACCTTGCAACGCGGCAGTGTGTAGCGCTGCAGTTCCGGCATAGTCGCGATCTTCGATATCTGGTAGATCTCTCAGAATCTCTAACACTCTATTTGACTGCCGTCGCTGACACGCTTTTTGCAACGGTTTGCGACCAGTCGCGTCTCGTAATTCACGGGCAGGAACGCGTGGACGTGCAACAGCGGTACCGGGGCGCCGGAGCAGATGGGTCCTCTCCTCTTCAATGTCGGTAACACCCTCACTGTCGTTATCATCTATAGGCGGCGGCGGCGTCTCTGATGATGAGCGTCCGCTCGTGTAGAACACTCGCGCCATTTTGGTGATGATGAGTAATGGTTCACGTCCAGCTGAGCGCGTCCAGCTGAGCGAGCCGCGTACAGGCTGATGGCGTGCCGAACCCAGAAGGACTCCTATCACTTTCATCTCTGAAAGCTTTCAGGCGATCCAATGGGAGTAAAAATTTTTTATGGAAATAACGTGTCTTTCGTTCGGGATTGAAGGACTAAAATGCACGCGCGATTCGTGAAGCTAGCGCGCGCGAGCAAAGCGCGTTCGCGAGCAGCTTCACTTTGGTTAAGGGGTTCTTGTGTTCGCTTTCGGGATGTGCAACACACACGTATAAGCGGTAATATGTATTCGACCTGGGACATGCTCGAACAGTCGAGTAGGGAAGTCTATCAGCATCCCCAATCGAGAAATTCGACGCACTAAAGATTTTACACTACTTGGTATATTTCGGGAAGCGTCTAGAACGAAAGTATGACGCGCCTGGTACCTGAGCAATGTGCTGCATTTATTAAGCAAGGCCCATGCGTTGCATATGTTAGGCGTCTTGCTACTGTTGTGCGACAATTGTGCATCCCTACGCGTATCTAGGTGCTACAATATACAGCAAGGGTTTTCTCCCCATATTGCAAGTGGCATGTGGCGAAGTATTTTTAGCTTCGGCAAACCATTGAACCCCTCTCAGAAACTCGGCTGGTAAATCGCTGGATATGAAAGAGACAATGTGATACCCTTAACTACCTTCTGAATGGTCTTCACGAGTCATCCCTTCCTACCCGTTGTCGTTGCAGCGCTCCATATGCTCGGTCCCAGTTGCGCTTTTTCATCTCAACATGGATGACTCATGCATGCAGGCTGAGTAACTAACGGACAGAGACCCTTGGCACAGGTCCCCCATTTAATTGATATTGAGACCTACAATCATTGAAGTTGCAGAGCGCCTGGCATTCACACTCTTTACTTAGTGCTTAAAAAGTCATAATAAAACTATGATCATTATTTCTGTCGACTTGTTAAACGAACAATCGCCTATGTTACAGCTTTTCTGCTTCGTATAAGGCACTAAGTACGCGTTGTTTGGGCAAGGGGTGATGCACATGTGCTTATGGCATGTAGAATCAGGACTTATTAACAGACCGAAGACTATATATAACGTCTCTGTTACCGCAGTAAGTCTTCCGTCTCCGTCTCATCATGATCGCGCAGAGTCTTTTCGGTCTTGCATCACTTGCGTTGGTTAACGCCCAGACCAACATTACCTCTTCCTTTGAGAATGTCACCCTCTACACGCAGGCTGACAACAGCACTCTTGACGATAAATTTTTGACAGCCCTTCACGAAGGCGCAGGTATCAGCGTTGTGTTCCTTGCTAACAGCACTGTTGAGTATTACTTTAACAGTACTGATAACACTGTTGTATATCCCTCTGAGATCGCCAATGCTTACCCTATGGTTCTCAGTGAATACAGCAACTCCCTTTCGTTCAGCGTGACTGGCCCTCCGTACGCCACTATTGACTCTGACAACTACGTCACCATCAACGGCTCCAACTCTGTGTTCTACGTCTGTGACTCGGTTCCTATGGATCCTTACGGTTACAGTGAGTATGGCCTCGGCGTATCTGTTTACGGCTCCAACGATACCGTCCCGTCCGACTGCCAAAGCATCAAGATTCTCGCTCGCGACTTCACGGCTCTCAATGGTACTAACGGCACATATGCCTCTGGCTCTGCCCGTCCTTCCGGCTCAGTTTCTGCCTCTAGCTCCGCTCGCCGGAGCGCCAGCTCCTCTGGGTCGGCTCATCGCAACACTACTGTTGGCACCTACACCAAGACTCAAAATAAGACTATTACCGTTGACTCGGCTACGACTCTTACTGAGCCGGACACCACTTACATCTTCACGCACAAGACCACGGCAACGGTCGAGAACGTTGAAACGGTTACGGTCACCGGTGCTCTCACATCTGCTGTCGCGACTGTGTCTGTTTCCGGATCTGAGTCGAAATCTTCTAACGGCGCCAACAAATTCCAGATTGGCGCTGCTGGTCTTCTCGCTGCCGTCGCTGCGCTTATTTAAGCATAGACTTGAAGCATAACTTGGAAGCTTAATTCATGAGGCTCCTGTCATGTTTGTCTTCAGTTTCGACCGGGCGTCTGACGTCTTCTTTGCCGTATGCATCTTCGTTGTGGATAATAAGCCGCTGTATGTACTAGATTAAAAAAGTGGTAGTATTTGCCAGATGTCTGGTGCGCAAGCTATTGCTCCCGATAATATGAAACCATGCTCGCCGAACCCTAGCGCAGATATAGTTGCGTCTGGCCGAGGGTATTGCACAAACCTAACCCGCGATAGGTCGTCTACATCGGGATGGTCGGCGCGCAGCTGTTGCTCATTTTTCGCCTCGTGCTGGCAGGAGCATGGCACAGCGTAACCCTTCGAATCGAGTCTGCAAATCGGACCCTGGATGGCATGTTCCTCACCGGAATCAGTGAGAGCGACACCGCTAGCGCGCTGTTTATCACAAACACTCCGCAGCAGTTTCTGATATACCCGAGTAACACCTCCATAGCCTACTACTTCGGGAAAAAAGTGCTCACGCTTGGAACGGATCCCGATCAGCTCATGCTCACCTCGTATGTGCCTACCGTGCTCGCATATGTGGTCAACGGTTATCTGGTAATTAACGGCACGGAGGAGACCTTCTACGCGTGCCAAGAGCTGCCTTTCGATCCAAAAAATTATACGCGTACGTATCTCGGGGTATGCAGCCGTAAATCGAACAGCGCGTGCCAGCAGGTCCGCGTCCGCGCGGAGAAGAACCACGCCGGGTCACCCAGCGAGACAGGCTATGTGATTGCGAGTAAAAGAACCTCGGCAGGAACACAGTCGACTAGCCAGACGGCTGTGTTACCTCTCTCGCCGGCAGAGAGATCTGCGGTCGATGGCCATTCTACGTCGACCACCACAGCCCTAACCGTGCTTTCCAATTGTGCAGCTGAAGCCCATTGGAGCGTAGGGCTTGCCATTGCGGCTTTAATGTTCCTCTAATCTAGATCTATAGAATGGACGCTGCACCCAGGCAGTTCCGAGTTTTTGAAGCTCCAGTTACTACCACGGCATGGTGACCCTGCTGTGCTGCAAACTATCCAACGGGCCACCCACAGCACGGAAACAGCACTGGCTGGTGATTTGCACAGCCGGAGCAGCCGTTGAAAAAACCCTGAACGTGGGTTGAAACTATAAGCACAACCTGTTTTAAAAGTATCGTACAGACATTTAAGCCGGCTACCAACGCTTCCCGCAGATGGTCTGCAATCGGCACCTCGGCTGCACACGCACGCCGTGCAGCAGCGCGCCAGCAACATTACACGAATGTACTGAATATGCTTCTCAGAACGCCTCATACCGGAACGCCCTCACTCATTTTGATAAGACGCTTGACCCCCGTCACCCACTCGGCAGACTCTGCGACCTGGGCGTCGACGATGCTCTGCAGTGCGGCTAGAGAGCTACTGTAGTCGCGAGCGGTCAGCGTCTCCGCAACGCGCTGCAATTGTGCAACAGCTTCGGCAGGAACCTTCTGGGAAACGAACTGAGCGTAGAGCAAATCCAAGCGGCGCACCGTGTCTTTGAATTGGCGCGGGTACTGAGGGTCGATCACCGGACGCACACGCTCAAGCTCGCCCGTGAAAGCCGTATACAGCGGCTGCACCTCAGCCGGAATCTCATTGGGATTAATTGGCTTCACAGGGCGATGGCCCGAAACCGGCGTCGAAGATGTGGAGGGCGGCGAGCGGAGCGTCGGCGGTGCCTGAACAGGAACGGGAACAGGAGCGGGCGCGGGAGCAGGAGCGGGAGCAGGAGCAGAAGCAGGAGTAGACGGCGGCACGTGCGCAGCCGAAGCAAAACCCCTCGGCACCGCAGGCACGGGGACAGAAGCCGCCAAAGAGGCAGATGCGACCCGTGGAGGCGCGCGTGGCGAGACGCGGTACCCGGGGCCCTGTGCTGCTGGGCCCGTTGGGACCGGGGGCGCAGCGGTCTGCTGCGGCACGTACGGGTTGTTGACGACTGGGGCCGGCGCGTAACGCGAACCAGCAGCTCCGGCCGGCGAGGCCGCGTACGCTGAACCCGGCTGTGCCGGAGAAGTTGTGGCCGCACCAGGTGCCGCGCCTGGGACCGCGCCCGGCGCGCCCGAGGGAGGCGGGGCCACACGCGACCTTGAACCCGAAGGCGGAGGCGGAGGAACGGCCTGGACTGGCGTCCGCGTCGGGCGCGGCGCATGCCCATAAGGCGCCATCGGTGGCTGCGCCGGTGGCAAGATGCTAGATGGCTGCGGTGCAGACTGGGACGGCACGGCACCTGGCTGTGGGGAATACGCCGACGCGCGCGCTGGCGTGGCGCGCGCGCGTGGAGCGCTCGGCTTGGCCAGAGCAGCAGCTCGACCCGGGGGGGGGGGGACTGGTTGCTGCTGCGGTTGGGGCGGCTGCAGCGGCTGAGCTTGCTGCTGCGGAGCCGCCAAGGGCTGCGCAACGGCAGCAGCGGCTGCACGTGCGGGGCCGCTCCTGACAGCACTGGACTTACCCGGCAACGGCAGCTCCACTAAATCGTTCCAGCCCTGTACAGCCGCTGCGGAGGGTGGGCGCGAACTCGAAGGCGGCTGCGGCGAGGACGTGCGCTCGATGAACGGCTGCGAAAGCGAGGCGCGAGCTGGCGAGATTCCTTGTGGAACCAGGCTTGCCGGACGTGCAGGGCTGGGGCCCGGCGCTGGCAGCGATGGCTCGAGAGCATCCAGCGACTGCGGCGTGTACGTTGCGGACGCAGCAGCACGGGCAGGCTTGGCGCCAGCTGCCTGTGGGCGGCGCGTGCTCGCGGTCTGCTGCGATTGCTGCGACTGCGCCAGTCTCTGTGCCTTCTGCGTCTGCTGGGTACGTTCAGCTTCTGTCGGGGCCGTTGCGACATCGACGCGCTGTTTCTCAGCAGCGTAGGTCTCTGGCAGCATATTCAAAAACAGCTTCGCAAGTTCGAGGTCACCGTGCTGCGCTGCAAGATCTGCAAAGTCGCGGAAGGCCGAGTAGAGCCGCTCGGCACCCGCGCTATCGACGGGAGGCAGCCCGAATGCGTCCGCTGCGGCAGCGATTTTCTGGACGACCTGCTGCAGCGCTGCGGCATGCGCTGTGTACCGCGTCGCGTCGCCCTTTTCAAGAAGAGTCTTCTCAAGCGTCGGCATCTCGTCGAGCCACAGCCCAGCGAGCGCTGCGGCGTTGCCTGCCGCGATTCCGACCTTAACGGCGTCGTCGCGACGGTCTGCACGCGCCAGTCGGCCCGCAAGGGTCGTAGTGGCCGTAGCGCGAGCAGGCTCAGGCTGCGCGAGCGCAAACTTAAGCACATGCGGCCAAGCCTCCAGCTCGGTGTGTTCGACGAGATCAAGCGCATTTTTTGTCGCGATTGCCCAAGCAAGGCGGAGGTAAGGACGCTCAGCTGCGCGCTTTGCGAGGAAAGCGTTCTGAACACGGGCAACCAGCTCCGGACCTCCATAGCTCGCGACGAGCAGCGCGTCGCCGACGTCGCCAGCGTCCACAAGTTTCGCGACCACTTTTTCGAAGTCGTTGGCGAGGAGCAACGGCGTGTACTGCGCCGCAGATCCCGACAGCAGCTCGTAACTGCTGTCTGGCACGAACTGCGGAATTACCATGAACTCATCGTCCTCCTCGGCAGGAGACGGCAGATCTAGCAACTGCTCGCCGTTTGCGGTACGGCCCAGCAGCTTCCAGTCCTCGTCGGTATCGTAGTAAGCTTTGAAGTCGCGCTCGCGAAGCGCCTCGCCAAAGGTATGGGCATCTGCAAGATCAAACGCAGCATCCTCTACGGTGTGCACCTCCACTTTTCCGTCACGCGCAACAACAAGCTTCCCACCGAAGCCAAACGACGCAGTGATAGGGCGCGAGAGCCACTTCGGCGCCTGCTTCAGCACGAAGGCTGGGTGCACCGCGTCCAACACGTTGTCGTTCTCCCAGAAGTCGGCGCCATCAGTTTTCGCAGTACTCGTGCCGCCGCCACGCGTGTCCTGCAACGTCTGTACGCTGATTTTGCCGTCGAAGCTCGCGCTAGCGAAAATGTCCGGCAGGTTGGGGTGGAACGAGGTTTTAAACGCCCACTCTACGGAGAGAGGGTACGCGCCAAGCTCAGCGCCAAGCGTCGGATTCCACAATCGCGTCGAGTCATCACGTCCGCCCGAAAGCAGCAGATCGGCGTCGTGACGACACCAGTCAAGCGTAAGGACGCCTTTGCTGTGGCCACGCAGCACGCGCTCGGGTGAGTTCGCGTTCTTGAGGTCCCAGATGCAGATCACCGGTTCGTTGTCGTCAACGCTGGCCGTCGCCAGCTTCGTGTTGCTGAGCGGGTGCCATTGCACGGTGGAGAACGGCACGCGGTGTCCGGCGGCAGAAAGGTGGTGCAAGTGCATGACCTCACGGCGCGAGCGCGTATCCCAGATGGAGCAAAAGCCCTTAGACCCAGCAGAAGCAAGGATATAGTCCACGCTGTTGTTCCACGCGACGCTGTTTACCTCGTCGTGCAGTTGCGCTTGGCCCGCGCCCTGCGCGACCGGCGCGTCAAGCGCATCCAACGACCATACAAGAACCTCGCCCCTGGGACCGCCGGTCGCGAACTTACGAGCATCACGGGGGCTAAACGCGGCCGCACGCGCAGGGCCGCTGTGTGCGTCAC
Organism: Starmerella davenportii; assembly: GCA_030579095.1. Lineage (NCBI taxonomy): Eukaryota > Fungi > Ascomycota > Dipodascomycetes > Dipodascales > Trichomonascaceae > Starmerella > Starmerella davenportii. The sequence goes on from JAKUAD010000015.1 coordinate 40,061, forward strand.
TACGGCGGTGCACCGACTTGAGATCAGCAGCCTGCCACACCTCGACAACACCTGTTTCGAGGGCGCCGACAACGTGCGCGCCGTCTGCACTTACGCTAACCGCGTGGAACCGGCCATCCGTGGTCACAGACGCGCTCGGCGCCGCAGGCGACCCGCTCTCTAGAAGGTCCACGTCCCACTTTTCGAGGGCAGTTGCCGCGCTGAAGTCTGCGTCGATCGTCCCGGCGGCAGTTCCAGTGAACATGCCGGGGGCGTCGGCGCGCGGTGACCACGCAAACGTCGCACTGCGTGGAATTTCTTTTAGTTTCATGGCGCCAATGGTGGGGGAAAGGGATGCGCCGTGCTGGCATCGACCTGTTTATCACGTGATGTATCCGTTAACAGTTTCTCGTCGCTAGACTTGAAAGGAGACTTCTGCTGGGTTCGGGTTTTCGTGCGCTGCCTGCGCCAACGAGCGAAGCGGAATATACCAAACGGGATTGATGGCCGGCACATAGGACTCAGCGCCACTATGGAACGTTCGGCATGATTTATTACTATCCCCTCCCATCGTATATCTGTGGTTTTCAAATCTGCGTTCGCGTATTGGCGATCACGTTCTTGACCTGTGTCAGGTGAAAGCTTCCAATAAACTATGTACTGAACGTACTGACCTCGCATAGCGACTATCTGCTACTGTGTGCGCCTGTTCGAGCCTGCGACCCACGCGTATGGTCATGCACAGCATTTGTTTACCTCGTAGGTTTAGGGTTGTACATCAGCGACAGGATTGCGGGCGCACAACGTGCGCGCCACGCGCACGCGAGCCGCACGACCTCGTCGGCAGCGCGCGTGCGCCGCCAACGCGGCTGGGCACGACTAACGTGTTGACGAAAATTAGCTATATATCTAAACTAAATGGGCCTATGTACCTTAGAATCCCACTTTAACCTGTGCGTGCGGCCCGTCGAGGCTGCGGTAAGGCGGAACGTATGTATATAGCCCGTACGACGCGACGAGCGTGAGCAGCAGTGGCAGAGGTTTACGCGAGCGGAGAGCGCGCGGCGCGCTCCCGACGAAGAGCAGTGCGGACGCGGCGAGGTTCAGCTTGATGCTGCGCGCCTCATCGCTTGAGGCCAGCACGCCGCCAAGGATGAACAGTATGCCGGTCAACAAGCCGCTCAGCAAGCTAATGGCGCTACGCTTCCTCGAGTACCCGAGAATGCCGCCAAGAACGAGAAAAATGCCGGTCGTGAGTGCGCGATTGTCCATGGTCAAAGTTGAAATCCTTGCTTGCTCACATCAGCTCTCTTATAAGCTGGTCTGCAGTGTGGCAAGGCAAGGCAAACCCGCCCGCAGCTCGCAATGGCAAGTGGGCCAGCTGCATGCTTAGGGTACGCAACACGTTGGGAGTTAAGCTGTTGTTGCGCTGGGGCAACCCTGTGGCCTGCATAGAACCTGCCTGTTTGTTTATCGGGGTGGCCCCAATGAGTGCGCCCGTCACTGAACGTGAAGAATGCCGCTCCATAAAACCGTTACTACTATCGTAAATAATTTAACATCTCTTCTATTAACCCGGCCCCAGCTCGTGCGTTCTCTGTTGCGGGGACCCTCAATCTCCGACACGCGCCTGCTTGCTAGTTGGCTCGGTCGGCGACACAGAGCACCCGCCAGTTGCCCCACCGTATGACACAATGACATATCAACGGCTGAATATAACTGCTACTTTCCGGTCGGACGCATCCAAGCCTAATCAGTGTTGCGCCGGGCCTCAGAAACTTGTGCCTGGCGCGCACTGGCTCGGTGTACAACAGCGCATACAGAGAATCCACGTCGTTGCAATTGTCACTCTTCCTCACCATGTGCTAAAGCTATAAGCAGCTCATCGAGCTTGCCACTGTTGCCTTGCTGGGTCTGTGTCACGGCGGCCTGCAACTTCGCGAACGCACTCTGGAAGAGGTACTGCATATTAGCTGCGTGCTCGCTATGAGCGGTACTGACCTGCGCGGCAAGCGCAGCCGCAGCTGACGAGTTCCCCTCCTCGACGATGCGTACGGTACGATTTAGCCGCGCATTCAAAGTGCTGACAGCGGTGGCCAGCCGCGAGGTCTCCTGGCGGAGTCCTTCAATCGCCTCCGTGTGCTGCTGCAGCGTGTGCATCAGAGGCTGCATATCTGCCGGAGTGTGTGTGCCGGCAGTGAGCACGGAAGAGATCGAAGCGACAGCAGATGGCGCTGGGGACTCGCCAGCGCCATCTGTGGCGCAAGCGGTTTCGGCAACATTACTACTGGGCACTGAAGGGGCCATGCGCATAACCGGCGTCCGCGGGACCTCGATTACAGTGTTTGAATCCTTACGAGGCGCGCGGCTCGCCTTGGACGGGGTTGTCGAGAAAGATTTGTTTACCAGGTGAGCAGCCGGACTTGCAGCCGGTGTGGGAACCGCTTGGAACTCCGGAGCCGCAAACGGCAACAGTGCTGATCCGGCTAGCCCTCCCGGAGTACCTGCGATAATAGTTACCGGCACTCGACCCGCAGGGGCTCGAGCTGTTTGTTTTGTCACACGCGCCTTGTTGGAATGATGCGCACTCCGCTGTGACTCCTGGTGTCTAAAACTGGGACGAGGCCGGCGGGCCAGTTCAGCGAGGTGCTGCGCAGCCGGTGCCAGCAGGTTTAGTGCTGCCTGTGCTGAGGGTGCCGCCGCCGGCTCGGGCTGTGCCGGTGCAGCCTGCGCTGCCTGTTCGCGTTGCGCAATCTGCAGCGTTTCAGCAGCAATCGCAAGCTGTGCTGCTTGTCCCGCCTCAGGCGCTTGTCCCTCGCATGGCGCTTGTCCCACGAAAACCCCTTGTTCAGCCGGGGCCAGCAACTGAGCCAGAGCGCGGGCCTCCTGTGTACAGCCGGAGGGCAATCCAGCATGCTCTGCGTGCGCATACTCTGCAGCTGGTACTGTGAGCCGATCCTGTTCCAAGCGCTCGTTTTTTGCTTTCTCGGGATGAGCCACCGGCAAGACCTGCCTTGCAGGCTCAGTTTCAGTCACTTGCTCAGAAGGCGATCCGAGCTCCAGTTGTTCCGAAGCGGCGGGCTCAGCGTGATCGACGCTGTAGGGCACAGCACTGGGACCATCACTCTGGATGGAGACGTGGTTGCCGGGCCCAGCAGCCGCATCACCCGTGATATGCGGCAGCCCGTTAATACCCAGAGCTGCTACCGCCTGCCCAGCTTGTAGCGGAGTCTTCAGGACGTCGCCATCGCCTTCCACGGGGTCGAAAGTCAGTACAACTTCGTCGAACGCTAGCTGCGCGCCCGACGGCAGCGGCACGGCTAGAGTGTCTTCACTGTCGGCTAAACGCTGGAACCACGTGTCGCCGCGCTTCTCGATGAGCACGTTGGCGAAATCTGACGGCGCGTTGCCGACGCGCACAGTCGTCCGCCGGCCCGGCCCGACAACGGCCTGCTCGCCAAACACAGCGACGCCCACAGGCCCGCTGTGCAGTACGAACTGCGTGCGCGGCGGCACCGCACCACGGAAGTGGCGCGCGACGCCCCTGGACGCCGGCGGAACAAGGAGCTGCGCGTGCATGCTTACGCGACGCGAATCGCCGCGCGGCAAGTCGCGACACGCCTAGAATGGCGCGCACGCCCGTGCATTACACGCTTATTTGTACCCTTTACTCGCACTCGGATACGAACAAGGTGGGCTCCACGCTCGAATGGGCACACGACTCGGGCGTCGTGGGAAGCCCGATCAATACTATCGCAACGCGCCAACGCGTTGTGCTCGCTGTGTTTGACGCAGTCACATGCGGGTGGAATAGCTCACACAGCTGGTTCTGCCCTTAGCCGGATCGCAGGCGGGGGTTTCTGCCCGCGGCAAAGCAATTCGGCGGCAGCAGAGTGCAGCTCGTGTGCGAACGCTGCGCGGCTCTCGCCCTCAACCGCGCCCTCCACTACTTTTCTGGCAACGTGTCCGGTGTCACCTGGCCGATGAGATTGACGTCTTTTGTGCCGACGCTGGCGCCGGCAGCGTCCACAGTCTGGACGCGCTCGCTGTTGTTGTAGCGCTGCCAGCACGCGCGGAACGCCTGCATCTCCTTCAGGCACTGCCGCCAGTCGCCAGTGTCGTAGCGGCACAGCTGCAGCGCCTCGTTCTCAGCCGCACAGCCCGTCGCGGCGATGCGCGCGTCCCACGGGTCCTCTTCGTCCATGCAGAGAGACTGGATACGCCCACGCCCGCGTTGCCGCTGGCCTCGTCGTGCTGTTCCCGAGTAGCAGCAGCCTCTGTGCAGCGGCTAGTCTTCAAATTGCGCCCGGCCACTAACCGAAGCGCACCCGCGGGACGGGGCGAAGCCGAGCGAGGCCGCGGCCGCAGTTTAGAACTCTTCTTAGTCTCTATATATTTATACGTGCCACGCTGTGCCGCGCAAGGCATGGTACGCCGCAAAACGCGTCCAGCGCGTGTGCACGCGCGGGTGTCTATAAAGCGCGTCGCGTTGACAGGCTGCGCGCGCCGCGACGCGTAGTTGTCGCGCCGCGCGCCACAAACGCGCGCGGCGCGCTGTTACTCAGCATGGCCGAGCTCAACGAGGTACTCGAGTACCTGGTACCGCGAGTGCAGGCGTACGTCAAGGACGCGGAGCGCCCCAACAGCGGCGTCGGCAGGCGGGCGGACCCCTACGAGCTGCTTGCAGAGGTTGTTGCGTTGCCGCTCGGCGAGCAGGGGCAGGGGCTGCGTGGGCTGCAGGCGAGCACGGACTTCCTACTCGCGAACTCGGTGGTGACGTGGAACCCGCGCTTCATGGAGAAGCTGTACGCGGGTACGAATCCCGTTGGCGTGGCCAGCGACCTGCTGCTCAGCGTGCTCAACGCGAACGCGCACGTGTACACGGCGTCGCCCGCGCTGAGTGTCGTCGAGAAGTTTATTGCGAAGAAGTACGCGCAGCTGTTTGGGTTCAACGGCTCAAACGCGGGCGGGCTCACGTTCCCCGGCGGTGCATACTCGAACTTGACCGCGATGCAGGTCGCGCGCGCGAAGATGTACCCCGAGACGCGCCAGCACGGGCACACGCGCAAGCTCGCTGTGTACACGAGCGCGCACGCGCACTACTCCGTGCGTAAGGCCGCTGTCGTGCTCGGGCTCGGGCTGGACGCCGTGTTTGCCGTGCCCGTGCTCGCGAACGGCGGCATCGACGCGGCGCAGCTCGCCAACGTCGTCATCAAGTCGAAGAGTCAGGGGTACACGCCGTTCTTCGTCAACGCGACTGCGGGTACGACCGTGTACGGCTCGTTTGACGACCTCGACGCCGTCGCTCGCGTCGCCGCCGCCCACGGCGCCTGGTTCCACGTGGACGCGTCGTGGGGTGGGAACCTCGTGTTCAGCGAGCAGCACCGGCACAAGCTGCGCGGCTCGCACCGCGCGGACTCGCTCGTCGTCAACCCGCACAAAATGCTGGGCGTCCCCTGCACGTGCTCATTCCTGCTGCTTCCGAGCACCGAGACGTTGTCCGAGGCAAACTCGCTGGAGGCGGGGTACCTCTTCCACTCTGCAGACGCCTCTTTCGACCTTGCCGACGGCACGCTCGGCTGCGGCCGCCGCCCGGATGCGCTGAAGCTGTTTCTAGCGTGGCAGTACTATGGCTCGCGCGGCTTCGCGGAGCGCGTCGAGCGCGCAGCCGCGCTCGCGCAGTACCTCTATGCGCGTGTCTGCGCCGCGCCGCACTTGCTGCCGCTCGAGTGCGGCGCGCCGCAGTGCCTCCAAGTCTGCTTCTGGTTTGCGCCCAGGAAGCGGCTCGCTGCGGCCGAGCCGACTTCGCAGACCACCCGACGCATCGCCGCAGAGCTGCACGCGCGGCAGCAGTTTCTGCTCGACTTCTCTACACACGAGACGCGCGGCGAGTTTTTCCGCGTCGTCGTCAATGCGCCGAGCGTGACGGAGGCCCTGCTCGACGAGCTTGTGGCAGCAGTGCAGGAAATCGGGCTTGCGCACGCTGACGCCACTCCGCAGCCGCTGCAGGAGGCCCAGCCAGAGAGGCCGGGCGGCCACGAGATGCCGCCCGCAGACGCCGCGAGCTGAGTGGGCTGCGTGGCGCCAGTGTCGCCATGCCGCCGTGCTGTTTCTCCCCGAGCGCCAGACCCAGAATCGCTGAGGCGCTACCACCACTTGAACCAGCCTTTCCGCGGCTCGGGGGCCGCGGCGTGGTCGCGCAGCTGTTCGGTAGCAACCTCGGCGCGGCTCTGCACGGGCGCGTCTGGCGCACCCAGCGCCTTCGCCCGCTCGGTAACGGGATCGAAGTCGCCGCGGCGCAGCAACTCCAGATCGCGCTCGTATTTTCCCGTCGACAGCGGGCCGTTACCCACAAATCGCGTCGACTGGTTCGCCTGCCCGTGCTTGCACTTCAGGTACTGCATGAACAGCCGCACACACGGCTCGGGCAGCGTCCGGCTCAGCTCGGGGTCCTGAAGACACTGCTTCGGCGTGTGCCGCTCAACTAGCACGCAATCCGAACGCTGCAAGCACAGCGCGACGCCGTCCCGCAGGTCCTGGCACGACGCAACCATGGTGGAACCCTAACCATGGAGTCGGCGCGCGGCGATGCGCATGCAGGACCGCGTGCGGCGCGCGCCGCCGAGTCTTTGCGAGGCGCCCCCGTAGCACGTGCGGGCGGCGGTGCTACGCGAATAGGCGGACCATCTGCCTCAATGGGCGCGCGTTCGCCGGCTGGAAGGCGAGCTGCACGTATGTGGCTCACCATCGCGAGCAGACGAACTAAAAAATAGAGGGCGCGCGCAAAATGACGCGAAACTCGAGAAGCGGGGGTACATTGTGGGTCGTTTGAGGTCCTATTTTAACCGTACTCCTTGCTCGCAGGGTGCGCGTGTAGCTGCTGCTCCCAGCCGTGCGTCACGCAGCATTATCCAGCAAAGCGTCAGCACCGTATCCTCAAGGCATCTTGTGCCACTCGCTGGAACGTGCTTGGCCTGGTGCGCGCCCGCGGTCACACCAACCGTAGCCTCGGCTGTATCGGCGTCGCGCACGCATGCGGCAGGGGCAGGACCCCTCCGCTGCCGTCGTCTGTTAAACGTCGATATACTCTATACGAAATTAATTCCGGTGCCAGCGCCGCAGAATCGCGTCGTAAACGACAGCAGCTCCTGTGCCGCTCTAACCCTGAGTTATGTCCCTGCCAGTGCGTGTGCGACTAGTACATGGCGATGGTATTGCGGAAGTTGTTGTCCAGCTCAAGGGACGCCGCGCGTAGCAGCTTCTTGTAGCTGCAGTCCGCCTTGTGTTCGACCAGCCGCAGCAACTCGATCACGAGGGAGCGGTTGAGCTTGAGCGAGTGGCCCAGCACCTTGCTGGTGACGAACGGCCCGTATGCCGCCTCGAATGACGGCTTGCGACAGCGGTAGTGGCGGAGCGACGCGCGCACAGGCTTGTTGACCCCGGCGAGCGCGTCGACGATCTTACACGTGTCCTTAAAGGTAAAGTCGCAGCTGCACTGCACGCTCTCGATCGCACACGTCATCTTGTTCTCGATCTGAGAGTTCAGCTTATAGATATGGTTCAGCGTGATGAAGTTGTGGCAGTGCCCGCGACCCAGCCCACGGCAGTCGGGTCGGAACTCGTTGATCGCTGCGTCGAGGCGCGCAAACAGATATTCGATGGCTCCCAGGTCCGACACAATGCTGTCGGCGCATTTCGCGACCACAACACCCAGCGCCGTAAAAACGAGCAAGGCTTTTGCCAGAATTCTTGCCATAGTTCGTGCCCGGTACGAGCACGGGCTGCGCGCGCGCATATATAGTGTACTCTGCTCTAGGTTTAAGAAGCCAGCGCTTAAGCGCCGCAAGCAGAGCCGTGGCTCTATTCTCGTTAAGCTTGTGTCTATAGAGCCATTGACCCCTCCTGGTGCGTCTACAGCACGGAAGCCTGTTGCTATCGTGGACGTAAAGTTTAGCGCAGAATGCTGCCCATGATGGAAGCCTTCTGCCCCCAAACTCAATGCGCTTGGCGTTTCATAATACGCCCGCGAGAACACGGGTACGTAATTACTTCCGCAGCCCGTGTTCGCCAACGTGTTCATGCACGCATCGAGGCAGGGTTAGTGCCGGTTGCAGAAGGCCTGCACCGGCTCGTCCGAACCGTCGAGTACGGTGCAATTGGCGCCCGGAACCCTGGTGGGAGACGTCGGGCGCTACAAACGCCGCCCACGGAATAATAGGACGATGCGCGATATTTGCTCGTACCCGTTCCTGACTGTGTTCCTGACACACCCGCCGCCGTTGAGCACTCAGCAGACACTGCATACAGACAGTACAACCACGCCTTAGTCAGGCACTCCACCGACGGCTGCAGCAACGGGGCTTTTCGCTATATAAGTAGCGCGTCGCCGGCTAGACTTTTTTCCAACCCCTGAACGACTATTTCGAACATGGACGAGCTGACACAGAGGCTAGAGTTCTTGGAGTACGTATGCCGCGACGTGCCTGACCATGAAAACCTCATGGCCCAGGTGTCGGATATAGACACCGGCCTTTCGTCGCTATTAGGTAGTCGCAGGCCAGAAGTGCAGAAGTACGCTGCTCTGCACGACTTTTCTCCTGACGACCGGATCCCTTTCGACGTGAAGGAGGAAGCCATCAGCTGCCGCTACGAAGACATTGCGCGCATGGCTGACGAGCTGGAGAACCTGCAAGCCTTGAGCATCCCACCCATAGAGCTTCGAAGGAAGAACGAGGAACAGATGCAAAGAATCAACAAACTCACGGCCGAGTTCGACGAGCTGACCATGCGGAGCGTGCTACTGACAAAACGCCTCATGGAACAGGTCAACAGCGAGAACTTGAAGGCAGTGGAGTAGCCGAAGTCACGATTATGAGCATAGCGTCCTTTTATTTTTCGCAGGGGCCCTCGTTTTCGCGGGCTGGTCGCTGCCCGCGCCCCTATGAGCCGCTGACTGCACTGGTAAAAAAACGGATTCGCAATGAAGCAGCGGCATGCGGGCTCTACTGGGGGTCGATTGGTGCTCCCGAACATGCTCCCGAACATGCTCGTCGGGCGGCTGCATATTTTACAGAAAGCAAACTGCAACCAACTGCGTTGTTATTCTGGACAGCGAGGAACGCGCTGCGCTACGCGTTCCAAACGCAACATTCGACACTAGTCTATAATTAGCATGGAATTGGAATGCATGTCAGATCACTATGATGACTAACTGTTTTCATTCACAACAACTGCAGTATGCATATACCCTAGCCTCGTTGTCAGTAGAGCAAGACCCTTGAAATCTGCGTCGGAGCCATGCTACTGTACGCTCCGCCTAGTAAATGCTTACCAGATCTATAAGCCGGTGCACACTGGGTTTTCCCGCTTCTCGTAGTCGTACATCAGTGAAATCCGGCGCATGGCAACCGGGCTGCCGAACCATGGTTAGGGCAACGCAGTATTTGGTAATCAGGTTATATAACTGGAATTCCCAGTTTTGTTCTTCTACATAGGCACCGAAACAGTCTACTCCATTCTTTAGCATCAATAACCGGAATGTTCGCATACTTCGTCCAGGCCGCCTTTCTCTCCACTGCCTCTGCCTCGACGGTCCCCGCGTGCGTGCTGGCGTGCGCCGCTGAGGCTGCTGGTTACGGCAACAGCTGCGCCAACCTGCTCGACTTCGACTGCATCATCGGCACGCAGTCCAGCACACTCGAGTCGTGCCTCTCGCAGCGCTGCTCTGATGTGAGCGCCGCTAACAGCATTTTCTCGTCGCTTGCGTCGGAGTATGGCGTCAACACTGCCAACTCGACTACGACCGCGGCCTCTTCGACCGTGGCGTCGAGCACTAGCGCTTCGTCCTCGGCCACCACGACCGCCGAGAGCTCTGCCTCAGCTTCCGTCACTGCCGAGATCGCCAGCTCCGCCTCCAGTGTCGTCGTCAGCACCAGTTCCTCTGCCTCCCCCACTGCCTACTCTTCCAGCGAGGCGCTGACCACCTACGAACCTATTAGCACGAGCTCTGCCGTCAACACGACGATTCCCGTCCAGACCTCTGCGGCCACTAGTATTCCTGTGGTTAACCAGGGTGCCATCACCGGTAACTCTGTCGCTGCCATTGCCGCCGTGGCCGTGGCCGCCGCTGCGCTGCTCTAAGCTCGCTCGGCGTGTACCTTATTAAATACCCTAGGTCAGTGCGCATCCGTACTTGAACTGCATTCCTTAATTATATCTTTACACTGAAGCGGGGCGCGCATCAGCGCAAATGGTGCGTGCCTGCCTTCTCTGCTTGGTCTATGTATTTATGGTCTACTTTATAGACGAACTGATAATGCTCTGCCCAGACCGTGTTTATTTGAGGCCCTGCAGTGCGTTTTCGGCTTGGAAAACCGACTTTGAAAAAAATTACTTAATCGGTGCGCATATGGCCAAGAAAAGCACGGCTGCGAAGAGCGGCGCCAAAAGCGGGAAGTCGGCGCTGTCCGCGCCCCCGAAGACCGAGGAGCCGGAGGTTGTGCAATTCGAGGTGTCTGAAGAGGAGTTCGAAGGGTTTGAAGGCTTCGCGAGCACGGACGAAGAGGACGCTGCTGAGCCCGAAGAGGAATCTGCCCGCATTGACGCTAAAGAAAAGAGCAAGATCGCAGAGCTGGCGAAGAAGAGCTGCTCGGCTGACAAGACGGATACCGACACTGGCGTGGTGTATGTGGGCCGCATTCCGCACGGTCTGTACGAACGCGAGATGAAGGAATACTTCGGCCAGTTCGGAACCATCAGCAGGATCCGTATTTCGCGCAACAAGGAGTCCGGAAAGTCGAAGCACTATGGCTTCATTGAGTTTGAGAGCAGAGAAGCCGCTGCGATCGTGTGCGAAGTCATGGACAACTACCTACTCTTTGGGCACCTGCTGCAGGTGAAGCCTATGGAGCCGAACCAGGTGCATGAGAGCCTCTGGACCGGTGCGAACCAGAAGTTCCACGCCGTCCCCTGGGGCTTGGTGAACAGCCAGCGCTCGAGGCGGAAGCACCCCCGCGAGTACTGGGAGCAGAAACAAGAGGAGTTTGACCAGCAGCGCGCGGCTAAGGCCCGCAAGCTCGAAGAGCTTGGGATCATTTACTAGAAGCAGCGTATTTAATAGGTTTAATGAGTTTAGGCAAACGTTGTGTCGTTCATGACGAGCACAGTATTTTCGAGTCAATCTGATGGCCACGCTCCGTAATTTCTGGCCGCCCTCAAGCCACGCCGCAAAAAAAGTCGGCCGTAGCAGTTTGTGGCTGTTTACAGTCCACACTATTCTCGGGCTTGTGACATCAGCATTTGTTAATCAGGTCTCAAACTGGGCCGTGTGCGAACTGGCCGTGCCGTGCCGGATCTATGGTCCTTGTCCTATACGGATCTGTCACCGGAAACGCACAGGAGTTAGCTGAGACTCTGTTTTACCAGCTCCGGCGGCGGTCGCTGCCCCAGCTGGAGCTGCTGCCGTTCGGAAAGGCAAAGCTGGCAGACCTGCCCACGCATAGCCATATATTCGTCGTGTGCTCGACAACGGGCGACGGAGAGCTACCTGCAAACACGCAGCCGCTATGGACGCAACTGCTCCGAAAAAACCTGGACCCGCTGCTCGCGAACACCAAAGTGTACAGCTTCGGGCTCGGATCCACTGCCTATCCTAAATTCAACTACGCCATGCGCAAGATTCTGGCGCGCCTGCGGCAACTGGGTGCCGTTCCTGGGCTTCCTTTGCTGCAAATGGACGAGAACGACGCTGACTCGTACGGCAACTTCGACCGCTGGGTGGAGCTCGCGCTCGAAAACCTGGACAGCGATCTAAATTGCGCGCCCAAACCTGCCGAAGAGCTCCTGGAGCCGTGGTACTCGCTGGAAATTGAGACAAGGGACGCCACAGCTTGTAAAATCGAGCGTGCGGCCCTGCTGACTGGGGTTATCCAAGAGAACCGCAGGCTCACCGACCCTGAACACTTCCAGGACGTTCGCCACGTTGCCATCGAGCCTTTCGAGCCAATTGATACCTCCCCCGGCGACGTGATTAGTCTCTACCCGGCCAACGACCCTAGAAGCGTCAATGCGCTGCTGGAATCGCAGCGTTGGTCCGCAATTGCCGACACTGTACATATCACGCCGTCACCTAGTCTAGAGCCCGAAGGCGGCTGGGTGCGGCCCTTGACACTGCGGAATCTGGTGACTTGGCACCTGGATCTGAATAGCGTTCCTTCGCCGGTGTTCTTCAGTACCGCGCGGCACTTCTGTACAAACAGCGACCACCAGGATCGCATGCTCGAGCTCGCCTCGGACACCGACGACCGGTACGCCTACGCGGTGTGGGTCAAACGCTCGGTGATCGAAGTCATTCTCGAATTCGACTCCCTGCGCATCCCGCTGCAGTACCTCCTCGACCTTATCCGTTTAATCAGCCCGAGGCAGTACTCGCTGTCCTCACCGCATAATTCCGCTCAGCTTGAAGTAACCGCTGCGGTGGTACGGTACAACACGTTCCTGCGGAGGCTGCGGAGAGGCCTGTGCACCAACTGGCTGGCCTCCTTAGACACGGGCACGGACGTTTTCTTCAGTATTCAGAAGAGCAGATACTCTTTGCTGGAGAATACCAAGCACAGGCGGTGCATATTTGTGGCCACGGGCACCGGCATCGCGCCCGTCAGGTCGCTGCTGCTCTCGCAGCAGTTTGAGCACCGGCCGGTTCTAATCTACGGCACGCGCCACCACGATATGGACTACATGTATGCCGTAGAGCTGCAGAGCAGAGCCGATGTCCTGACTGCCTTCTCGCGACAGGGAGGCGGGTACGTGCAGGATATAATACGCGCACACCGGGAACTGGACGTTGAGAACGCGTTTCTTTACGTGTGCGGTTCCTCGGGAAAAATGCCCCAGGCCGTGCAGCAAGCGTTCGAGGACGTGCTCGTGGGAGCAGGGAGGTCCGAGGAGAACGCGCGCACCATAATCCGGGCAAAACAAGCGGCGGGTTTATACGTGCAGGACACTTGGTGAGCCCGCCCTGTGCTCGCGTTACGCGTCGCTTTGGAACGGTCTGTTCGAGGTAGCGGCGGCAAACACGAGTGGCGGCACGCACACGGCAGCACTATAGTATTCAACTAGATACGATATTCACTTAATTGCTTAATAGCGTGAGTTTTCGACGGGCTGCAGCAAGGCAGCCGCGAGGGTGCTCTCCTAGTACGCGCCGGCCGGAGGTGGGCAAACCGCTTGAGATGGTTGTCGCATGCCGCCAGCGGGAGGAGTCTTAATTAGCCGGTTCGAGGCGTACTTCGGGCGTGCGGGACGGAACGCGCGCAGCCAGCGGGCTGCATCAATCGGAGTCGCTCTCGGTGCGTACGGGCTCGCGTTTGGCATCGCGGACTGGGGCGTCCGGCTTCAGAAGGTAGTCGCGCGCGACCGCCTTTGTCGTGCGCAGCGCGTGGGTCGCGTACGACTGGACGAGGCCCGCTGCCGTGGCCGTGAGGCCCAGAGTGTACAGCGCGTAGTAGACGCCCGCGAGCACGAGACACAACGCGAGGATGAGCGGGTTGCGGAGCACGAGCATGAACTCGTTCCAACCGAGAACCACCAGTAGGACGATGATATACGTCGGGATGTGCGTGGTCATCTGCATGACCGAGCGCTTGGCCTCGACGAACCCGGCGTCAGCAAAGCGCTGGAAACGCCGCTCGACGTCAGCGCGCTGCTGTGGCGAGAGCAGCGCGTCGAACACGGGTACGTCCTCGCCCTTGAGCTGCAGGTAGACGGCGACCTCCTCCGGCACGACCAGCAGCTCGTCGTCCTCGTTGAGGACGGCGCGTGCGTACAGCGGTAGGAGCTCGAGCGCGGCCTCGCGCGCCTTAACTGCCTGCGACGCTATGTCGTCGCCCGGCGCCCAGACGACGGGTAGCCCGTCGCTGTTATACTTAAACACCTCCTCGAAGCGATCGCGCAGACGCTGCGCGACGGCGTCGACGGTCGTGAGCGCGCGCACCTTCGCGGCCAGCGCGAGCCACAACTCGCCTGCGAGTGCTAGCTGCGCGTGCGCGAGCTCTTCTTCCGAGCCGCCGAGCCCGAGGTCCGCGCCGTGACGCGCCGAGGCCGCTTGCAGCGCCTCGTCCGCGCAGTTGCGCACGGCGCGCCACGGGAACGGATCTTCCGCGAGGAGGAGCGCGTCTACGGCGTCGAAGCGCGCAGCAAAGTCGCGCGCGAGCTGGCGCAGCAGCTTCTGCAGCTCCTCACGGCGGATCTGCGTGGCGATGGTGGCTAACAGCTCACGCAGGTCGTTGGTTTGCGCCTGCGACGACAGCTCCGCACCCTCGACCGTAGACGCGGCGACGAGCGCCGCGAAGTCGGACTCAGCTTTGGCCAGCGCGGCCTCGGTTCGGGCGCCAAAGGTCTCGGTGCCGGTGGCCGCGGCGTTGAGCTCGGTGCGGAAGGCCGCGAGAACCTGCAGCTTGGCAGCGTCGAGCTGCGCGGCGTGCCAGCCCGCGATGACCGCGTCGACGCGCTCGGCCAGTTCGCGCCGCTTCTCCTGGTACACAGTTTTTTGGTACCGCCCCGCGACCTCGTCGAACTGGTTGAGACAGGCGGCGCGGCGCTCGGAGAGCATCCTGCCGAACTCGGGGACGACTGCCGGCTCGCCGAGGCCCGCGTTGAGCTCCTCGCACTGGCTGACGAACCGGTCGAAGCACTCGTTCGCGATCTCCTGGCAGCGGAACTTGGCGACGAGCTCGTGATGCGACGGCAGATCCAGATCCTTATTCTCCTCAATCTTCTGCCACACGTTGGACGCATACACGGCCCAGCCGTCGATGGGCACCTGGCGGTGGTACTCGGGCTCGAAGGACGCGAGGATCTGGGTCCGCAATGCGACGCACGCCGCTGCGAACGGCTCCGGCTGCCAGACCTTGTGTGGCAGCGCCGCGAAGTCGACGTCGAAGTAGTCCGCGACCTTGCTCTGCTCGAGCCCCGCCGGCTTCGCGAGCGAGGCCCACTGCGTGTCGAGGTCCTCGCGCAGCGTGGAGGCCAGCTGCTCGAGCGGGGTCTGCGCGGTGAAATCGCGGATCACAAAGAGTACGCGCGAGCGCTGCGGCGGCGCGCTGCCGGTGTGGAAGAGCGAGAGGTTGACCTCGAACACGGTACGTAGCAGGGCCATATTCGCGCCGAAGTAAAGCCCGACCTGGTTCTCCCACATGTTGACGACGAGTATCTCGCTCGTGGCGAGCGCGAAGAGCGCGGCCTTGCGCTCGAAGTCCTGGTCGTCGCCCCGCTCGCGGCCGTCCGTGCCCTCGACGTCGAGTACAAGCACGGGCGCAGCGGCGTCGCGTGCGTCGTAGCTCAGCCAGATGCCGTGCGTCGTCTGCCGCCGCGCGCGGCTGTCCATGACGGAGAACTGTGTGCCGAACACGTGGTTGAGCAGCGTCGACTTCCCGCTGCTCTGCGAGCCGAAGACTGCAACAGAGTGGTACGCCAGTCCGTGCGCCGCCAGCCCTTCCTGCGCGAGGTACGCATCGAGCCCGCCGTTGAACTGCTTGTTCTCGTCGACAATTTGGATCGCGGCCATGGCGCGGATGACAAATGGCGCGCGCGCGACGTGCGTGCGGCTTTAAACTGGATACCGCCAGCGTTTAGGTTTGCCGGCCCGCGTGCGCCCGGCTGCGCGCGCACAGGCTAGCAGTGACGATGGCGCGGAGACGCTGCGGGCCGCCACGGGTGGTGCGCGTCGAGCACGGCCGCGACGGGTTTCCGGGCGGCGGTTTTGCCTGCGTGCGCTGGGGCTCTGCGATCTCGTCGCGGCCGCGCTGTTGTATGGCGGGGCCGAGCTTAACTCTGACGCACACGTGTCGCGCGTATCGCATGTGCCAAAACGGCCAGACGGTCCACGCTGCGCAGTGACGACATGCATGCATACGCACGCCAACGGCGCGCGGCGTGCAGTCCGGCCTTAACGTAATCGGACGCATGCGTGCGCACGAAACGCGAGGAAATCAGGGACCCGCAAAAAAAGCGCGGTTCGCAGCCCGGCTCGAGGTGCCTGTCGTCAACGCGTGCCACCGCGTCGCCAGCGCGCCGCGCGCGCGCTCAGCGTTTACGCTTAGTCAGTGCCGCTTTTGAACGGGAAACATGGTCAAACCGTACGCACAGTTCAAGGTGAGCGAGCTGAAGGAGGTACTGCGCGAGCGCGAGTTGTCGCTGAACGGCACGAAGTCTGAGCTCATTGCGCGCCTGCAGGCGCACGACGAAGAGCACGGTGCCGGCGACACGAGCGCGGACGCAAGCGTCGCGCTCGAGCCGGCGGAGGAGGCCGCGCCCGAACCCGAAGCCGTCGCATCTGAGGTCGAGGCTGGTGCTGAGCCCGCGGAGGAGCCCGCGAAGGAGCCCGTGGCGGAGCCTGCCGCCGACCCTGCCGCCGACCCTGCTGCCGCGAGCGAGGCTGCTGCTGATCCCGCTGAGCCTGCCGCTGAGCCCGCGGCTGCCGAAGAGCCCGCGCCTGAGCCGGTGCTGAGCGACGACGAGCTGCTGGCGCGGTTCGTGGCCGACTTGGAGACGCAGATCGCGCGAACAAAACGGTTCGGTGGTGACGCCACCGAGCTGGAGGCGCGCGTCAAGCGGGTCAAGAAGTTCGGCATCGCGAGCGTGCGCGATGCAGCCACCAAGGCCGGCGCGT
Source organism: Starmerella davenportii (assembly GCA_030579095.1). Taxonomy (NCBI): domain Eukaryota; kingdom Fungi; phylum Ascomycota; class Dipodascomycetes; order Dipodascales; family Trichomonascaceae; genus Starmerella; species Starmerella davenportii. Next base: position 56,706 of record JAKUAD010000015.1, read on the forward strand.
CCTCAGAGCTCAAGCGGCGCGGCGGCCGCAGCGGCCGTGGTGCGAAGCCGAAAAAGGCTACCGCATAGCTGCCACTGCCACTGCACTTGCCCGTCTGCGTGTATATACACGTGCGTTTTGCGTACGTACGTAATTTAACAATTTTTGGCTCGGCCGGAAGCGACTCGCTTGTTTGCCCTAGCCCTGTGTCCACTTTGGGGCGGCGTGCCACGGCCCTGGCTCGCCTTGCTCGCGAAAGCTCTTTTAGGCACGCGCTCGGGAGGCGGGCAGCCGCCCAGCCGCATCCGGTCCGCATCCTGTCCGCGTCCCGTGCGCGTCCAGTGCGTGGTCCCCTGCGGCAGGCAGCCCCGCTCGCTGGCGCCCTAATAGCCGCTAGCAGCGCCCTGTCCTGCCGTAAAGCTCCCGCGTGGCATCGTGAAGCTCTCGTGTGGCATCGTGATTCGTTTCTGTGTCATATCGTCGCGCGACTGGCGTCACGCCTCTTCCTGCGTGAAGCACCGCGAGTAGAACGTCTCCCAGACCTCGATGCACTCCTTCTGCGCCTCGATGGCGTTCTCCATATAGAGCTCGAGCGCATTGCGGAAGTCCTGCAGCTGCTCGGTCGAAACGCGCGCGAGCTCGCGGTCGACCTTCTTGGCGATCTCCGCGGCGCGCGCGTGCAGGTCGCGCGCCTTGCCCGCCTGCTGCTCGACCTGCTCCTCGAACATCTGGACCTTGTCGCCCGTGGCGCGGCGCAGCCGCTCCTGCCGGCGCTCGAGCTCACTCGCGGCGGCCTCGGCCTGCGTGAACACGCGCTGCCGCGCGGCGATCGCCTGCCGCATGCTGCCCACAAGCCGCGCATGTTCGCACACGGTCGCCTCGAGAGTCAGCAGGTCGTGCCCGCGCAGGCGCGCGTGCACCTCGGCGACGCGCGCGTGCGCCTTTGCGAACAGGCGCAGCACGCCGCCCAGGCGCCGCGTGGGCTCGACGTCCGCGAGCGTGCGCAGCGCGTTGCTCAGGTCGAGCAGCGAGTCTCCCACAGCCTGCCGCTGTGCTCCGGCCGCGCCCAGCGCCTTCTGCAGCTTCTGCAGCTGCTGCTCGACCGCGTCCAGGTTCTGCTGCTTCTTCGCCGTCCACGGGTCGACCTCGGTGCCGCGGCTCAGCAGCAGCGCGCCGCTCAGCGAGCCGATGAATCCGACGCCCGCAGGCTCGAACGGGTCGTCTGTCTGCACCGCCGCGGGTAGCGGCGCTGGCTCGGTCTCGCTTGCCAGCCGCGTCTTGAGGTACTCCTGGAAGTCGGTCGACGTCAGGAAGTGCTGCAGGTCGACGTCGTCATACAGCTCACGGTGCGCGCAGATCTTGCGCAGCATCTGCTCGAGCAGGTGCCGCCGCAGCTTGACCACGTCTTCGTTGAACCGGCCCAGCGCCTGCTTCTCGGGCGGCGGCGGCACGACCACGCCGGGGTGTTTGTGCTCAAGCACCTTATAGAGCCACACGAACTCGCGATACCGTCGCTGCACGCACGCCTCTTTCGGCTCGTACGACGCACAGTCCGTGCGCATGGTGATCGTGAATTGCGTGTGTGTGTTCGTCAGCTCGCCCACGCGCTGCGGGTCGCCGACGTCGATGTGGAACTCGGCAAGCGGCTGTGGCGCGGGCGCTGAGCTGAACGCGTCGCGAGGCGCGGTCGACGCTGCGCTGCTGCTGCCGCTGACGCCGCTGTCCACGCCCACTGCAGGCGGGTAAGCCTCCGCCACAGCTCCCGCGCGCTCGGGCGCGGCCCACTCGGCGGGCGCTGCCGTTCGCAGCTCGACATCTTGCAGATCCAGCCTCTGCACGGCATCCCCCAGAGGCGTCGCGTCCACCGTCTCCATGGCGAGCCCGCCGTTGCGCTGCTTCTTCTGCCGGCGCGCCGTGGCAGGTTTCAGCACCGTGCTCGCCTGCAGAACCTGCGCCTGGGGCGTCGCGCTGCTGCCAGTGCCTGAGCCGGTGCCGGAACCCGAGCCCGAGCCGCGCGGCGCATCCTCCTCCTCCGCCGCGGCCTCGTCCTCAGGCTCAGGCTCGGGCTCCGAGGGCGCAGACACGTCGAATGGGTTCGTGGTGGCCTGCCACGGCGTCGCCATCTCGTCACGCAGGTCTAATTGGTCCGTCGTGCCGGCGCCCCATGGCGACTCGTCGCCAAAGTAGTCCGCCATGGCTGACTCAGCGCTTGCGGCGGCACGAAAGCCGCCAGCCGCTCGAGGCAGATACGCAGGGCAGCAGCGCGGCATTGGTCTCGTGGGGCGTAAGCGGCCTAAGCAGCTGGAGGAGTTTCAAGGGCCTAACGGACCTAAGGGGGCCTGGGGGTAATAGAATTGCATGCCAGCAGGGTCGTGTGGTATTGGGGCATTCTCTGGTCCGCTATGCGCTATGTGCTTGCACGTTCTACTCGGTCTTGGAATGTACATACATACCGTAAATCTTATAGACGTGTGCGATTTACACGCCGGCTGGATGCACTTACCAACTGATGGCCCACTGAACCTGCGATGTATTCACATGTTGCTGTGCCCGGCGTGCACTGTTTACACCATTTAGGCACATACGCGCAACCAAACCTTGCCTGTAAGCGGCGCTATAGTGAGTGAGAGCCACGCGTGGGTCCGGTTTAAATATAACTATGCGAAAGTACCTGATATTAAACATTCGCGCTCCGTGCGCACTGAGCGCAGTGCGTAAATGCTGTGCGGCGCGAGCGTTCTTAGTGCCAACGGCGGGCCCAATACGGGCCAAATACGGGCCAGTGGAGGGGTAATGCCGGCGCACGCACGATTCCTATCCAACCGGCCGCGTCCAGCACCGATTGCGCCAGCTGGGCACTCCTCTCCGAGGCCTGGGCGTCGAGTCCAACGTCCTACGCGTCTGACCCGATCTGGAGCCCTGTGCGCTGCACGGCCGCGCGCAGCTTGTCCACCTTCTCCTCGCGCGTGTCGTTCGGCCCGACTGCTGCGCGCCACTCGCGCAAGCACGCCTTCAGCTGCTTGGCCTGGTTCTCGTCGCACGCTCCCGACTCCAGCTCGCGCGCCTTGCGCTTGGCCATACGCACGACCTTCTCGGGGAAGTGCACGGCCTCGGCGACGTGGATGCCGAAACTCTTCGTGGAGATCCCCGGCTCGACGCGGTACAGCAGCGTGATGTCGTCCTCGGCCTCCTCGCCGGTGCTGGCCACGACGTGCAGGTTCGCGACGACGGCGTGCTTGTCCGCCAGCGCCGTCAGCTCGTGGAAGTGCGTTGCAAACAGGCACCAGCTGCCCAGCTTCTCGACGATGTGCTCGGAGATCGCGTACGCGAGCCCGAACCCGTCATACGTGCTTGTGCCGCGCCCGAGCTCGTCGACGATGATCAGGCTGCGCGCACTCGCGTGCTTCAAAATGCTCGCCGTCTCCAGCATCTCCGCCATGAATGTGGAGATGCCCTTCAGCTGTGAGTCGCTAGCGCCGACGCGCGCGAGCACGCAGTCCATGATCGCCAGCTCGGCCTTGTCGCACGGCACGAAGCTGCCGAGCTGCGCCAACAGCGCGATCACGCCGACCTGCCGGATGTACGTGCTCTTGCCGCCCATGTTCGGCCCCGTCACGATGTTGAACTGCGCATGCGCGCGGTCCATGTGCACGTCGTTCGGGATGAACAGCATGTCCGACTGCACCTCCATGCACGGGTGCCGCGCCTGCACGAGGTGCACCTCGCCGCCGAACGTAGGGCGCACGTACGGCTGCTTGCCGAAGGCCGCGACCTGCGCGAAGCTGAGCAGCACGTCGAGGTGCGCGAGCGCGGCGCCCAGCGGCACCAGAATCGGCAGATACGTACTGGCGACGTTCACGACCTCGGTCGCGACGGCCGACTGCGCGCGCGCGTACTGCTCGCCGAGCTCGGCGTGCTGCGTCGCCAGAGCGCGCAGCGCCTTGGTCGTGAAGAACTGCCCGCTCTTCTGAGTTTTCAGGTCGATGAACTCGGTGCGGTTGCGCAGGCAGCCCGCGTCGGTCCTCGTCAGCCGGAACGCCCAGCCAAGCGTCGGGTTGTTCTCCAGCTTCACCTTGTCGGTGTTCAGCAGGTCGTTGACGGTGTCAAGCTCGCCGGCCATGTCCGAGGAGACGCGGTCGCGCTGCTGCCGCAGGCCGGCCAGGTCGGCGTCGAAGTCCGCCTTCACCACGTACTCGTGGCGCGCCAGCGCCGCGAGGTCGATTGTGGTCTCGACGAGCTCGACGAGTTTGAGCAGGTCCGCGCTGGCGGCCGCCAACGGGGCCAGGTACAGCTTGCGCATTGCGACCTGCACGGAAGTACCGCCAGCGCCCTCGTCCTGCGGGTCGTAGGTGCCGTTCGGCTGCTCCATGGTGAACTCCTCGACGAACTCGGGCAGCCGGATGGCCAGGTGGTAGATGTTGACGACGTCCTCGAGCCGCGCCTTGCCGGCGTGGAACTTGCGCGCGATCTTGAGCATGTCCGGCACGCTGGGCAGCAGGTCCTCCTGCAGGCGCTGGCGCAGCACGCTGTTCTCGATGAACTCGGCCACAACGTCGAGGCGCTCGTTGATCGCGGCCTCGCGCGTGAGCGGCTGCTTGAGCCATTGCGCGAGCAGCCGCGTGCCGGCGACGGTGCGGCACTGGTTGAGCAGCCCGTAAAGGCTCATAGTCTTGGCGCCGTCGCGCGCGCTGGGCATGACGTTGAGTGCGCGCAGCGCGGCCGCGTCGAGCTTCATGTACGCGTCGAGGTCGTGCTTGACCACCTTGAAGTGGCCGAAGTTGTGCGGCCGCGCGAGCAGGTCTAGGTACGCCAGCAGCGCGCCGCATGCCGCGCATGCGTGCTCCAGCGCGAGCTCGGACTGCAGCTTGAACTCCGGCGCGCCCGTGAGCCGCTGGAGGTCGCCAGCCACGTTTTTGGCCGAGAACTGCGCCGGCTTGCGCCTCGTCACGAGCACGTCGAGCCGCGACATGAGCTCCACGACGCGCTCCTCGATGTCGTCCGGGACGAGCAGCTCCTTCACGCCAAGCTGGATCACCGAGCTCTCGAGGTTGCTCAGCAGCTCAGTGTCGCTGAACTGCTGCAGCCCGACCGTAAGCGACTCCGCGTCGACGAAGCACTCGCCCACGACGCGCTCGCCGGTCGGCGCGCGCCCAAGCCGCAGCGCCATAATCACGGGGTTCTCGTTCGCCGTCTCGAGGTACTCGCGCAGCTCCTGCAGGTTGCCAGGGCTGGCCACGCGCGGCGCGCGCCACTTCGATTTGCTGCCGGCGTCGAGCTCGTACAGCTCGACGCGCAGCCCACGCGACTGTAGCGCGTCCTTCAGGAACTGCTTCAGCAGCGTCGTGTTCGCGGTGCACAGCGGCGTCTGCTTGCCGGTTTGCCGGATCGCCGAGCCCGTCTTGTACACGAGCTCCGCAAACAGCGCCGCATCGGCGCCGAGCGCAGCCCACTCCGCGTCCTGCCGCTGGAATACGCGCACCGTCTGCGCGGGCGCCGGCTCAAGCCCGCCGTGGAACGCGAGCAGGTACTGGTCGTCGTCTTTCCGGCTCATCGCGAAGTACAGTCGGGTGCGTGCACAGGTCAGCGTGTGCAGGGTTAGACGCGCGCGCACACGCGTGGCGGCGGCGGGGGGCTAGGGCAGCGTGAAATTGGGGGTTAGGGGCGCTCTGCACTGCGGGCGGGTCGCGCGCGTCATGGCCGTGCTCGACGAGCTATTTCTTCAGCTCGCGGGCCTGGACACGGGTTTGCGGCCGGCCGACTTCGTAGACGCCGGTGAGCAAGAGGTGCACGCGGCTGCGGCGCGGCTCGGCGCAGCGTTCGAGCGCGCGCGCGCCGCACCGTGCGCAGCCCCGGCTCTGCGCGCCGCTATAGACGAGCATGTCGTGCTGCCGTACTTGCGCGCACTTGCGGATACCGAGTGCGCTACGCTTTCGCGGCTCGGTGCGCGCCAGCGCACGACAGGCACGCTGCTCGAGGCCACAGGCGCGGCGCTGGCCGCGTTTTACGCCATGGACGCGCCGTGGACGCGGCTGCTCGCGTACGCGAATGACCTGCTCGACGCGGCCACGTCGCTTCCCGGGGGCGACCCGCGGCACGTGTACGAGCTGTTGGCGGCGCACCCGCCGCAGCCGGGGGACGCTGGCGCCAAACGGCTCGTCGCGCACGCGCGTGCGCTTTCCGACGCGCAGTGGCGCGACAGCATCTCTGATGGCCTCTCTGGAGTCCTGGTCGATGTGGATCATCCCTGCCTGGACGCGGACTCGCGGCAGGTACTGGCAAACGTGGCGCGCCTCTGCCGCGAGTTCGCCGAAGAGAGCGACCGGGACTTATGCGTGCTGGAGCCGTTTGTCGGGTTTGTCGAGCAAGCTGGTGCCGAGGTCGCCGCGCTGCCGCTGCCGCTGACGAGCGCATCCTTGCATGCCGCGGTAGAGGCGCTGCGCGGGCTCATGCACACGCTTGTGCGCACCGAGGTGCTCGCCAACTCGTGCTCCGTGCGTGCGCTCAAGTATCTCGATTGCGTTCTGTTTTTCAGCGACTCGCTGTATGCCGACTTCTTTGCCATCGAGATGGACGGCGCACGCGCGCTGCAGCGGTTCGACGATGCCGCAAACTGCGCGCTTGCCGGCCCAAGCGTGCTTGACTGCTCGGCTTGGCCGCTGCGGCTCTGGTTGCGGCCTCGGCAGGTGGCCGCGTACCACGAAATCAGCCAGTACCTGGAGAAGATCGTGTGCGCGCGTCTGCGCATCGGGCCCGCGCCAGGCGCCGAGCGCTACGCGTTCGGACTTGTGCTGACGGCGCTGTGGCAGGAGTTCCAGGTCGCCGTGCGTTCGCACCTGCAAACCGTGCGCGCGACGCTCGAGCAGAACCCGCGCCTGGACGCGGTCGACTTTGTGGCACAGGCCGAGGCGCTCCAGACAGAGCTGCTAATGCGGTCGCACCTGCGCGCGCGTCTCGAAGCGCTGCTTCAGTCTGACCTTTCGGACGTCGACACGTTGCGCGTGTTCTGTGCGGCGCTCGCGATGGAGCCGCGGTACGCGCACCTCAGGATCACCGTCTAGCAAGGAACGCCGAGAGTGTGTGTTCTATATAGATCTTGTATGACGACCTGCCAGCAGGTCCTGGCGCGCAGTGGAGCATGCTCTGCACGCCCTGCTCGCCCTGCTCGCCCTCCGCGCCCTCCGCGCCCTCCACGCGTCTACTTTCTTCCTCCTGCCGGTCTCGCCGCCGCCGGCCCCTCACTCTTCTGTCTCTGCCAGCAGCTCGCCCATGCGTGGGACCATAGACTGCAGCTTCCGCACATCGCTGAGCTTGAATGACATGGCGTCGAACCCGAAGCACACCTGCAGCTCCTTGTCGCCTTCGCCCACGAACGCCTCGCTGCTGCCGATGGCCGGTAGCCGCGGATACCGCTGGCTGATGTGCGTGAGCACAACAGACTTCGCGCGCATCTCCGCGGCCACCAACAGCGCCTCGTTGATCGTTGAGTGGTTCTTGTCGACTGCCTCTGCGCGCAGCGCATTCTCGTGCGTCGCCTCGTGGATGAGCAGGTCGCTGTCGCGGCCGAGCGCGGCAAACTCCATGTTCGGGCGCGTGTCGCCGCTGTAGCTCACCTTGAAGTCCTCCAGCGCGACGGTGACGCTGTAGCTATACGCGCAGTGCACGGCATAGCACGTTGACAGCGCGAAATGCGGCGCCTGGAATGGCGCGACGGCCACGTCGCTCTTCGCGCGCCCCAGGCACGTCGTGTGTAGGTCCACAAACGTGAAGTGCGCAGCTGTTTCCGGCGCGAGCCACTGCGAGCAGAACAGAATGTAGTTGCGCGGCGCGGCCACGACCACCTTGCCCAGGATCGGGTCCTCACTGGCCAGGCGCGCGCTGACGCACTCCTCGAGGACTTGTAGCATGCCGAGATGGTGGTCCGCGTGCATATGGCTGATGTAGCACAGCTGCAGCTCCCGCAGCAGCGCACTCCTGCCCTCGCCGTACATGCGCGCGAGCGTGTTCACCGTGGCCTCGCCGGCGTCGAAAAGCATGTTTCCAGTCCGGTGCCGCACGAGCGTGCTGATGACATTCCGATACTTCGACGGCGCCGATGCGCCGGTGCCCAGTGTGACGATCTCAGGCTCCGCAAGATCCGCGCACGGCGTGTACGGGGTTCCGGCGCACGCTTCGCCCGGCTGAGCTTCGTCTTCCGCCAGCCGCGTGCCCACAACCGGCGCGCGGTCGCCCGGCTCGGCCGCGTCGAGGCTGAGCATAGGCCCATACGCGAGGGCCGTGAACCGTGGGTCCTCGGCGCGCGCGCCGCGCTCGAAAAACGGACCGAAATGATCGGGGAACTCGGCGCGCAGCTTGCGGTGAAACTCCGCGAAGCTGTTGAGAGTGACCCAGTTTGGCGCCAGCGCCGGGTGCGACACTACGAGCTGCGTGCGAGGCAGCGCCGCGAACAGTGCCTCGAGCTCAGGCGCGTGCAGGTCGACGTCCTCGCTGAGGAACAGGTAGCACGCGCGCAGCTCACGGTCGACGGCGACCTCGTCCGGCGCAGCGCGCTTGCGCGCGAGGCGCAGCAGCGTTGGCAGCCGCTCGGTGGCGTCGGCGAGGTGCGCGCGTGTGGGCGCGTCCAGCACGACCACGCGACACGGCGTCGGTGGCGCTTCCATGACGTCCTGCGGACGCACGACGGTGCCGTCGGAAAGCGTGACCTCGTGGCCGTTGCTCAGCAGCCCGAAATTGCGGCCGCGCGGGACGCCTAGCGCCAGCGCCTTGTCCACGAGGAAGCGACCGCGCGTGGGCTGCATGTCGACCACGAAGGACGTGCTCGTGTCCGCGAGCGTGAGCGGGACGATGGTCAGGCTCTCATCGGTATAGGGCGCGCTGGTCGCCTCCAGGTCCAGCGGGCGGTGGAAGTTGAACAGCCGCCAGCTGCGGATCATCCTGGCCGCGTGCGAGAGCGGCGCGCCTGCGCCGACGTGCAGGCGCGTGACGCCCGCGTTGCGCTCGCCCAGAGAGAGCAGCAGCCCGGGCAGTCCAGACACCTGGCTCCAGTCGCCCGTGCCGGTCAGGAACACGCCGCTGAGCTTGTTCGTGCGGAACCGACGCTCGATGAGCGTGCGCTGCAGCCCCTCGCCGCATCGGCCGAATATGTACTTCTGCCCGTTGCGCGCAGTCAGGAACAACGCGGGCTGTGTGATGTCTGCGGATACATGCGAGATGCAGGCGATATGTGAGCTCATTTTCAGGCTGTTTTGCATGCACCGGTTAGCCAGGTTTATGGGGTTAGGGGTTCTCAAGTGGTCCTCTCGCGTACGATGACGGCGCCCGCTGAGCTGAGGAAAAACAACCTGCCTGGCGAGCAGCGTGCCTTCAGACGCTCAAAGAGTGGCGTCCTACTGTGACGTGCGGCTGCGCCGCCCGCCAGGCCGCCCGCGAACGCTACTCACGGGTATAACACCCACGAGGTTCAAGCCGGTGCTGATTGACGAATCTAATGTATGTACAAATCGCGGCGCCCCTGGCCCCCTATTTCGGCTGCCTATTACCTACACGGCAGCCTATTAAGTATATAGCCTCCCCGAGCGGCAGCTCATAATACTGGAGGCGGCGGCGTGCGACGCCGTGCATAGCCGTGCATAGCTGCCCCCACTAGCTGATTTTCTTGTTGGCGTTCACGAAGCCGGTTCCTTTGACCAGCATGAGCATGTTACCATGCGCGTCGGCGTCCTTAAACACGGCGTGCTGGCCCGGATATACGGCGGCAATGTCTCTTAGAAGCTGCACCAGCAGCGGGTCCAGCTGCTGCTCGTTTATGAGCGCGCGCCCGACGTCTTCCGACCCCAGCGTCATATATACGAAGAGTAGCGGCAGCGCGACGCGCCCCACGCACCCGCGGCGCGCGATCTCGGCCAGCAGCTGGTCGGCTGCAGCCGTACCGACGTCCTCCGGCACGTCGCCGACAGCGGCGATCGCCTGGGCCGCCACCGGCAGCGCACGCCGCGTCTCGGCGACGAGCGTGACGCCGAACCCGGGGCTCTTCCCGCTCTCGGCGCCCTTCGCCGCGTCGGCGTATATGTACGTATCGACGTTCGCAGCGCGCAGCCGCGCGCGCGCTGCGTCGATCGCGCGGCTGACGGACGTCGGCGCGACGCGCGTCGAGTACGCGACGCCCCTGATTTTGTTGACGCTGATCTGCTCGGTCGCGTGCAGCGTCTTGGGCGCCAGCAGCAGCGTGCCCACGCGCAGCGTCGCCTCCCCGCCGCCCTCCGGCAGCGACCCGCGCCGCGCGATCTGCAGCTCGGCCTCGAGCACGCCGAACTTCTGCAGCACCGGGAACAAGGCCGTACGGATACAGTCGACGCCAGGGCCGCCCGCGGGCGCGCTGGTCACGCCGTTGAACGTCAGTGCAGACTTCTGCTTTGCGAACGGCAGCAGGCACAGCAGCGGCTCGATGAAGTACCCCACGGGCCGGCTGCGCGGACACTCGAAGCGGAATGTGCCGCCCGTGATCAACCCTGGCTTGTATATCAGCGTCGTGCCGGTGTACGAGATCTCCATTACCGAGCCGTTTGTCACGCTCTCGAGCACGCGCAGAAAAGTCACCTCGAAGTCGCGCAGACCGGCATCGGTGTCGCTGGGGTGGATCTGCGTGAGCTTGATCGGTCGCCCGCTCAGCGTCGCGAGCACGAGGCGCCACGTGAAATTGTCGGGCACATTTTCCAGTGTCAGCATTCTCTGTTCCGCTGTCGGAAGCCGAATTGAACCAAGCGGTAGAGAGGAACTGGGCGCAGCGGTCGCGCGCGTGCAAAGTTTCGCCAAAATTTGTGATGACTAACATATAGGCCACAGAGCGCGTAAGCGTCGCTTCTCACACCAATGGAGACCGGCGCACCCAGCACCGGGTTCCCGCCGGTTTTGGGCGCAGCGGGCGCCGCGGGCGCGGGCGCGGGCGGCGGAGCGGCTGGAGGGCCGCCGCCGGCCAAGAAGCTAAAGGAGAACGCGCCGCCACGGCAGGACATCGACCCCGAGCAGCTGGGCGACGTGCTGAACGCCGCGGGCGTCGATCTGCGCGAGGAGGAGAGCTTGCTGAGCAACAGCCTGACGAACGAGCCTGCTGGCCTTGCCGGTGCGCGGCTGCTGCACGCGCCGCGCGACCCGAACGACATGCTGCTGAGCGCCGACGCGCTGCGACGGCGGCTCGCCCGCACGACGTTTGAGAGCGGCCTGCGTGTCGGCTTCGACGAGGGCCCGTCTCTGTCCGGGCTAAACCAGGACCCACTCGGGCTGCTGTCCGCGGCGTGCGAGGAGTGGCTGAGCACGCTGCTCACTGAGGCCGCAGCGTACTCGCGCCACCGCCGCCTGAGTGCGAATTTGCGCCCCGTCCCCGGCCAGCCGAACGCGTGGGAGTCGGCGGGGCCCTCGGAGGTCGCCAAGGCGCTGAAAAGGATTGCGCAGAAGGACAAGGACGCTGAGGCGCGCCGCGCGAACCTGAAGCTGCAGCTAGGCATCGGCGAGGAGCTGAAAAAAGTCGAGAAGACGAACGAGAAGGAGAGCGAGGAGCTCATGCAGAAGACCGTTAACGACACCGCGCGGCTGATGACCGCGGCCATTGGCCGCAAGAAGAAGTTCTCGTGGATGAGCGACGGCTCGGGCGGCGGCGCCGGTGCACCGCGGCTGCCGAGCGCGCGCCGGCAGGCGAGCGACGCGCAAAAGAACCGCGAGGTCAAGGAGGACGGCGGCATCGTGCTGCGCGACTTCTTGGCTGTGCTCGAGGAGAAGCATATGGGCGTCAAGCGCGTGCTAATGAAGGGCTACGCCCGGCTGCGAAACTAGCACCGCCAATCCTTCTCCGGGCCCCTCTGGGCTCCTCTGGGTCCCTCCGTCTGCTGGCCAGTAGGTGATTGCGCCGAACTGCTCTTCTGCTGCGGGCACGCGGGGCCGTCGCGGGTCGCTACGCCGCGCGAGTGCGTGAATAGCGCTTGAATTGCGCCATTGGGGTATGTTGGCGCATCGCGTATCTTGTGGTGTGTGCGTCTTCTGGCCACCGCGACGGCCAGCGTGCAAGCTGCATATGAGTACGTCGGTTGTCTTGTTTTAATGAATGCGGCTCTCCGTGCACGACGCGCAGCCTAGCTGCCAAGCTGACAACACGTTTCTTGGGACCCGCTTAACTCATACTTAGCCGCCCGCCGTTGGGCTTCTCTAGACACGCAAGCATCTTGTTGTGTACGCTCCGCGCGCGCGCCGCACGCACTGGCCGCGCCGTAGCCGCGGCCGGCGGTATCATGTAATCACATCCTCTGCGTGGTCGACGAACCGTCCACTCTCAGACAGCACTCCGGCCGGCCCCTGTGCGCTACGCCATGCTAAAACTCGCGTCTGTGCAGAGTGTCTGCCGCGGCGTGTTCGCGCCGCTGAATGTGGCGCGCGGCGTGCACCACTATGAGCCCCGCAAGCGCCCGCCCAAGCCGACGCAGAAAGGCCGCGTGCCCGTCAGAACTGGCGGCAGCATCAAAGGCTCGACGCTGGTGCACGGCAAGTACGGTCTGCGCCTCAAGTCCGAGGGCGTGCGGCTCAAGGCGATCCAGCTGCAGGAGGCGGACAACTCGATCATGCGCGCGCTGCGTCCGCTGGACGGCGTGCTCTACCGCCGGCTGCACACAAACATCTCTGTGTACATCAAAGGCAACGAGACGCGCATGGGCAAAGGCAAGGGCAGCTTTGACCACTGGATGTGCCGCGTGCCGACGGGCAAGATCATCTTCGAGATCGACGGCGCGAAGGTCCCGCTGTCGGTGGCAAAGGAAGCGTTCCGCATCGCCAAGGACAAGCTTCCGGGCAACTACGAGTTTGTCACGCGAGACTCGCTACCCAAGGCCGGTTTCGTCACCGTGCCGCGGCCCCAGGACCGTCCCGCAGTTGACTACAGAGAGGTCATGCAGGCGAACCCGACGCCCAAATGGGCGAGCTGGAGCAAGGCCAAGGACTCGGCGATCCGGAAGTTCCTGCGTCGGTGATGCGCCTGCGATCCGCGTTGCGCGCTGTGCAGACCGCCGCAGGGACAAACAAAAATGCGGGGTTGCGGCCTAGTGGTGCTGGAGCGATTGGCTCGAGCCGTGTCAGTCCGGCCTAAATTGGCATGTATATGAATCCCGCCATAGAATCTCGCTATATTATCTCATAATAGAGTCCCATACCTATCCCTGTCCACGGCGCAGACGAGTATTGAGCAAACGTGCAGGATAAGGTGATGCCGCATGCTAACCGCAAGGCTTGTCCGGCGGTCTGTGCGGCTGGGCGGTTGCTCTCTTGCTTGGCTTCAGACGTGAGCGGCCCCAAAAGCTGGCGTCGTACGTACGATACTTAGCTACGGATTTGCTGCGGCTCAGCATCAGACAGCTTTTTGAAAAAGTCGGCGACGCTAACCACAAAAGGCGCCGCGACAAGACGAGCTCAAAAGGCAGCTGGGCTGCCCGCCAGCACTACTTCGAGCTGGCAATGATGTTCATGGTCCGCGCAACGAACGCCTCTAGGTGGAAGATCGGCTTCGAGCCGAGACGCAGGCGGTGGTCGAATAGCGCCGCGGCCTCAATGATGCCAGGAGCGACGCGCGCGCTCACGAGAGGCAGGATCTGCAGCAGCAGCGTCTTCAGAATGATCTGCGACGGGATGCAGTGAGACAGCAGTTCGTAGTTTGTCGCACGCACCTGCGAGAGCTTCGCCGTCGTCGGCGTGCGCACGATCTCCGCGGCCTCGCGCTGCAGCACCGCCTCCCAGTCGGCCAGCGGCACGACCGAGTTCGGCGTCAGCGTCTCGACTTGCGCGTACATGGCCTCCAGAATAAGCAGCGCCTTGCGCAGGTTGCGCTGCGCAGTGCGCGAGATCTTCACAAACACCTCGGGGCTGCTCGTCTTCACGCCCTCGGATGCGGCCACGTCGCTGAGCACCTTGACGACTTCGGCCTCGGCCGGCGCGGGCACGCGCACGAGCAGCGTGCGCGAGCGAATCGGCTCCATAATCGGGCTCAGCGACGTCGCGACCATGATCACGCGCAGGTTCTGCGTGTAGATCTCCATCGTGCGCCGCAGCGCCGCCTGTGCGTCGCGCGTCAGGTTATCCGCCTCGTTGATCACAACCACCTTGTAGCGGTGCCGCGCGTTCTGGTCGATCTGCTGCGTCTGCGCAATCTCCTTCAGCAGCTCCTGCACGATGAAGCGGTCCTGGTTGCCGGCCTCGCTGGGCGTGATCTCGACGTGGTACACCGAGCTTACCATCGTGATCTCAAGCTTGCGGCTGCCGCCCAGATCCAGCTGCCGCGACTCGATCTTGATCTTGCGACTGCCCGCGCCAAAGAGCTCGTTCAGTACGGCGCCGACGCGCGTCTGCTTGCCGCTGCCGGGCGGGCCGTACACTAGCAGGTGCGGGAACTCCTCCTCCCGGCAGAGAGCGCGCAGGTTCTCGGACAGTGCAGGCGCGTGATCTAGCTCGTCGAGCGTGCGTGGGCGATACTTGTGCACCCACAGCGACATGTTCTGACGAAGAAACTCGTCGTGCAGCCAGCCTGCGGCACTCGAAAATGAAGTCTAATGACAAAGCAGCTGTCGGCGCGAAGCGGACGCGACGCGGCGCGATGGCGCCCGCGGCTGCGGTGGTCCCGTGAGGATTCGAGACGTGCATTTTGTTGGTTCAAAACACTGAATTCGAGCTCGATGTACGCCTCGCGGCGTGTTTCGTGTTTCAATTGCCTCTGCCAGGCCTAGTTCGCGCGGCCAACCGCGTTGCTCCGCGTCCACAGGCCCGCACGATTAAATTTTTTTTATTAGTTACCAAATTACGCTGTCCGCCCGCAATTTTAGATGCAGATGCCTTACCATGGAATTCCGACCTGTCTGCGCAAGACTATCGCGGCTGGTGCGAAGATTTAAGCCGCCGCTGATCGGCCGCTGCGCGCGCTTCTTAATAGCGCAAATCGGTGACGCTAACGCTACGCTCATTACGCGACAATTCCCACATACGTCATCTCGTGGACGCCTCAGGACGCGCTGATGCAGACAATGGAGGTGCAGGGATGGCGGGCATACGGGAGCAAGGTGGCTAGTCAGAAGAATACTCTGCTCTGCGACATCAAGTGTTGCGTTCATTAACACCCTCGAGAACTTGACTGCTTTCTATCCAGGGCCCGTTAGCGAAAGCCCGAGCAGTATTATGTTGTAGGTCTACTACGACGGAGATTATGATAATTTTTTGTTAGCCTGCGTCACGATTATGAGCGGCGGCGTGAGCCCAATAGCTTATATAGTAGCACTTATTCTGCTGCGCACGTAAATTAAGCTCGAACACTGTGCGCCATTAAATCCAATTAACAATAGCTGAACTTCGCTCGAATCAGTTCTGTCGCCGTTCTGACGCTGTTTTGAAGCTCCCAGTCGAGTGCGCGGGCCGGAGTCACGGGAAGCGACCCAGGTATCCAAATCGGGAAAAACCGGTCACGACAAATTCGTAGAAGCAGTCTATTTATAACGCGCAATTGACCATGGGATAACGTCATCACCCTGTTTTGGGAACCCTCATTTGGGAGCTTAGCAGCGGGAGGCCGCCTTAGCTGTAAACAAGCGTAGCATAAGCGACCCGAATAGGAAGGTGCAGGGAATGCGTCCAACCGCAGAAGCGCCGCGCGCAAGATGTCGTGCATGCTCCCAAAATCAGATTTACTGAGAGCAGCAGCGTGAGGCATAATCATGATTTGATTCCACTCGCATTCATGGCCTTAGGCTTTTACTGCTATCGCTGATGTCGCTGGCACTCGTCGCGTCCCATTCCCTCTCTGGCCCGGTGAACGCGCCTCGGTATGCTCCCAACGCCACTGCAGAACATACAGGTTAGGGTTGTTAAGTTAACATGCAGCACGCGTCGACCAGACGGTAGCGGCCGTTGCTGGAAAAACTTTTTCCCCCGGAGGAAGCTAGCATGTGCAGGGTGTGCTTAACGCTAGCGCACATTTACCGCAGCTTTTTATGCAATTAAAGCTTTTGCTCGACTATTTAAAAGCTGTCAGCGTACGTATTAGAGAGAGATAAACAGCGCACATCACGGCTTTACGAACATAATAAAATATCACTGTTAAAGTTGTGGGGTCGACGATCACTGCGGACGGGCCAGAACCGAACCAGTATGACAGGCGGCGATCACGGGGGGGCAAATGGGCGAGTCGTGCATGCATTGCTAAACCTGTGTGCACCAGCTGTGCGGCCTGCTCCGATCACCTCTACCAAATGTTAGCTCGCTAGTCCCCAAGAGGTTAATGTATGTGCCAATAGATCCTCCAGCGAGCGTATCCAGGGATCAAAAAATACTGTTTACCTGGCGTAATCGGGCTGCATCCACGCGCGCATTCAGGACAGGTGTCGACCTAACCCTGTGAATCCTGGGTGTATGTAAGCGGCGCTAGGAGAGTAAACAAGACACCTTACTAGCCGTTTAGTCGCCCGCGCGCATCGAAGCAGGACCGCTGGCCGCACAAACTCCACAACGAACACACACCTGTCTGACCGAATGCTGCATACTGCTGTAGCGCCTGCCGGCGCGGCCGCGAGCGCCCCGTCGTTACCCACCGCCGTCGAGCTCACGCAGTCGAGCAGCGTAGCGTCGCGGCTGAGCGCGCTCAGCAAGCGCTCACACCGATACAAAAGGCTCGGAAAGTATTATTTGGGGCAAACGATCGGCGAAGGAGAGTTCGGCAAGGTCAAACTCGCGTGGGCCGAGGACGACAACGGCGTCAAGAAGCAGTACGCCGTGAAGCTGCTGCGCCAGGACAAATTCGTCGGCATTGACGAGTCCCAGAAAATCAAAGTCTACCACGAGATCAACGCGCTGCAGGCGTGCCGGCACCCGCACATCATCCGGCTTGAGAACGTTTTGCGGAACGAGAACTACATCGGCATCATCCTGGCATACGCGAGCGGCGGCGACATGTTCACCCAGATTCACAACAACGGTCCGCTCGAGGAGCGCTGCGCGCAGAAGCTATTCGCACAGCTCGTCTCCGGCGTCAACTACCTGCACCAGAAAGGCATCGTGCATCGCGACCTGAAGCTCGAGAACCTACTGCTGGACTCCAACCAGAATATCCTCATCTCGGACTTTGGTTTCGCAAACTCCTTCCGCACCAAAAACGGATTCCAGCTAATGAAGACGAGCTGCGGTTCACCGTGCTACGCGGCACCAGAGGTCGTGCATAGCAACCATTCCTATGATGGGCGTAAGGCAGATATCTGGTCGCTGGGTGTCATTCTGTTCACGTTCGTTGCGGGCTACCTGCCGTTCGACGACGACCCTGAAAACCCCGAGAGCGAAGACATCCAGCTACTGTATAGGTACATCACCACGACGCCGCTGAAGTTCCCGGACAGCGTGCGCTCGCAGGCTCGCGATCTGCTGCGCATGATTCTTGTGCAGGATCCCGAGCGCCGCGCTAAGATGCCGGACATCATGGCCCATCCGTGGTTGGAGGCGCACCGCCAGTTCCTCTCTATTACCCCAGCGGAACACGAGGGCTCTGCGCCGTGGCAGCGCCGCGCACCGGCGCGCGCGGCCGAGCCGCGCAGGCCGGATCCGCGCCAGCGTTTCTCGGCGGCACCGGAGCATACCCGCCCTCCTTCACGGCCGTCCGCGCAGCCCGCAACCACAGCACACCGCGCGTCGGCGGCGATGCCGGCTCGCCAAGACATCACTGGCGTCCGTACCTCGCGTCTAGCGCAGGCGGCCAAGCCGCGGCCGATTAGCTACCAGCTGCCGTCCTCGGGTGCGTTCGAGCTCGCTGAGGGTCCGTCACTGTACACGCCGCGGGCACCGCAGCCACGCGTCGGCGTAAACCGAGAGCCGTCGAAGTCGGGTGAGATCAGCCGCCCACAGCACCGCCACGCAGCCAGCACAAGCAGCGCCTTCGTTGCTGCGCACTCTTCCAGCTCATCAGCGTCGTCGAACTTCGTTTCCGCTGCCGCCTCCGCGGCAATGGCGCACGCGCCGCCCACGCCGCCGTCGCCCACATCCGTCGCCGCGGCGCGGCCTCGCTCGCCGCGACACCTACATGCACCGCAGCGCCACCGCCGTGCCGAGTCACAAATTCCGCGCAGTGTATCGGTGACGACCCAACTGGATGCCAACCGCCGCGCTAGTGCGAGGCTGCATGTGGACGAGAAGCCCATGTCCTCGGCATCTCGCATCAAATCGCGCCTTTCCTCCGCGTTGTGGTACCGATCCTCCCGAAGCGAGTCGGCGCACTCCCCGGTCCTGCCGGACGGGTTCAGCGCGGAGCTCGACGCCGCGCTGGCTGAGGTGGGCCCCTTGCGCGAGCAGCAGTCACGCCCTGCCTCGGCGATTCCAACGGCTGTTCTCGCCGCGCCTCACACTGTCTTGGGCGCAAGCCCGGACGTTGCGACTATGGGCGCTCCGGCAGGGATTGCTCCCATAGCTCCTCCGTCGGCGCAGGTCGAGCCCGAGGTGCATCCCACCCTCGATCCTGCTGCGCACCGCACACCCGATTTGAGCGACCGGTCTGCCCCGGCACCGACTGGACCCACGCCGGGCGCAGCTCCAACCGCTGCGCCGCAACCCGCGGCCACTGGGCCAGAGCCAGTGGTGAATAAGAAACGGGCGAGCCATGACGCCTACCCGACCCCGGAGTCGCACCACGTACCTGTGATACCCCCGCTGCAGCCGAAAGAGCGTGCACCGAGCGCCATCCCTGTAAAGTCGACCGGGTCGAACTTTAAGCGCATGACGCTCAACCTGTTCAAGCGCAGATCCATGGCCTAATCACTCCTTATTGCATTGCCGTACGTTTTGTCGGAGGGCGCGCCCATGACAGCAGTGTCCCCGTAAACTACTTTCCTCTTTCTGTTGTGCTCCGAATGCCCAATACCTGCTGGTGTACTGCCTGGCAGCAACGTGGCCGTGCACCCCTCCCCCAAGGCGCGAGTGTCTTAAACGCATCCCGAGAAAAAATCCGCCAGTCCTGTATCTATTTCATAGGTTTAATACATCGCATGTCCATTATCGAGACGGCGCATGCCGCACGCGGCATGGTGGCGATTGGAAAACACGAGTCTGGGCTGAAATTGTGGTAAAAAGGGCCCATATGCTATATAAGTCATAGCGGAACCGGACACAGAATGAAGGCACTGCCTAGCGCACAAATATTGGGAGCCAGTCTTTGTTTCTATGTACAGTAGCGCTAATGCTATCACGACACCTCTCTCCCTTGCAGATGCCCTCGGTCTATGAGGTCATTCTGTCATCGAGAGCAAGACACCATCCTCTAACGCCCATGGCGAATCGGCTGGGAAGCGTGAACTGCGCCGGTCGTGTCAAGATCCAGTGTCGATCGCCTCTTCTATAAACGGCTGCTTCGGAGTAAGCGACGCAAGATACTCTGGCGTGGCACCGAGATCATTCAGATTTTGGTTGATGAGAAGGCTCGCGCGGAAAAACTTGGAAACGCAGCGATCTACACAGCAGAGCTCGCCTTTGCTCAGCTCGTTCTCAGCGTAGTGCTTGACAAAACACTTCTGCTGGCACCCGTTTAGGATACTTTCTTGGAGTGACTGCAGGTACGCGGCCTCTTTTTCGGCCAGCGCCACCTTCTCAGCATCAAGCGGGAACGTCGACACTGCGGCGTTCCAACCAGCGCCGAAGAGCGACATAGCAGAACGGCAGCGGGTGTTCACGTGACACGTATGGAAGCCAGTGAGGACGACATGCCAAGAACGAAGCGAGAAAACTGTACGTAGAAGCTAATTAGTTTTAGTGGATCCAGCCTGAAGAGGGTTGGCTTTCGCGTGTGGGGCTTCACAGTACCGAGTAACCGCCATCAACGATCAGGTCCGCGCCGGTCGTGAATGTGCTCGCGTCGGACGCCAGATAGAGGTAGGCGCCCACAAGTTCGCGCGGGTCGCACATGCGGCCCAGGGGACTGATCGGGCCCCAGTTCTCTAGGCCCTCCGCCTCCTTGGCCTTGGTCATGTCGCCCTTGACGTACCCCGGCGAAACGCTGTTCACGCGCGCGAAGCCGGCCCACTCAAGCGCCAAGGACTTGGCAAAATGGACAACGGCGGCCTTCGACGTGCAGTACGCGGCCATTGTGTCTGGAACATTTACGATTCGGCCAGACATCGAGCCCGTCATGATCAGGTTGCCTTGGCCCCGCTCGCGGAAGTGGCGGCCCACGGCCTTGGCGCAATTATAAACACCGTCGATGTTAACCTTCATGACATTGTCCCACTTGGAGTTGTCGGGCTCGTCCAGGATGCTCGGCGTGCCGTTCCAGATAACGCCAGCATTAGCAACAAAAATGTCAATCTTACCGAAGTCCTTGATCTGTTGTTGGACAGTTGCTTCCACCTTGGCGTAGTCGTCCACAGGAGCCTGGTACGATTTCACTTTCACCCCGTACTCTGATTCCAAGTACTTCAACTTCTCCGCGGGATCGCGTGAATTGTACCAGAGCGCAATGTCTGCGCCCGCCTGTGCGTAGGCCTTCGCAACCTCAAACCCAATGCCGCCGGAACTTCCCGAGATGCTCGCGACCTTGCCTTTAAGCGAGAACATGTCAAGAACATTATTACGGGTTTTTTCGACAACCTCAGGGGTAGGCTGTGGGTACTTCACGCCGACGTAATTTTCACCGGAGGCTCTCATCCTAACTTGCTGGTAACTAAGTCCACACGGCCGCAATTTAAGGCCGCTTGCGGGGTGCCTTGCGATTACATGCAATCCACGTAATCCAGATCCGGTCGAGACGAACAGCGGCCGGGAGGCTCGGTTGATGATGTCACTGCGCGCCGAGCTCGTCGCAGATCGCAACAGATGGTGATTAGCGAGTATGGTGCAGGGGCTCATGTATGTGAATACCGTTACGGTCCCTCCGGTTAATAAAGTGTGAAAGTGTACAAGTGTTGGTGTTAGTCATTGGGGTTTTGGCAAT
This sequence comes from Starmerella davenportii, assembly GCA_030579095.1. NCBI lineage: Eukaryota > Fungi > Ascomycota > Dipodascomycetes > Dipodascales > Trichomonascaceae > Starmerella > Starmerella davenportii. The sequence continues at coordinate 77,656 of JAKUAD010000015.1, forward strand.
GCGTCGTCGCCGGTAACGGAGCGTAAGCGTCGACGTCAGCCGCCGCTGCCGCACTGCATCAGCGCATGTTTGGTCTCTGCGCGGCACGTTCCAGAGCTATATGACGTACATGGGTCGCTGATTTCGAATCGTTGGAGGGAAGGATCCTCTTCGCGGGCTCGTGGTGCAAGGTACTCGTCTTGTTCAATGATTGTTGCGTTTTGTTACGCAGCTAACAAACTACGTGGGAGAGGCACGCTTGGGGTACTCTAAGTACCCAATTGTGGGGATTGTGAGGTCGTTCGATAAAAGTAGGCATGCTGGTAAACGTGTACACTGTTTAAATATAATACTGTCTAAATGTGCATTTTAATTCCCTAGTGCATAGGAATGATTTCTTCCGGCAATCCGCTCAGGGAAGAGTGGTACCACCGTCAACGATAATATCGGTACCAGTGGTATATGTGGCAGCATCGGAGGCAAGGTAAAGGTAGACACCGACGAGCTCTTTAACCTCACCACCGCGGCCGAGGGGCGTCAGCGACCACCACTTGTTTTGAAGCTCCTTCGGGCAGAAGTCAGAGATAGGGGTGTTAATGTAGCCTGGCGACACTGAGTTCACACGAGCGAAAGGGGCCCATTCAACTGCCAGAGACTTCGAGAAGTGGCGGATGCCAGCCTTGGCCGCGTTGTAGGTGGCTTGGAGCTGGGGTACATTCACAATGTGGCCAGACATTGACGCGGTGAAAATGAGTGCGCCCTTCTTACCGGTCTTCTCAAAGCGCTCGCGGAAGTGCTTGCCGATGTGCTTGGCAACATATGCACTGCCATTGAAGTCAACATTCATGACGTCGTGGAAATGCTCGCTATCGGGCTGGTCAATATAAGCGCCTTTGCTCCAGGGAATGCCCGCATTAGAGACCATGATGTCGATGTGACCAAAGTCCTCGATTTGCTTCTCAATGGTGCGCTTAACAGCCTCCTCGTCGCTGACGTGGCACTGGTAGGCCTTGGCACGTACGTTGTATTTCTTAGCAAGCTTCTCAGCTAGCTCCTCAGAGTTGTGTGAGTTGTACCAGATCGCCACATCAGCACCAGCCTGTGCATAGGCCTCAGCCACTCCGAAACCAATGCCTTCAGAGCCGCCAGTAACAGAGGCCACTCTACCGGTCAACTTGAACAAGTCAAGCACGGATAGAGACTCATCAGTGGCAGTTGAGGGGGGCTGGGCGGGGTACTCAACGTTGGCGAAGTTCTTGGGCATTTGTGTGGTTTTCACGATATTCGTTACAAAATATGCCTGATGTTGGCATTATTTATATAGTCCTCGACGAAGCGGGGGGCCTTGCATGTACGATGACGTTGTCAGGGCATATTGCGGACGCATCATCTAATCAATGCTCCAAACTATTGCGATTTCAACGGCATGCACCTTGGATGGAAGGTTCTCTTGCATAATACTCCCATTTAGCAAACTTCCCACGCGTTGCGAACTGCATGATCAGATGCGTACCTGGAGCAACCTGCCCCAGCCCTTACCTGACGATGTCTATGTAACCGTGTGGTTCAGTGCCATCGTAACAAAAGCATATGCATCGCTCCTTAAACGGTGGAAAATCTTCCAACAGATTATCCATACGAAACCGGCTATTACTTTGGACGACGGTGGTATGTATCATTGCTATATATCGGAACCTACAAATGCGAAGCACTAACATTATCGACGGGGTGCGGGTTCAATACCCTAGCCCATAATGATGTGCCCTGCCGGAACACAAGCACCTGCAGGTCGACGGCATTCGATGCGCGCACGTTTTGGCGAATGCCCAAATATATAAGCGTTAGTCTAGCTCCCATCTAGAATACTGTAAAATCGAAGTATCTCCCTTCAGTCGTCATCCAGCTGTGAAGAAAAAAGTTTACGGAAATTTCATACATCCACGCTAGAAGCAGCTTGTGCGTAATCCGCACATAACGCTGATCACGTGGTATGGATACTATTTTAAGCTTGTTGTAGCATTATTCATATCATATTCATCAATTCGAGGCCTGGTACTCAAGCGTGCGCCACTTCCGTTGCAGCCAACTTGAGTCCGTCGGGATAGGGCGTTGCGGTTTTTTGACAAAAAGGACTACAAGAAACTAGATTTATGATCGGACGGCATGAGATATCCATGCTTTAGCAGTAGGTGAGAATTTAATACTCGGCTCCTATTCTGCAAAATTTGCAATGTAATACCAGCTTTGGAGTGTGCGGGGAGAATCTGAAAGCCTAAGCATAATACTATGCTGAGGCAGGGTTGGGAACTAGGTATTGGAAACCCGAACAGCAATCCTCATTTTTTTTTCGGTTAGAGACCCTCGTATACAATTGCGGCTCGGAATTGAGGTTTGATTGGCCATACCGTTCCACATCGGCTGATTCGGAAACGTGTGTGCTAGATCTTGACGTCTATGGCGGAGCACAAGTGTAGATGTAGGCGCGGGCACGTAAGACACACGTTCTCAAGTTGGAATCATCAAAATCGAGGCGCGGAAATCTACCGATCACTAGATGGTACATATGACGAGCGGATACGGCTGGGTGTCTAGCATGGAGTAGATATTGCAAGCAATTGCATATGTCCGCTTCGGTATGAAAATATAAGAACCTTACCCTAGAAAAAGCGTCTTCGCAGTGACCAATGGCCATAGTTAAATTGCGCACATTAAGCACTCTCGCGGCTCTAGGAGGCGCTGGTGCACTTGTATACTTTCATGACCCGCGTGCGAGTGCGTTCAAGAATGTGGTGATGCCAGCAGCGCGAGCACTTGTGCCTGATGGAGAGTTGGCGCATAATCTCACCATTACTTATTTCAAGCTTCCCTTGATCAGGCCTCAGCTCCCCAAAACTTGGCTGCAGCATACCGACCCTGACCGTAAGCTCCAGCAGACTCTTTTCGAAAACCCCGCTAACAAGAACACTCCTCGGGACCCGCGTGTGAGACCTTTGAATTTGGCAACTCCTGTAGGTGTCGCGGCTGGCTTTGATAAAGGCGGTCAAGTTATTGATACGCTCTTCGGTCTTGGGTTTTCCTGGGTCGAGATTGGCTCAGTGACGCCGCTTCCTCAACCTGGCAATCCCAGGCCCCGTGTGTTCCGCCTCGCGAAGGACAAAGCGTTCATCAATAGATATGGGTTCAACAGTGAAGGGCACAGCGTAGTTGCTGAGCGAGTCAAAGCTATTGCTCCCCGACCCGATGGTAAAGTCCTTGCTGTCAACTTGGGCAAAAACAAGACTGGTGACGAGATCGAGGACTACGTGAAGGGCGTGCAGACTTTCGGAGGCATTGCCGATGCGCTGGTGGTGAACGTCAGCAGCCCTAATACGCCGGGGCTACGGGATCTACAGGACGGAGGCAAGCTCGGGACTTTGCTCTCACGTCTTGTAGGCGAAAGGAACAAACTCAAGCTGACGCAGCTGCCGCCCCTGCTTGTCAAGATTGCACCCGATCTTACGCCTGAACAGGTCAAGGCAATCTCCTCAGCTGTTAAGAATTCTGGTGTAGATGGAGTCGTCGTTGGAAATACTACCGTACAGAGACCGGCAACGCTGGAATCTGACTCAAAGCTTGTTGCCGAGGTTGGGGGGTTGAGCGGCCCTCCCGTGAAGCCTTTTGAGCTGACTGTCTTGAGTCAGCTGCGTAGCATCCTGGGCCCAGATCTGACCATTGTTGGTTGCGGTGGTGTTTCAACCGCGGATGACGCATTGGAGTTCGCCAAGACTGGCGCTGATTTCGTTCAGTTGTACACTTCGTTTGCGTATGACGGCCCAGGTGTCCCGTCTTTGCTGACAGAGGATCTACTCACTAAGCTTGGCTCGCAGACTTGGAGTGAATACAAGCGTACATGACTATAGGTGCGCCTACCTCGTTTACACTAGTATCAAGTATGCTGTATTAGCGATGAAAGTCATCACGACGTTCAACCTACAGGAAAGTTCAGTGAGTGCCAGGGCATGCTTAGGATGTGTAACTTGATCATCGAGCATAGCACGCTTGGCAAAACGAACAATCTTGACAGACACCCGATCGACAGGCACCCGATCGACAGACTGATGCGCCTAGAACGCCTGCATGTCGCACACTTAGATTTGTCGTTTAATTCTAAGAAACGGTCAACGTGGTTCAAGAAGTGACGGAACACATAGACATGCCCCACGTCTCAACCCTATCCCCACCCCGCTCGCCGTGCACATGGCACGTGAGCGTTTAGTGGCGATGTACCTGGTGGATCAATGGGTTTGAAGCAGCACAAGCACTGGACATAGAACATCGTGCACCAATCGGCTTGGAGTAGCTGCATGAGGGACGGCTGATGCCATATTGTTTCAACCTCTTCCCAACGCGGTGACTTTTCTTAAGCCGCATTGTTTAGTCCAGTCAATCTGTAATGTCATCTAGCATGTTTTGCCATAAATCTCTACGTTGTGCAACCCTCAACACACCCATTACGTATGCCGTGGGGTTCGCTTATTCTTGTCAACAACGTTAATCGAGGACGTCAGTGCGCAAATAGAAATCGCGAAAGAAAATGTACTGAGGAATATGACGACGCTTCTGAAGAGAATGTTCACTTCGAAGTGGCCCGGCATATGACGGGTTGCATGGCAGTCTGCATGCGGTCCTTCTGCCCGATCGAAGGAAACTGATTCACGGTGCGAAACTGCGTAATCACAGACTTCAAGGCCCCATTGCGACGACCTGAAACAAACCTTGAAAACATTGAACCCGGAAGGAAGCATGCACCTCTTCTGATGATATCATATTTTTATGAGGCAGGAGGCACACAGAAACTTGGCCGATCAACGCAGCACTCACTACCCTGATGAGTCCTTCCATTTAGGTTGGTGATGTCACGCGCTGGCCTGCAGGCGGCACCGGGGAGGGCTAACGGATTGTACTGTAACCAGCGAGGACACCGAATCTTACCATCGCGTCCTCATCAAATTAGAATTGAAATGCGGCGTCTAGTACCGTCTTTTCTTAGACTCCCGGATTACAAGAGTATTTACTACTTGCACGAGCCTCACTATACTTCCTAACCCTGAGTCCTGACAGGTCACTCCAGGTCCAAGAGCGCGGGCTGTTTGTCGCACACCGTGGAGTGGCTCGGGCTTGTACATCGGGGCCATAGAAAAGGAATGACATCCACGGAGCTTGTGAAAACACTTCAAGTGAATGTCGCGAATCGTATCAATTCGCTATGCGACAACAGCGACATCGACTACGACCTTGGCGAAGGTATCGAATCTGCAGAGCTAAGTGCTGCTCTCAGACGACTACAGGCAGAGTTTAACAGGAAGAGCAGCCACCAGCGATGTTGTAGTAATTGTGGGGGTCGTTTTGACTGGCGCAAGTGCGAATGCAATCAGCAGGAGAAGTTCATGTCGAGCTCGCAAGACTCAACATCGTCTATGGAGTTCCGGTTGCTAAAGCTGCAGAATTCGAACAAGGCATTTCAGCGCTCCCTTCATGAGATTGGGGACGTAGTCACAGCCGTGACACGAGGTGACTTATCCAAGAAAGTGATCATACACGATAAGGAGCTTGACCCCGACATCCTCGAGTTCAAAATCACTATAAACCAGATGATGGACCAGCTGCAGAGGTTCGCAAGTCAGGTTATGCTCGTGGCGACGGAGGTGGCTGGAGGCACGCTCGGAGGGCAGGCCGACAGTTCTGGCACAGTCGGAATTTGGCGCGATTTGACCGGAAACATCAATATCATGGCCTCAAATTTGACCAATCAAGTCCGCGAGATAGCCGACGTGACGACCGCTGTCGCCAAGGGAGATCTGTCCCGGAAAATTAACGTAGAGGCGCAAGGGGAAATCCTTGACTTGCAAAAGACGATAAATTCAATGGTCGACCAGCTGCGAACCTTCGCCGTCGAGGTCACGAGAGTCGCCAGAGAGACAGGAGTAGAGGGCAGACTTGGGGGACAGGCTCAGGTTGACGGCGTCGAAGGAATTTGGAAGGAGCTCACTGGCAACGTGAATGCCATGGCCTCCAACCTCACAGACCAGGTGCGAAATATCGCGAAGGTAACTACCGCTGTTGCAAGAGGTGACCTGTCTCAGCTGGTCACCGCTAACTGTAAGGGCGAGGTCTTGGCACTTAAGTCTACTATCAACCAGATGGTGCACCAACTGCAAGGCTTTGCAACAGAGGTCACGACGCTGGCACGTCGCGTCGGAACCGAAGGTCGTCTGGGTGAGCAGGCTAAAGTTCAGGACGTCGAAGGTATGTGGAAAGAGATTACAGAGAATGTCAACGTGATGGCGTCTAATCTCACCACACAAGTTCGCGCTATCGCGCACGTCACCACGGCTGTCGCGCAAGGCGATCTTTCGCAGAAAATCGATGTGCACGCGCAAGGAGAGGTGCTTGCACTCAAGTCAACGATCAACCAGATGGTCGACAGGCTGCGACTTTTTGCCTCCGAAGTCACGAAAGTAGCCAAAGACGTGGGCGTTGAAGGCAAACTTGGCGTCAGCGCTAAGGTGGACGATGTAGATGGCCAGTGGAAGGACATTACACAGCACGTCAACACCATGGCCTCCAACCTGACCAGCCAGGTGCGCGCCTTCGGCGACATTACCTACGCGGTTACCAATGGTGATTTCACGCATGGTCTGGTGACAGTAGAAGCCAGTGGCGAGATGGATGCTCTAAAAACGCGCATCAACCAGATGATCATATCGTTGCGTGACAACATTCAGCGTAACACAGCTGCGCGTGAAGCTGCTGAGCTCGCCAACCGCACGAAGAGTGAGTTCTTGGCGAACATGTCTCACGAGATCAGAACACCAATGAACGGGATCATAGGGATGACGCAGTTGACTTTCGAGACTGAGCTGACACAGTATCAGCGCGAGATGCTATCGATCGTGCAGAGCCTTGCCAATTCTCTGCTCACGATCATCGACGACATCTTGGATATCTCGAAGATTGAGGCCAACCGCATGACCATCGAGAATATTCCGTTCTCGCTACGTGCCACAGTATTCGGTGCACTCAAAACCCTATCGGTCAAAGCAAATGAGAAGCCCTTGAAACTACTCTACAATGTGGACAACTCGTTCCCTGATACGCTGGTCGGAGATTCTTTCCGACTGCGTCAAGTGATTCTGAACTTGCTTGGCAATGCGATAAAATTCACGGAGCGCGGCGAGGTAACGTTGACGGTGCGTCGCGATGGCGTCGAGCAGAATGGCGACATCCGCCTCGAGTTCTGTGTCAGCGACACAGGCATTGGCATCAAGAGTGACAAGCTCGAAGTTATTTTCGACACTTTTTGCCAGGCAGATGGCTCGACCACGAGAAAGTTTGGTGGTACGGGTCTCGGGCTATCTATCTCCAAGCGGTTAATCAACCTCATGGGCGGCGGCGTGTGGGTGCAGTCAAGCTATGGCTTGGGCTCGAAGTTCTTCTTCACACTGGTGTTTGCCATCTCTCAACCAGACTGGACGGCGCTCTCAGATACCCTTGCACCATTCCAGAACCACGAGGTGCTGTTTATCAACTCCGTCCACAAACCAGATCAAGAGCAGAACGTTATCAGCGGCCTGCAGAGGCTAGGCCTCAGGTGTGTTGTTGCGTACAGCGTTCCTAAGAGCCCTCTCGTAGACGAGGTGCGATGCAAGCACTATGAGACGATTCTGATCGACTCGTTGGAGGTTGCGCAGGAGCTGCGCAAACTGCAATACCTAAAATACATCCCGCTCGTTCTTATTAGGCCTTGCTTGTCTCGGATAGATCTGAAGACATGCTTGGATGCCGGCATATCTTCTCACGCGAACACGCCATGCAGCGCGTACGACTTAGGTATGGCGATGCGTGCAGCTTTGGAAAGCAAAGCCGTCCCTCGGCCCCAGGATGGCAAGCAGCGATATTCCATCCTGCTCGCTGAAGACAATGTGGTGAACCAGCAGCTAGCGGTTCGCATTTTAGAGAACTACAAGCATCGTGTGGAGGTCGTAGAAAACGGGCTCGAGGCAGTGGAGGCGGTAAAACGCAAGCGCTACGACATCATCCTCATGGACGTACAGATGCCGGAAATGGGTGGCTTTGAAGCCACTGGCCTCATCCGAGAATGGGAGCAGCGCAATTTCGGCCCCGAGACGCATGTTCCAATTGTCGCGCTCACCGCGCACGCCATGCTAGGCGATCGCGAGCGGTGCATCAAGGCGCAGATGGATGACTACCTCAGCAAGCCGCTGAAGCCGGCGGTGCTACTGCAGACGATCCACAAGTGTGTGTACAATAGCGGGAACAAGCTGAAGCGTAGTTCCAACCAACTGAGCACGGACCTGGTGATCCAGACCCTGAGCGGCTCACACTACGCTGACAGCTCGGCAACGGCCAACGCAGCAAACCCCACAGGGATGGTCGACCTGCCGAACCTCAGCCAATCTGTGGAGCACATGGCATTGCCAGAAAAGTTCGTCTGAGCTTTTCGGTGCACGCGTACAGATACGGAAGCTAGCCGGTAATTTTGCGCGTATATATCCTCGTTCGGAGCCCGACATAAACTCGCCTCCGCTACCAGTAGATACTTAGATATACGCGTACCGCAGTGAGGAGCATGAATGCGATGACGGCTCACGTTCACTAGAGCCAATGCCCACCGAAGGCAGTTTGCAGAATTGCAATCGAGCTAGAAGATCTTTCCATCAAGGAAACTATTTAACGGCCGCCGATTCTTGCGTGAATACTCCTCGCGCCATCTTCGAAGCTTCGCTTATTTAATACGTCATCGTTTACGCGAATATGTTTCTCAATCTATACAGCGGCCGAAAGCAGAAGCAGCACATTGACGAGACGCTCGAGGAACTGCTGGAGTCGCATGGGTACGCACAGTCCTACACCGCTGAGTTCGTGCGTCTTGGCCTCGGGTTCGCCGGCGTAGCCCTGGCAGCGTACGCCGTGTACATCGAGCATAAGATGCCGTTCGCAAGTCGCCGCGCGCTGGTCGCGCAGCTGTGTGCTATTTATTTCGTGCTGCAAGGCGCCGTGTATCTTTGGAAGAGGTTCGTTGAGAAAAATGCCTTGTACATCGGGACCAAGGACGGCGAGACTGTGTACTTACAGACACGCAACCCGCGTAACTCGCCCAAGTACGAGCTCGTTTTCTCGCGTGGCAAGCGCGTTCTTAGCACCACGTACACGTTTGACCAGTTGGTCGACTCACAAGGTGTTGTGCATAGAGAGAAGCTCACAAAGTTCGTGGATTTCATCCGTTAGTTGTCTCCCGCCGGTTTGCGGCGCCGATCTTGCTGGCTATGTTGCGCACAACGAAGTGCGTGACTCCCACGGCGCTGAAGACAACGCGATATAGATCTCGTGCAACTAAAGTTGCCGCAGTGCAGGCATACTATAGCAGAAATTTAGCGCGTAAGCTACTCCAGTTTTTAATTCGCAGCTGGTGGCTCCTGATCCTCCATGCTAGCTAGTGTTCATTGCAGTGTCTATCCCTACCCAGCGCCGCAGCAGTTCCACGAGGCTGCGAGGGAGCAGCGGCAGTAGCAACAGCAGCCGCCCATATAGCGGCAGCACGAGCTCTCCTGTGCGGCCGGCGATGATTTGATCGTACACGAATTTGGACAGCGGTGCGGCGCGCATCACGGGGCTCCAGAATTCTGATGGCGTGTGCACGGCGCTGAACATGCGTGTGTCCAGCTGACCCAACGTTAGGCAGAGCACGCGCGTGCTCGGCCGCACTGTGTGGTACAGGCTCGCGAAGAACGCGCGCACACCCGCCTTCGACGCAGCGTAGACCGCGGCTTCGGCTGGGCATGCCAATGCCGTGGTCGACGAGATACCCACGACCATTTTGACCTCCTTTTGACACAGCGCCTCGCGCGTCACCCACACTGATCCGAGCAGGTTTGTGCCGATAACCTTCTCTATGCCTGGGCGGCCCACAGACCGCAGCCGCCCCGTGCTCTCGCCGACGACACCAGCGCAGTTGATGACAATATAGGGCCCGCCAGGAAGGACACCGATCGCGGCCTCGACCGCACTTACTTCACTGACGTCCACGCGGTGAAAGGAGCACAACTCGCCCTCAATGGGGAATTCGGGCTCGTCGACGTCGAAAATGACCGTTCGGAATCCGTTGGCAACAAAGGTTGCAGCAAGCAGCAGCCCAAGCCCGTGAGCACCGCCGGTAATAAGCACTCGGTCCTGCTCTGCGTCACAGCGCCACTTCCCAAACCGGCGCCCAGCCAAAAGCGCATCTGCAAGTGCCAGCAGTCTCCAAAGCGATACAGCCGCGCACCACGCAGCTGCGAGCCAGCAGGATGTCGGGAATGTCTTGAAATCGAGGCTGAGATTGGCGTAGTTCGCCCAGCACCACAGCACGATCCCAGCCGACCCTCTCACGCTGCCAAGGGTCTGCACGAAGATCTGATGGACCTGGTCGACAGTTACTTTGGACACGAATAGCCCGTCATAGAGCATCGCTGCCAGCGTCCTGTTCGCAGCCAAAACAGGATACCGCTAGCAACGCCATCGGCACGCAAAAGTAACGGCCGAGCCAAACTTATTTGCGCGCCGCAAGAACCACAAACGGCACTTGCTGTGGCAGCGTGCGAGCGTGGGTCCAGCTTCCGCCTTTAGTGTTAAACCTACATATACTACTGAGCAGCCTGCCACACTTGAACACGCTGGACACGAAATATGCTCGGAATGAGCGGCTCGTCACGCATCAATCCGGGTCCCTGCGTGGCTCTGAGGCTAGCGAACCGGCATTCTGGCACCTCGTCGGCACAAAGCGCTGTGACTTACGAAATACCCGGAGGCTCAGCTGACGCACCGCTGCATGTTCTTTGTGCTCGCGCAGTTCGACCCCGTGCACGGGCATCGCGTCGTCTGGGCCAGCGAGGACAGCGCGCTCGCTGCGGTCCCGCTAATTGAGTTTAAAATGATCGTTAGCGGGATGCATGAGCGCGAGAAGGACGCCGTGTACTTCACGGTCGGCAACTACCACGGCGTTGCACGGTACGCGTGCCGCGGGCGGCAGGCGCGCACGCGCCAGGACGTACACATGTATGCGTTGGCTGCGTTGACTCCGCTCAGCGAGAAGCTGCCGTGGAGTCAGGAGTCGCTGCTCAAGGTCGAGCTTGCCAAGTTCCTTACGTCCGGATTCGACACTACGACGCTGCCGCTGACGCCACTGGCTCGTCCTGACCCGCGCAGCCACCCGATTCTTGCTGTCAACGCGTATCTGCAAATGTACGGCCCCACAGTCTTCTCGATCTGGAAGACCGTGCTCAGTCGCGCCCGACTTCTGCTGGCACCCGTTCAAAGCGCAAGCGTGCGCGTGATGTGCCAGTGCACCTACGTCGCGGCTCAGCTGGCGCTAGTGCCCGCCGATGTGCAGCACTTGCTGCCTAAACACAAGCCACCGGTGCAGTGCTTATACAACGTGATTCTCAGCGATTTACCCAAATTACAAGCGGCTGAGTCGTTTGTGGCGACCACAGCAGACACAGTTTTATTAGGGCGACAGCGCGATGCCTGCGACGAGTACGCCGAACCGGCACGTGTTGTCGATCTGGGTGCTCAGCGCAACGTGTATAGCACGTATCGCGATCGACACCGTTTCCGATTATTGCTCGATGGCCTCGGACTGTCTGCAGCTCCCCAGAACCGCACGCACCACTTGCGGCGGGCGGCAGCTGCCGCTTTTGATGCGGCCGCAGACTCGTGTGTAAATGGATTCGTATGGTGGGCATCGGCGGGCGAGTCCACGATGCTAGACCGTGAGGAGGGCGCACCACTCACTCAGGCTTTGCCGCTACTGGCGCCGACTCTAGAACCCAGCGCTGATGTTGTCGCCGTTGTGGGCCAGTTCCAAGAATACACAAGACAACTCGTCCGTGCGTTTGCGCGAGCGTACATTGACGACGAAGAAGTCGTGCAGCTCACGTTGACAGACGTTGCTGCTATGGGGCTCGACCCATTTTCGCAGTCGGACCGGGTTTTCTTGAACAGGTTTGGTCTGGCTTGGTTCGACAGGCCCGTAGTATTCGGCTGCTGCTGCTAGCATCCAACCTTCGGGATCTATGGCCTGCATCACATCACAGAGTCGCGTGATGCACGCTGCGGTGGCACACAAGGCGCGGAATGCGGACATTCGGGATGGTACGGAGCATCCCGGCGGTGCAGATTTTGCATACGCTGCAGGTCCTTCCTATATTGCATCTTCTTGTGGCTAAAACTAGGTACATAACCTGCCCGAGTCGTACGTTACTTCAAAACTCTTTCACGTCGTCGATTCTTTCTTTCACGGGAAGATGCCCGTGGCTGCAACAGTCAGAGTATACTATGAGTACAAATGTGCATACATGGGGTACGCCCAGTCTTAGTACCACAAACTAGTAGCTGCGAAAGAGACGAATCTACGTATCAAATCATGGTGCGCGACACACCACTTGACGGCATTGAGTCTTAGACACGCAGTGGGACCAGCCACATGGTGCCGGTTTACAAATCGTCGTGCGTCTCACCATCGATGACTGCGTCCTTGATTCTGTCGGCCAGCGGGCGCTTCGTTTTTAGGTACTCACTTTTCAGCGAAGTCGTGGTTTGAAAGTCAGCCTTGACTGGGGACGTCGGCGCCGTCGGCGCAGCAGTGACGCTAACAGTTGTCTGCGCGTCAAACTGCGGGCTCGTCTCCGCACGCACAGTCCCGGTCGGCGTCTCAGTGCCTACTTCCGCTTCCACATCGGCATCTGCATCCTCTTCAGCCTCCACTCCACCATTCACCTCAGCACCTACTTCGCCCTCTTCTGTTTCAACAGCGATCTTAGGACTGCTATCGACTGAAATCGTCGGGGACTCCTCAACACCGGTCGCTGCGTTATAGAGCTCGCGAGCTTGCGCGAGCTTACTCTTCAGCTCGATGACTGAACCAGAGCCCCGCTCAACCCAGTCTAGCATCTCATTGGCAGACGCAAGCACGTCCTCAGTCTCAAGCGAGCGCAGCTTGTAGAGCAGCGACTCGAGCTCGTGATGCAATACAGCATGCAGCTTGCGGTCCGCATCCTCCTCATCCAGCCTATGAAGATGCGCGCGTAGCTCAATCTGGTCACGGAAACTGAGGTCGCGGTTGCCAGTCTCAAAGTAAACCTTGCGCGTCTTCAGCTTAGTGGCCGGCACGGCAGTGGTCGAGGGCTCTGCCTCGGCCGACGTCGGCTCCACAGTTTCTGACTCCTGGCTCGACACCTCAGCCGTCTCAGTGGGGGTCGGGCCGTAATGGTGCACGCTCGTGGAAGTCATCTCCGTTTGCTCAGCCGAACATACGGCATCCACAGACTTGAGGTCTACAACTCCGTTCGCGTCGAGCACAAACTTCGCAACAACGCGGGGCTCATCCAAACAGTTTAGAGCACTACTCGCCTGGATGGACTCGATGGTGGAATCCAAGTTCGTCAGGTTGTAGGTACTCACCAACTTGCCATCCTCGTACAGCTCAATGGAGTCCGATTTGGGCACCACACTCTTTGTCGCCTCGAGAGGTGCGCCCGGCGTGAAGAGCGTAGCCGAGGCACCACCCGACTTTATCGTGTATGTGTGCAGGCAGCGATCCTCAACGACGAAAGCTTTTTTCTGCTTGAAAATTCCTGACAGACCCACGCCTCGGAGGGTCGTTCCCTGTACATTGGCCTCGTCGGCATTCACATTCTTGGAAAGCTTCGCGTCGCCAACGAGCGACGTCAATTGCTGCAGCACGAACGGCGTGCGCGTCGCACCTCCAGCAAGAACTACTGCGTCCAAGTCGTCGATCTCGAAGTTGCGGTCAAATCCGTGTAGACTAGAGAGCAGGGGCGTATCAACAGCTTCGCGCGCCGCGGAATTTGCATCTTCGAATTCCTGCCTGGTCAGCTTAACGTTCAAGTCGACAGAGTCAGTCAGAGCCTCCAAGAAAACGGTCACCTCCGAGTTGGCACTAAGAACGTGCTTTGCCTTTTCGCACTCACGCCACAATCGCGCGAGTGCTCGAGGAGAAAGTTTCTCTGATACACCACTCTTCTTGAGCAACAAGTCTCGTAAGCTCGCAGTCAACCGCGTCCCACCCAGCTCGGTCGTGTGCGCGAAGCCCTCGACAACCACAAACGTAGTATGCTCATCAGCGCGCAAACTGACTAGCGTTGAAGACGTTGCCGATGCGCCAGCGTCGTAAACCACGATATAACGCTTCTCGGCACCGAGCGAGCGCCCAGCCGGTGAGTTTGCATAGTTGAGAGCCACGGCTACACCGTCGCTGACAAGCCCAATGAGCGAGGAACCGGTGAGCTTCGCTGCGGCAACAAGGGCCTGCCTTTGTGCTAGAGTGAAGTAGCCAGGCACGCTGACAGAGAGGTCTCTTACGGTCGCACCTTTAGAATGTGTTTTAAGCTGCAGGAGCTCTGAGGACCTCGACAAAGCATCCGCAAGCTGCATGGCAACAATTTCCTCCACGGGGAAGGGGGTGCCGGAGATGTTGAAAGCGACGGTGTTTCTGGAAGTAGGCACCAAACTAAGCCCTGGGTTATTGTCGGCAAAGGTATGCACCAGGTCGCTGTCAAAGTCAAGACCAAGCAAAGGCTTCACACGGTACACGCTATTCTGCGGGAATCTTGCCGCCAGAATGACGCCACTCGAGCCGTATACTCGCTCAAACGTATCAGGCTTGATCACAACGCCGCTTGCATCTTTGCGCTGGCTGTCGGGAGTCAGCACTATCTCGAACGGCGTGTTCGGCGCGACAAGGCTAGCTTTGACGAACTCAGAGCCGAAATCGACGCCAAGAACGGCGGCACTTACCGTTTGCAGTATCAGAAGACAGAGTGGCCAGAGCATGTAAACCTTGCCCTGAGGCGAGTGGTAGTTCTCTTTGGTAGTAGTGACACCTGGTATGCTCCGCGCTTTGACTCCAAGCTGAGCTAAGCTCTAGCTATATCGCAGTGGCAACTACACGATACTGTTGGATTACACGTCATAGCATTTCTAGACTGGATGCGGTTACGATACATGATATTGCTACGCATCGCAACTGCACCGCGCCAAACGCTTTCTCCCACTTGAAACCGTTGCAAAATTTCAACGAAGTAGACAGGTCCCGACCTGCAGCTGAGGTAGGGGCAACTTACATAAACAGGTTAGGTTTGTGATTTTTTTTCATTTAAAAGGTCTACTTGCCCGACTACTGGCTCTCTCTTTCCTCACCTGGAGGAAAAGACCGACGATGCCTGTCCGTGACCCAATTGCACCTCCCCAGCACGCTGAGCACGCGCCCGCGCAGCTCGAGCTCCAAAACGGCGAGACTTTCCGCGGATACGCCTTTGGGGCCGATCGCTCGGTCTCTGGTGAGCTCGTTTTTCAAACGGGTATGACGGGCTATCCGGAGTCGCTCACCGACCCGAGTTACGAGGGTCAGATCCTCGTCATGACGTTCCCGCTCGTTGGAAACTACGGTGTTCCTGACGAGCGCACGCTGGACGAGTTTGGTCTGCCCGAGTTTTTCGAGTCGAGCCGTATCCACGTCGCAGGTTTGATTGTTGCTGGTTACACCGATGACTACAGTCACTTTCTTGCCCACTCCTCCCTCGGTGCTTGGTTGCGTGAGCAAAACGTACCCGCCTTGTACGCCGTCGACACGCGTGAGCTCACAGAGCTCATTCGCGACGGCGGGAGCACGCTCGCGCGTCTCGTCACCGATGCGGATGTCCAGGACAGTCGTATCCCGGATTTCTTCAACCCGAATTCCGAGAACCTGGTCAAGCGTGTCTCGAACGCAGGCCCGCGCGTGTTCCTGCCTCCGGCCACGGTTGACGTCGTCGCGCGTGTCTTGGTTGTCGATCTCGGCTTGAAGTACAACCAGATTCGCTGCCTCGCGAACCGAGGCGCCGAGCTGACCGTAGTCAACTGGGATGCGGAAATCGATGTCCTTGCTAAGGACTTCGATGCTGTTTTCCTGAGCAATGGTCCCGGCGATCCGGCGATGCTGCAGTCAGTTGTGAACAGGGTGCGCAAGATCGTGGAGTCTGAACAGACGCCTATCTTTGGTATTTGTCTGGGGCACCAAGTCTTGGCCCAGGCTGCTGGGGCTAGTACACTTAAACTGAAGTTCGGTAACCGTGGTCACAACATCCCTGCGACGAATGTCATCACGGGCCAGTGCCACATCACTTCCCAGAATCATGGTTACGCTGTAGACGCCACCACGCTGCGCGAGCCCTGGCGTGAGCTTTTCATCAATGCCAACGACATGTCCAACGAGGGTATCTATCACTCACGCCTCCCCATCTTCTCGGTTCAGTTCCATCCAGAGAGTGCCCCGGGTCCGCGTGACACTGAGTTCTTGTTCGATACGTTCCTCACGGCCGTAAAGCAGTTCAAGGCCACAGGCGTCAAGGAGCCGGTGCCTTTCTCCGGCCCGCCGAAGCCGGAGCGTGTTGTCACCCAGAAAGTTCTTATTCTTGGGTCTGGCGGTCTTTCCATCGGCCAGGCCGGCGAGTTCGACTATTCTGGCTCGCAGGCGATCAAAGCGCTCAAGGAAGAGGGCATCTACACTGTGCTCATCAACCCCAACATTGCTACCATTCAAACTTCTAAGGGTCTTGCAGACAAGGTCTACTTCCTCCCCGTCACTCCGGAATTCGTGCGCAAAGTCATCCACCTCGAGCGACCGGATGCTATCTACTGCACTTTCGGTGGTCAGACTGCCCTCAGCGTCGGTATTGCGATGAAGGACGAGCTACCTGCGCTTGGTGTGCGTGTTCTTGGTACCCCCATCGACACGATCATCAAAACCGAGGATCGTGAGCTCTTCAGCGAGGCTATGGCTGAAATCAATGAAAAGGTCGCAGCCTCATTTGCAGCCTCTAATTTCGAAGAGGCTAAGCGTGCTGCTGCTGAAATCAGATACCCCGTCATTGTTCGTGCGGCCTTCGCATTGGGCGGCTTGGGATCTGGATTCGCCAACAATGAAGCTGAGCTCAAGAAGCTGTGCGACGTAGCATTCAGCACTAGTCCTCAGGTTCTCGTCGAGCGTTCTATGAAGGGTTGGAAGGAGATTGAGTACGAGGTCGTCCGGGATGCTCAGGACAACTGCATTACCGTGTGCAACATGGAAAACTTTGACCCTCTCGGCATCCACACCGGTGACTCGATTGTCGTTGCGCCTTCTCAAACACTCAGTGACGCTGACTACCACATGCTCCGTACCACCGCTGTTCGCGTCATCAGACACTTGGGCGTGGTTGGCGAATGTAATATCCAGTACGCATTGGATCCGTTCTCGAAAGAGTATTGCATTATTGAGGTCAACGCGCGTCTGTCGCGTTCGTCCGCTCTAGCGTCTAAGGCGACTGGCTATCCTCTCGCGTTTGTTGCTGCCAAGCTGGGCCTGAACATTACTCTGCCCGAAATTACGAACAACGTGACGAAGTCTACGTGTGCCTGCTTCGAGCCGAGCCTTGATTATGTGGTGGTCAAGATTCCTCGTTGGGACTTGAAGAAGTTCACGAGAGTCAGCAATCAGCTTTCGTCTTCCATGAAGTCGGTAGGAGAAGCAATGAGCGTTGGTCGCAACTTTGAGGAAGCTATTCAGAAGGCGATCAGATCTACAGATTACCAGAATCTCGGATTTTCCCCTCAGGAGGCACTCATGAGCATTGACATTGACTCCGAGCTACAAACTCCCAGCGACCAGCGTTTGTTCGCATTGGCTAACGCCTTCGATGTGGGATACTCTGTCCAACAGGCATGGGAGCTCACGAAAATTGACAAATGGTTCTTGAACAAGTTAAAGAATCTTGTTGATTTTGGTAAGAGTATTTCTGAGAAATACACAAACGCTTTCCCGCCCAAGGATGTCATGCTCAAGGCGAAGCAGCTCGGTTTCAGCGACAGACAGCTCGCGGCACTCGTGCAGAGTAACGAGCTGAAGCTGCGCGATGTGCGCTTGAAAATGCAAATTCACCCCTTCGTCAAGCGTATCGACACAGTTGCGGCTGAATTCCCTGCTAGCACCAACTACCTGTACTTGACTTACGGCGGTAGCGTTCATGATGTTGAGTTTGAGGACAATGGTCACATGGTACTTGGATCCGGCGTCTATAGAATCGGGTCTTCAGTGGAATTTGACTGGTGCGCAGTTCGCGCAGTACGCACTTTGCGCGAAGCTGGCCAGAAGACCATCATGGTCAACTACAACCCCGAGACTGTTTCCACCGACTACGACGAGGCTGATAGACTTTATTTCGAGGTCATCAACATCGAGAGCTGTTTGGATATTTACGAACTCGAGAGCGCCACTGGTGTGGTTGTCTCTATGGGTGGCCAGGCAAGCAACAACATCGCGTTGGCTCTCCACCGACAGAACGTCAACATTCTCGGTACTTCACCAGAAATGATTGACCGCGCGGAGAACCGCTTCAAGTTCAGCCGTATGTTGGATTCTATTGGGGTCGATCAGCCCGAATGGAAGGAGCTTTCCAGCATCGCTGATGCTGAACAGTTTGCTGAGCGCGTCGGCTATCCAGTGCTGGTGCGCCCGTCTTATGTGCTCAGCGGTGCAGCCATGAATACGGTGTACTCTCAGACTGATCTCGAGAGTTACCTGAATCAGGCTGTTGCTGTCTCCCAGGACTACCCGGTAGTGATCACCAAGTATATCGAGAATGCTAAGGAGATCGAAATGGATGCTGTTGCCAAGAACGGAGAAATGATGATGCACGTCATCTCTGAACACGTTGAGAACGCTGGTGTTCACTCTGGCGATGCCACCCTCATTGTACCCAGCCAGGACCTCTCTAAGGAGACTATTGACAGAATAGTGGATGCTACCGCGAAAATTGGTAACGCACTTAACGTCACTGGTCCTTATAACATCCAATTCATCGCCAAGGACAACCAAATCAAGGTGATCGAGTGCAACGTGAGAGCCTCGCGTTCTTTCCCGTTTGTTTCAAAAGTCACCGGCGTGGATCTCATCGAGATGGCGACAAAGGTTATCTGCGACCTTGGCCAGATTGATCCTTACCCTTTGACCTCTCTCCCTTCTGATTATGTCGCGATCAAGGTTCCCCAGTTCTCTTTCGGTCGCCTTGGGGGTGCTGACCCAGTGCTTGGTGTTGAGATGGCTTCTACTGGCGAGGTTGCGTGCTTCGGTCGTAACAAGTATGAAGCATATTTGAAGTCGCTCATCGCCACAGGATTCAAGCTTCCCAAGCGCAATATCCTGCTGTCTATTGGCTCGTACAAAGAAAAAGCGGAACTTCTTCCTGTTGTGAAACAGCTTCAGCTTGCAGGCTTCCACATTTATGCTACTGCGGGCACCTCTGACTTCCTCGTGGAGAACGGCGTGAAAGCCGAGTACCTGGAATACCTTCCCGATTCTGAAGAGACACCGGAGTACTCGCTCACGGAGTACCTGATGACCGACAAGATCGACCTGTACGTGAACTTGCCGAGTGCTAACCGGTTCCGCCGTCCTGCGTCATTTATGTCTAGGGGATACATGACTCGCAGAATGGCTGTTGATCATGCTGTTCCTCTTGTCACTAACGTCAAGAATGCTAAGTTGCTCTTTGAGGCTATGCTACGTTGCGATGTTCGCCCGACAACTAAAGCTGGTCCTCGTGAATCTCCGCTGTCGGTTTCCGGCATCGATGCGCAGTCCTCAGCCTCAATCATCGAGATTCCTTATGGCTTCGTCGATATTCACTATTCGCGAACTGCTGAGGGTCCTGATGACGCTTTGCTCGCGGGGTTCACTCAGACTGTCGTGTTGGAGAGCTCCCTTGCTTCAGACGAGGCTTTGGTCCACGCGCGTAAGGCTGTGGCGAACCTTCGCGTGGCCGGTGACTTCTTGCTCACTCCTCCTAACGGCGCCATCTCTTGGGTGCCCTTCGACAACTCGAGTAACCTCTCTGAGCTGGCGCCTAAGCTTGAGGCTGCTGCTCGTCGTGGTAGCCTCGTCGTAACGAATTCCCAAGGCGCTTGCCTCGCGTCCGTGCTGCTGCTATCTTCGCTGCATGGCGTGCGTGCCATCCACGTCGCGAATGCCCAGAGTGCGACAGATGTCGAGCTTGTGGCGCATGCCAAAGAGCGCGGCCTGAATGTCTCCATTGATGTTTCTTTGAAGAATATGTTTGGTCATAACCTCTGGAGTCACCTGGAGAATATCGATGCGCTGAGTGTTGGTGATGATTGTTCTTATGCTGAGTTCGGTAGATTACTCGCTCTCGCTGCTTTTGAGCACAAGCTGAGTACGGAGGATATTGCCGGTAAGCTCGGCACTGCGCCCCGCGCCGTCTTCGGTCTCCCGTTGCCGCTTCCGACCACTGGAGTTGAGTTGAGCGTCACAAGGGGAGTTGAGCGTGTGGAACTTGCAGGTCAGATTGTTGCCCTGGAAGGCGAGCTTTTGCCCAATGTTCACGTCAAGGCCCGCGACCTTCTTGCAGAGGACCTGGTGTCGGAATCTGTTTTCAGTCCCACTGGCACGGCGCCCGGCTCACCCATCACTTCGAGACGCCAGTCGTTCATTCCGACCCCTACGCACTCTGCGCGTCAGCATCGCCAGTCGTTCACTGGCGAGCGGCCTCATCAGCGCAGACGCGAACCATTGGACAAGGCTAACCTCAAGGAGATTTTGCGTCACAACGCTTTCCTGCACAAGAACGTGATTTCTGTGCATCAGTTTGGTCGCAAGCAGCTCCACGAGCTCTTTGACCTTGCTCAAGAGATGCGTTTGGCGGTCGAGCGTTACGGAGGTGTCGATCTCCTCACTGGGCGTGTCATGGCCACGGTGTTTTACGAGCCGAGTACCCGAACTCAGTGCTCGTTTGACGTTGCTATGCAACGCCTTGGCGGCAGAGTTGTTCCGATTGCTATTGCGAACTCGTCGGTGAAAAAGGGAGAGACGCTGCAGGATACCTTGCGCACCATGGCCTCCTACTGCGACGCCATCGTTTTGCGTCATCCTGAGCCTGACTCCATCCGGATTGCTTCCAGATTCCTGACTGTTCCCCTCCTCAACGGCGGTAATGGTCCTGAAGAGCATCCCACGCAGGCTTTCCTGGATCTGTTTACGATCCGCGAGGAGCTCGGCACAGTCAACGGGTTGACGATCACCTTCATGGGCGATTTGAAGTATGGGCGTACAGTGCACTCGTTGGTCCAGCTGTTGTTCCACTACAACATCAAGGTAAACCTCGTCTCGCCTGAGGCCCTAGATCTCCCGGCTGACCTCCGCGACAAGCTTATCGCTGAAGGCAAGCTGAAGTCTGAGGGAGAGGAGCTCTCTCCCAGCATTCTTGCTGAGACAGACGTGCTCTATGTCACTCGAGTCCAAAAAGAGAGGTTCCCCTCTGTGGAGGAGTATGAAAGACTCGCCAATGTCTATCGCGTTGACAACAGCGTGCTTGCGCACTGTAAGCAGCAGATGTGTATCATGCATCCTCTCCCGCGCAATGCCGAGATTGCCGAGGAGGTTGACTTTGACCACCGCGCAGCCTATTTCCGCCAGATGCGTTATGGCTTGTACGTCCGCATGGCGCTGCTGCTCATGGTGATTGGTGTTGATTTCTAATTAGATGGTGTACACTTTATCTTTAGCTTTGGTTCATGGAGTTCATGAATTGTTTATGATTTTATGTATTACGACGTATATGTTTATGATGTGTTTAATGTGTTTCGTTTTGTTTTTTCGCATTCTTGCAGTATGCAATGCTGCGGTTGCGAACACATATTTCTACTACGAACTCTTATACAGATATTTCCTAGCATTTTTTCTACTTTGTGACACGGCTGGAGCAAGCCAAAGCTGGCCTCCCTTGGGCCGAAATCCAATTGATTACTGATCGACTTTTCAAAAAAAAATCTGGACTAAATGCCCAGCGGAATCAGAAGAAGGAAGTTCAAAGTTGGTCATACCGGTCGGAGGCGGGCGAAGAAACCTAGGAAGCCCAGACTTATCCATGACAATGAGTTAATTGCTGATAATTGGGACCCGAAACTCACGCTGGCTCAAAACTACGCGAAGTTGGGCCTAGCGTCGTCAACTTCCAAACCTACAGGAGGATCCACCGAGGAATCCGCCCCGAAAAGTTTGTCGATAGCGGTTAAGACGAAGACCGCTCAGATTGTGCGTCTCGACGACGGAACCGTGAAAATCGTTGAGAATGAGGAAGACGATATCGACGAGCCCGTGAGAAAGTCACAACCGAGGACAGAGTTTGCTCGGAGGCTTGAGGAGCTCGCATCTGTTGAGAAGCCATCCAAGGCTCCGAAAGTCTCTGAGGATCAAAAAAGCTACCTACAGCGGCTTATCGCGAAGCATGGTGATGATTATATGAAGATGCAGTGGGACAGGAAACTGAATCCATTCCAGTACTCTGCTGGCGAGCTGAAAAAGCGAGTTCGGAGGTACGGGGTTGCCTAGGCGTTGATCTCGCCGACGACCTGGGTGTAAATGTGCCTGGCCAAGCGCAATGCGGTATAATGTATTATAGACAGTAGACCCTTGCCTGTGGAGTAAAAAAAAAATCTTTATACTAGAAATACATTTTCTGCGAACTGTGGGCTTCCGAGGAAGGAATTCCACTACGCTATGCGAATATACGGTTTACCACTCTAGATACCTCCTCGTATCAGATTTCATGCATCCTGTCATGCTTACACATATGTCGCGCCGAACCCTTTTTGCTAGATGACGAGATCTTTCCGCGGGAGCGAGTCCAAGGTTCCGCCAGCGGTCGTCTACAGCTAATTTAGGAGCCCATGATAGTGGCTTTAACTTTCCGTCCCCGCACACGATGAGACGTTGCGCCTCACGCCGGCTACACGGCGTGTCTTCTTCAACTCATGAATAGCTGCATGATCATACACCTAACCCTGGCTGCGGTACAATAATCGCATGGTAAACCATGCACGTCTTTTTTTGCCGGTATATCGGGAATACCTCCCGCCCCGCTCCACCCACAAAGAGGATGGCCAGGACAGTGAGGCAGTTTGTGTATAAGGAGCTCCTAGGACAAGGGCTTCGGGTGATCGAGTTTGATCTTCCCGAGTACTACCTCGTGGAAGACATGCTTGGGCAAGGTGCGTATGGCTCGGTTGTGTCCGCGTACAACCGGCTGGACGGAAGCCATGTCGCGGTCAAAAAAGTGACCTTGAACGGGAATCCGGTGCTGTGCCAGCGCACGATTCGCGAAATCAAGCTACTTCTGCACTTCGACCACCCCAACATCATCCAGATCGTCGATCTGCCGCGTCCCGTGGACAGGAACACGTTCAGCAGCATCTATATGGTACAAGAGCTCATGCCCACCGACCTCGAGCACCTGATCACGCGCGGCGTGCACATCGGTAACGATGCGGCGCGGCACATCCTGTTCCAATTGCTGCAAGGGATCAAAGCGCTGCACCACGCCAACGTACTCCACCGCGACCTGAAGCCGGCCAACATCCTCATGGACAACGACTGCAACGTCAAGATCTGTGACTTTGGGTTGTCGCGGCCGATTTTGAGCCAGATGGCCGAGGACGAGATGTTAACGCAGTACGTAGCCACCCGGTGGTACCGCGCGCCGGAGCTGCTGCTGCAGAATGCGTACAGCAAAGCGATCGATATCTGGTCTGTAGGCTGTGTGTTTGCCGAGATCCTGGGCAACGCACCCATCTGCCCCGGCAGAGACTTCATAGACCAGATGCGTTTGTCCCTAGAGGTGTGCGGCGGGCTGAGCGAGGACAACGTGAACGCAATCAAGGACGAGAGCATGCGCAACTTCATCGCGCACATTATCCGCGACCTGCGCGTGCGGGACGTGGCACGCATGTACCCCGGAGCCGAGCCCGAGATGATCGACCTGCTAAAGCGCATGCTGACCTTCGACCCGGAGAAGCGGATCACGGCCGAGGAGGCGCTGGGTCACCCCTGCTTCTCGGACTACGATCACACGCAGGCGTACCCCATGTCGGAGCCGGTTTATGACGACTTTTTTGACTTCGAGAAGGACCTTTACACACTCGACGCCGCTGCGCACCGCGCCGTCGTTGCGCGCGAGCTCGATTTTTAGAGCACGAGATGCGCGCCGCTAGTCCCCTTCCACAGGCGCCCGGCCGACCGGCGGCAACTTAGATGTACGGATGCTAATAAATAAATGTAGCCCGCCTCTTTGCGCGCAGTCACTCGCGGTACATGTAGAATTGCGTCAGCACTGCCACATCGAGCACCAGAGAGCCCGCGGAGCCCAGGATCCAGCTCGCGTTCAAGATGAGCGAGTGTACAGAGGAGTCTGCGGCGAAGATGCTGATGCAGTACGTCACGTTGCCCAGGAACGCGAACACGAAGAACAGAATGGAGACGCCGTCCGTGCTCTTGCGTCTATAGTTGAGCACGAGCTGCGGCACACGCGACGAGAGGTACAGCACGGCGCACACCCACCCAAAGAACTGGCCGACGATGCTGATTTCCTGGTCGCCGTCCGAGCTGCCATTGTTGAAGCGCGAGCCAATGAGGCCGCAGGCAACGACGAGCAGCACGATGGCCGTGTTGCGCAAAAACGTGACGTGCTCCGTGCGTAGCGCGAGGGTCTCAGCAAGCGCAGCCTCCCTCTCGAGCAGTGGCGTATTCTCATCCACACTGGGGACCTCCGGCTTGCGCCCGCGGTAGATGTAGCACTGCAGAAGCAGAATCGTGTCTGCGACCGTGTAGTACACCGCGAGCAGGATCATAGTGGGCAGCACCTTCTGCACGACCGAGCCGACCACATTGAACAGGTCGCCCAGCAGCCAGATGATCACGAACGCGACGCTCAGGCCTTCAGAGCTCTTGCGGCGCCAGTTCTCGTAAATCTGCGGCGTAAACACGATAATCCAGCACGCCAGCGAGACGGATCCCGCCATCGCGGAGACGGACTCCCGCGTCAGGTCTGAAAACATCTTTGCGGAACCACAAAAGTGCCAGGTTAGGTTTCGCCAGGCTTTTTTCCACTCGACCTCAATTAGTCACGCGCGGGCCCGCGGCCGTGCCCACAGTAGGCGCTGGCGGTCGCGGCAGCATAAACTAATTACTTGGACTCAACTCAGTGGAAGATGTTCTAACGCGTTTTTACGGTTTGCATGTGCCGCGTGGTGTTGGCAGCGCCCGCGCCTGCCTCAACCTAAGGCAGCTCTACTAAGGCCTTACTCATTCGCACACCCAGTCGCGCGTAGTGCTCGATGCCGGTGATTGAAGAGGTTCTGGACGACGATGTGGACAACACGCACCTCAGCCTAGAGGAGTTCGACCCGCACAACCCGTTCTCGAAGAGCATGCCCGTGGAGGGCGGCGCGCGCCTGCGCCCCACGGGCGCGACGCGCGCCCAACCGTCCACGCCTGCTGCAGCCGCTGTGAACGCCGCGGCTGCGCAGCCCGCGCAGCCCGCGCAGCGCACTGTCAATACGCAGGCCGGGCTGCGAACCGTCAACATCGCGCACAAGTCGGAGATGCCCGAGCACATGAAGACCTGGACACAACTGTACCCTGTGTACTTCGACAGCAAGAAAACACGGCGGCAAGGTCGCCGCGTTGATGCCATCTACGCCGTGAAGAACCCCTTGGCGGTGACCATTTCTGACGCGTGCGTGTCGCTGGGCCTCTCTCCCGCGCTCGAGCTCACGAAGACGCACCCCAAGGACTGGTCGAATCCGGGCCGCGTGCGTGTGAACCTGCCAGAGGGCACGAGCAAGGCTGCGCTGCTCGTTAAGCTTGCCAAGTTTCTGAAGGAGCACCCGCCGACAGAGAAGACAGCTCGCAAGGAGGTGTACGAGCGCGTGGCCCTGTTCGACAGCCTGCAGCCGATCGCTAGCCTGCGAAACGAGCGCATGCCCCCGATTCTTCCTGGCGTCTCGCCCGTGCTCAACGCGAAGAAGACGATCGAAGCCGAGACGAAAAAGGGGCTGCCCACGCCGGCGTCGTAAGCTCGCGCAGGGCTCCGGCCTACTTCTGTGGCTCTGCTGGTGGAATCCGACAGCTCTGTAGCGCTAATGTATATAACTCCAATACTCCTGGAAATACTCCTGGCAAGCGCTCGTTTGCCTCAAGCTCTACATTTGTGGCCTTTTGTGGTCCTTTGTGGCTCGTTGATTATCTAATCGGCATGGCCAAAAGTGTCGGAACAGGGAGGCTAAGAAAAAAGATTAGGGACCTGGAGCGGTTGCTCAATCGCGACGGGATCCCGGCCACCAAGAAACAGGAGGTCGAGCGCGCTCTTGTGTCGTACAGGCAGGACCTCGAGGCCGCGAAGACTGACAAAACCGTCTCGCACCGCGCGCAGAAGTACAAAATGGTCAAATTTGTCGAACGCACCAAGGCGCTGCGCGGCCTGAAGAAGGAGAACGCGGGAGACGCGCAGCTCGCGTACTACTACTACGTCGCCACGTACCCTCCACAGCAGAAATACCGCGCGCTCTTCGCCAGCGACGCAGTCTCAGAGGAAACCCATCCATACTTGCGTGAGGTGCGCGAGAAGATGAAGAGCGGCGAGCTCGGCACGGGCAGCGACGCTATTGACAAGATCCTTAGAGAGCAGCACCGGCGTGGCGCGGAATAGGTGCCTGCAGGTTGCACGGCCCCTCTAGACGTCACTGCGACGTATCTAGTTTCTATTAGCCGGCATGCTTAGCGTGGCCCTGGTCATTGCAGAGCTGTATGACATTGGCCCGAAGCCGTGCCACGCAGCGTCAAGCAGCGGGGAGTCTAGTCTACTCTACTCTTCTCGCTAAAGACGCACACTCGTCCAGGACGCACGCCGCGCCGATTCAGCCCCAAGCGCGTTGCTGCTGCGTTGTCGGTGGGGGCTGTCGGCGCTGGTGACCCACTGCGCGTGTCGGCGCGCGCGGTGAATGTGACGTCTGTCCCTGCGTTTAGGGTACACAAGCGGCTCTCGGTTTCGCATGGCCGACGCGCCGGCCGCCCCCCTGGCTGCTGCCGCCGGTGCAGGCACAGAAGGACCAGCTGTATGCCGAGCCGAGCTCGCTGCCACTGGTGCGCCCCGCCACAAGCGCAAGCGCAAGTTCCGGCTGCCGCGGCCGTCCAAAAAATTCGCGCGCCGCTTCGACGCGCGCCGCGACATCCTTCCGACCCATGAGTGGCACCTGAGCCGGTTCGTGTTCCACAGGCATGGCCCGCTGACGCTGCCGCTGCACTCGAAGCTGCACAGCGAGCGCAACATGCCAAGCGTGGTGCGCGCAGCCAGCGACCGCGGCCTCATCTGCTTTGACACGTCGTACCTGGAGCATACGGACTTCACGCTCAATGGTGCCGCACTCGCGTTCGTCCGAGAGGTGCCCGGTTTCACGCAGATCGGGCGCAAGGTGGTCGAGTTCCAGCACGCGTGGCTGGGGAGCCTCGTGTTCGCGCAGCTCGACGCGGTCAACTACACGGTGACACATGATCCCTTGGTAGCGCCCGATCTCGGGGCGCTGCTGGGCGCGCAGTCACGCGCCGACGTAGGCTCGGTCGATCTTTACGGCCCGCGCGTGCTCGCCGTGCTCAGCGCTGTTCTGCGTCCTGCCGACGAGTCGCTAGCTGAGGTGTGGCCGCAGCTCGCTAACGCGAGCCAGTGCGAGGTGCCGCTGCGCACGACAATGCGGTTCCGCGCATTTGTCGAGCGCAACCGCCGCACGAGCACCGCACGCGGTCTGCCGCGCGTCCTGCACGAGATCCGCCGCAGCTTCTCGCTTCTCGGCTCGGACGTCACGGTGCTGTTTCTCGAGACCGGGCTCGTGCGCGTAGTGCTCCCGCGTGCGCTGGTGTGCACACTGTGGCAGCTGGTGCTCCAGTTTCGGCCTGTCGTTGGCGGCAGCCGCGAGCTGCACCGGCTGCACTTCGCGTTGGCGCGGCCGTTCTTTCCAGACGATTTCCCGGGCTTTGCCTCAGCAGGGGGAGGCTGGGTCGCGCACGCGCAGGCCGTTCACGCCGTCGTAACTCTCGCCAAGGGTTCCCCAAAACGCCTGGACGAGGTGTACTCTGTGCGCGCTGAGCAACCCGGACACCCAGGCGAACTGCTCGGCGTCGTCACGACGGCCAGGTTTGACAAGACAGGGAGCACCACCGCGGGCATCGCGGCGCTCCTGGGCCCGGCCAGAAACGGGGCGTGCATACTGCGCGACCCTACAGGCGGCGAAGAGCGCACGGCGCACCTGCGCCTGATTTGAGCAACCGACAGAAGGTGTATTATACAAGAATAGAAGCCCGCGCAGCGCGCGAGCACGTAATTAAGAAAAAAGAAGCAAGAGCTGGGCTGTAGCTCGGTTCGGGCGTACCTCCTCGAAACCAGCGCGCAGGCGCAGCCCACGGGCACGGGCCGCGGGTAACTGTCCCACCGCCCTCGGCAGCAGCGACACTCGACAGCAGCATTGAGGTCAGTTTTGGGCCGAATTTCGGACAGGATCTCGGACAGCAGTCAAGCCGCATGCAGCGTCCTAGTACGGTAGCGTGCGCGAGCTCACTCGCTCTCGCTGTCGTCAAGGATCTTGCGCTCCTTGATCCGGTTCAGGCGCGACGCCTCGACGTCCGAGTCCTCGTCGCGCGCGCCATCCTCGCGGTCGTCGTTGTCCGTGCTGACCGCCTCCGGCTCGGACTCGGGCGCAGCCGCGGCCTCTTCCTCCTCGTCCTCCAAGCCCTCGATATCACGAGCGAGGCGCGGACGCGTGCGCTGAGGCAGCTCGTCGCGCAGCTCGCGCTGCGCCGCAAGTTTGCGGCGCGCCTTTTCGCGCAGCTGCTCAGCCTTCTCCAAGTCGCGCTGCGCTTTCTCGGGGTCCTCCGTCGTTTTGACGCTGCCCACACGGATCTGGCCGCTGAGTTGGCGCTTCGCGAGCGCGGAGGCAAGCATCGCGTGCGTCGCGGACGATGTGGACGTCGGCACGAACGCGATCGACTGGTCCACAAGCAGCCGCGTCGCGTACAGGTCACCGTCGGCCTCGCAGATCAGTGCGGCAGGTTGGGCGTGCGCACGCGCCTCGAAGTGCTCGCCGCCGACCTGCAGCGTCCTCGAGCCGTCGCTCCACTCCACTATGCGCGCGTTCGACGTCTGCACGACACGGTCCGCGGCCTCGGCCCGCGTGTACTGCCAGCGCACACTGTCAGCAGCCAGCTGCGACAGCTGATCCGCGTTCGCCTCGGCGTTCGCGTCCGCCTTCTTCGCGATCTCGGACTTGTCGAAGGGCCGGCGCTCAAACCGAAGGAACGCGGGCACGCGCGCGATCCACGCGTCCGAGGTCGTGTGGCTGGGTGCCGCGCGCCGCAGCACTGCGTCTGCACGTACGGGCGCGCGCTCGCTCTCGACCTCCATCTCCGAGCCGGAGCTCTCGCCAAACAGCTCAGACTCCGACATGCTTGCGTAAGCGCACGCTCGCTCGTTTCGAGGGCACTAACGCGGCGAGAGGGAAGCGCAATAACATCGACCACGACTCAATCGCTGCCCGCGGGGGGACAGCGGTATCCAGGAGAGCTGCATTCTGCGGTTTTGAGGATGGTTGAGAGTGCACCACGCGGGCGCGGTACACTGACGACCGCGTCGCGCGCTGCGACAGACGCATCCGCGCCCGCGCCAATTCGCTAGGGACAGCCAGATCGCGCAAGGCGCCAGCGGGTCGTGTGGCTAAGCACGACTGCGCGCGCGCGCGGCGCGTGTGTGAACATGTGCACGGATGTACAGCACACGGTCACATGATGGCTATATAAGCTGCAGTTTTTTTCACCATGCGCGTCCCGCTTTCTAGCCATGTTGATCTTCACGGATATCTTCTCCAACGACGAGCTCTTTTCTGACGCCTTCGACATCAAGGAGGTCGATGGCGCTGTGTACGAGGTCGACGCCGCTATGATCAAGGTCAAGTCCGGCGCCGACGTCGACATTGGCGCGAACCCGAGCGCCGAGGGCGGCGACGACGACGGTGCTGCGGACGACGACGTGCTCCAGGTGAACAACGTCGTGTACAACTCGCGTCTTCAGGAGACCTCGTTCGACAAGAAGTCCTACGTCACGTACATCAAGGGCTACATGAAGAAGGTCAAGCAGTACCTCCAGGAGAACAACCCCGACGAGGTCGAGGCCTTCGAGAAGGGTGCCACCGCGTACGTCAAGAAGATCATCGGCAATTTCAAGGACTACGAGTTCTTCACGGGCGAGTCCATGGACCCCGAGGGCATGGTCCCCCTCGTCAACTGGCGCGAGGACGGCACGACCCCGTACGTCATTTTCTGGAAGCACGGCCTTAAGTCTGTCAAGATATAAACAGCTGGCACTGCGTCCGGTAATCTCGTGGCGGCGTGCGCCCGGCGGGCCTATGTCCCGGCTAATTCTTTCAAGCCGCCCCGCGTCCAGGTTTAACAACTAGGGCTGATGATCGGGGGCACCCCTCGCGGTCATATATAATCGTTTCTGTACCAACCTTGCGGTCTAATAGATTCGCATTCTAGTTAATTTCCAGTCACTGTGCTAGAGCGTCGACGCAGGCGGTCTTGTCGATAGAGCAGCCGAACGGCAGGCTTCCGAGATCTAACTGGTGCCTCGTGCGAATCGCCTCCACAAGACAGAGTTCAGCAGACCGCAGATCTACCAAGCTAGATGCCAAGCTAGATGCACTTCTTAGCGGCCAAGATTTGAGCCGAGCAGGAAAAGAAAAATAATGGACGATACCGGAGTCGAACCGGTGACCTCGCGCATGCTAAGCGCACGTGATAACCAACTACACCAACCGCCCAAGCTGTTGCGATAATTGATGCAGGTCAACCTGTCTAGCTAGTGGGTGAATTTGAGTGCACGAGGTAATAGCTGCCGTGTCTCCAATAGCGACTGGCTAATATACAATTGAATTACAAACGTCAGGGTGCTACTCTATCCGCCTCAGCATGCCCCCGCCTAGCCTCTCGATCTCGGCAATGATGGCATCCTTGTCCATTTGCAGGTCGCGCGTCACCGGGTACGGCAGCGCGGGTTTCAGCCGTTTTGGCGGGGACGCCAACCGGTTCCAGATCCCGCAAAGCAGAAACTTATTAGACTGTAGCCAGTAGTCGCTGTAGAAAAGTACCAGGCTGTCCTTGTACAGCTCGCGCAGGGCAACCACCATCTCGTGCGGCACTGTGCGCGGCTGCGAGATTGCCTTACGAGGGTCGGAAACGGCCAGGTTTTTGTAGTTGCGATCCGGCGCAGGCTTGTGGCCGTACGCCACCTGGAAGCCGACGTCGAAGTCGGTCAAGCAGGGCGTGAAAAGCGAAGAGAGGTTCGTCTCGCCGTTCAGCGCGAGCTGTGCCAACGAGACCAGCCGTGCGGCAATGACGGCCGCGACGCGGCTGCGCGGTTCCCACACGGTAAACTGCGTGCCGCTCAGATCCGAATTCGTGGCAAGCAGCAGCGGCGCCTGCGTGAACGCCGGGTCCTGCTTCCGCTGGGCCGCGACAGCTGCAGCAACCGCTTGAAACTCAATCACGGGCGTCGCGCAGCCAGTGCAGACCCGCGACTCAGCCTCTGAGCGCAGCTCGAGGTCCACGTAGACGTAATCCTCCTTGAAGTCGAGCCGCGCGAGGCGCGCAAGCACACGGAAGAACGCAGTGGCGCACGTCGCGGGCGGCGCGTCCGGCGCGCTGTTCACAAAGACGTCAAGCACTAGCAGCTCAGCCGCCGGCTCCGGCACGTACGCGCTGAGCATTTGGCGGTCGAGCCACAGCTTAAACAGGCGCGCGCTACGGCTGAAGGCCGGGTGCCGAAGCGCATGTACGGCTGTCTGGCGCGTATGCTCCGCAAGCGGCTGCGGCTCGGACGGCGGCGCGAGCCGGAGCTTGAAATAGAA
This sequence comes from Starmerella davenportii, assembly GCA_030579095.1. Lineage (NCBI taxonomy): Eukaryota > Fungi > Ascomycota > Dipodascomycetes > Dipodascales > Trichomonascaceae > Starmerella > Starmerella davenportii. The sequence goes on from JAKUAD010000015.1 coordinate 109,510, forward strand.
GCCCTCGGGCGTCTGCACGGTGAGCACGCCCTCCTCGACGTCCCCGCGGGTCTCCAGGCTGACGAGCGCGAAATGGCTCGGATGCTGTTCACGGAAGTACTCCGCAAGCCGCACGCAGAACGCTGTTTTGACTTTGGCTTGGGCCTCGGGGTCGCGGGGCCAGCGGCCGCTGTGCTCGAGTACAAGCACACAGCCGGCGACGTGCGCCGGGTCGAATGATTGCGGTACGCTGACTGACGCGTAGCAGAACGCGCTTGACTCACCGATCACGGCGCGCACGCGCAGCGGTAGCGCCGCGCGCGCGTCCAGCAGCAGTGCCTGCAAGCTCTGAAAACTCAAAATAAACGGCCCGAAGGCAGCAGCGCCTACGCCCGGCGCTGCCGGGAGTAGTGCGGCCAGCTTCTCGGACGACAGCGCGTCCAGGCCCACACGCGCCCCGAGATGCTGGTGCACCGCGTACGCCGCTGACTCCTCGACCACCGAGAGCCCATTTTTGACGTGCCACACGACGGCCTCGCGAATATCGCCCGACGCGAACCGGCGCAGACTGGCCTTGGCTCCCCAGAACGCGCGGAACGCGTCGACGGTGGACAGTGCCTCGTCGACGAAAGTGAGCCGCTTGTCGCACGCCTGCGGGTCCAGAGTTGCGAATACACGCACGCCTGCAACTGTATGTGGCGGCGGCACCTCGTCCAGAGCCCACGCGGTGGCCACGGGCCCCACATCTAGGCGGAAGCAGCGCGCGCGTGCGCCCCAGGCGCGCACGAGCAGCACGGCGAGGGTATCGACGGCGAGCACGGCATTCTGTGCGCGCGGAAGGTGCACGTCGAAATGTACGTCCGCCGCGGCCGCTGGCGCGCCGCGCGAGGCGATAAATAGAGCGCCGAAGCGGTCACGCGACGGGTCATTGAGCATGTCGATCGCCGCGCGCGCATCGAGTCGCAGCGCCGCGAGCGTCCATGGCGCCACGTTTCCGAGAGCGTCGAATTCGCCGAATAGCAAGAACTCGGCCGGGAGGCCGTCGCCAGCGACGTCGAGCTCGGTACGCGGCGCGGAGAAGTCGGCGCGCACGCGCAAAGGGCGCTCAGCAATGTGCAGCAGCGCGCCACGGAAGAGCTGGTAGCTCGAGTGTCCCGCGAGCAGCGCTCCCGGTGCGCGCAGCAGCGCCGCGACGAGCACAGCGAACTCAAAGCTGCCGAAGCCGCCGCCAGAAGCACGCGATGCGGCGTACCCCCGCTGGTGCAGCCACAGCGCACCGAGTCGCACGGCGTCAACGAACCCCGGCGCGCGCGCGGCGGCCGCATGGAGGTACTCCAGGAACGGCGTGTGCAGCTGCGCGCGGGCCACGGACCAGTTGTACTGCGGCGTCGCGCGACCCTCGGCTTGCTTCAGGTTACCACGCGCAGGCGCGAGCTTGCGCAGCGGAAACACTGGCTGTGCAGGCCCGACGTGCACGTGGAGCTCGACCTTGCGGCCGAGCTTACCGCGAGGCGTGAGCAGCAGCGCCTCACAGTGCTCGTTGCCCGCGAAGCGCTCAAACTGGACGTCGAGCGGCAGCTCAGCACGCGCGAGCTGCGCGCCGAGCAGCGCGAGAAAGTGCGCGGCCTTGCGCGCGTAGCGGAAATCCTTAAAATCTTTGGGCTCGAACCGGTCTACAGGGATGGTGACGAGCAGATCGACGCCGACCGGCTGCCCGCGCCGGCGGATCGCCGTGTGCAGCGACCAGCTGCCGATGACGTTGATGTCGTCGAGGCTTGGCGGCGAAAACGCGATCGGCGCGGCGACCGGTGGCTCCAGATCGGCATATGGCGCGCGAGGAGCATCTGTGGCGGTAGCTTTGGCGGTCACTGGCGCGGCGAGCGCTTCGCGCACGCGCAGCAGCAGCGCACGCACGACCTCGGCGTGGCGTGCGGCTGGCGCAACCTCCTTGAGGACCTCGTCGAGCTGCAGCTTGAACACACTCGACTTGAACGAGTCGCCCGCCTCGCGCAGCGCGCGCAGCTCGTGCGCGTCCCCCTGCGTGGCCATGCTTCCACGCTTCTTTTTCGCAGCGGCGTTTTGCGCGGTCTTACAACCCTTGCCCCGTAACAGTCTCCGCGATGCTGCATCTCCGTGTTGGGTGTGCGCCCGCGCTCCGCGGGCTGCGCGCGCCCGCGCTCGTGCCGCGGTACGCACCGGTACTGCTTGCACGTGTGCGCTGGCAGCACGTCGAGCCGCGCTCCGGCGCGCCTGCGCCCGCGCGGCCTGCGCCGTCCGTGCAGACCGCGCCAACGGCGTCGGCCGGCGTTGCGACGCCTTCCGGCGCCGCGCCTGCCGCAGTTACGTCTGCCTCCGCGTCCTCCGCGCCAGCGGGTGCTGGCGCGGCGGCCTCGCCGCCGCCCGCCGTGCAGACACCGAAGCCGTCGCTGTGGCAGCGCGTGAAGAAGGAGGCGAAGCACTACTGGGAGGGCACGAAGCTGCTCGGGTATGAGGTGCGCGTTTCGACGAAGCTCGCGCTGAAACTGGCGAGCGGGCGCGAGCTGACGCGGCGCGAGGACCGACAGCTGAAGCGCACGGTCCAGGACATGGCGCGGCTCGTTCCCTTCAGCGTGTTCGTGCTCGTGCCGTTCGCGGAGCTTCTGCTGCCGATCGCGCTGAAGCTGTTCCCGAACCTGCTGCCGTCGACGTACGAGACCGCCAAGGAGAAGAGCGCGAAGAGCAAGAAGCTCGGCGCTACGCGGTCGACCGTCGGCGAGTACCTGCGCACTAGCGTGAAGAGCGCGAAGTTCGCAGTCCCTGCGTTCGCGAGCGAGGCGCAGCGACTTGTATTCGAGAACTTCTTCCGGAAGCTGCGCGACGGTGAGAAGCCCGACGTGATGGAGACGCTCGAGGTGGCGCGCATGTTCAAGGACGACATGCTTCTGGACAACCTCACGCGGCCGCAGCTCGCGGCTGTCGCGAACTACGTCGGCATCAAGGGCTTCGGCACATCGAACATCCTGCGCTACCAGATCCGCCACCGGATGCGCAACATCCGGCAGGACGACCGTGCGATCGCGGACGAGGGCGTTGACAGTCTGAATGCGACCGAGCTGCAACTCGCGTGCCAGTCGCGCGGGTTCAAGACGCTCGGCGTGGCCACGGGCAAGCTGCGCGAGGACCTCGCGAACTGGCTGCAGCTGCGCCTGCACGACCGCGTGCCGACGACGCTGCTGATTCTCTCATCGGCGTACACGTACGGCCTACGCGACGTCGAGTCGACGTACGACGCACTCGTGAGCGTGCTCAGCGCGCTGCCGCCGGAGGTCTACCACGAGAAGGAGCTCGAGATCCACAGCGCACAGGCCACGAATGCGCAGCGTCTCGAGGTCCTGAAGGAGCAGGACGAGCTTATCCGCGAGGAGAACCAGGAGGAGCTTGAGAGCGGGCATGTCGTGCAGGTCAAGGACAACCTGAACGTGGACGAGCCCGAGGGCGGCGCCGACGCGAAGGCTGACTCTGACGCGAAGGCCGACGCCAAGACTGAGCCTGTGGACGCCGCCGCGGTGACCGAGAAGGCCGAGGCTGCAGACGCCCCCCATGCCGGCGACGCCGAGAGCGGAAAAGGAAAGCGTGAGTAGATAGAGCGCTTGCGACCACAACAGTGAGGGCGGGTGCAGTCCGCCGCGATTGCACCGGCACGCGCATCTGTCCCGCCGGCGTCTGGTGCTCGGTCCGGCGCACGTGCGCCGAGCCGAGCTCCACGCGCCGCCGAGTTTCCGCGCGTGCTACGCGTTTAGAGTACATAGATTGGCTGCTAAGAATACGCCTATACAGTGTGCGTGCAGTGTCGCGTTTCATGGCACCCCTGGAGACCAGCGTGGCGAGCTCGCCACTTGTGCTCACGACGAGATCTCGCGGCTTGAGCTCGCGGCTTGAGCTCACAGCGCCCGCGCGCGGCGTCTTCGCTGTTGCTTTAGCTGATATTGTAAAGCTCAGTACAGCAGGCCGTACACTGTGGGCAGTTGGTCTCAGACACATGCGGCAGAGAATTAGCTTGCGCAGGTAACTCTCGCGTAGGCCCCCTCTCGCCCAGCCGAGGACCCGTTGCAATTCTGATTCTTGAGTTTCCAGTACGAACCGTAGCATATATAATTAAGCGCAGGGCTCAAGAAAGTCGGCACATACAGCTGCGGAACGCAGAGCGCACGAGGGCTGCAGGTGCTTTTGATGAGTGGCAGGATCATGTCTACAGCCACCTAAAGCGGCCGCGTCAGAATGCTATTTCACTGGATGCCGGCGGTCGCGCTGCGCGGACTGCTCGCGCACGAGCCGCGCGAGCTACCTGCCGCGCGATTTCTAGCGCAGGGCAATGCGCCCTGTCTACTCTGGCGCCAGCTATCCTTTCTGGGTCACTGCGGCGAGAACTCGTGCGGAAGGCGTCCCGGCCGCCTCAGGCGCGGCCGGTCCAGCACGCACTTCGCACGCGCTTCGGTGATTACCAAACATGAGCGACGGCGCGAATGACGCGAATGACGCGAACGGCGCGAACGGCGCGAACCGCGGGTCTGCAAGCAGTCCAGCCGCGCCCACGAGCGGCGGCGCGCCGCAGGACCTCGCGCGGCTAGTGCGCGAGCTGCTCGCGCAGCGCGACCGCCCGCGCATGGAGACGCACAAGTTCTGGCGGACGCAGCCCGTTGTGCCTTACGACGAGGCCGCGGCTGCCGAGCAAGGCCCGCTACGCGTGCAGACCGTAGCGGAGGTGCCGCAGCAACCACAGAAGCTGCCTGACGGCTTCGAGTGGTGCACCGTGGACGTGACGCTGGACGCGCACCTCGCCGAGCTGTACACGCTGCTGTACGAGAACTACATCGAGGACGACGACGAGCAGTTCCGGTTCAAGTACCCTGCGCCGTTCCTGCGCTGGGCACTGACGCCGCCGGGGTGGAACGCGCAATTCTACGTCGGCATTCGCGCGAGCCAGAGCCACAAGCTGGTCGCGTTCATCAGCGGCGTCCCCGCAACGCTTGCCGTGCGCGCGCAGTCGTTGCAGACCGTCGAGATCAACTTCCTGTGCGTGCACAAGCAGCTGCGCGCGAAGCGGCTGGCGCCGGTCATGATCAAGGAGGTCACGCGCCGCGTTAACCTCACCGGCGTCTGGCAGGCGCTGTTCACCGCGGGCACCGTCGTGCCGACGCCGTTCACAACGACGCAGTACTACCACCGCGTCCTCAGCTGGTCGAAGCTGTACGAGGTCGGCTTCGCGCACCTGCCCGCGGACAGCACGCCGGCGCAGCAGGTCGCCCAGTGCGCGCTGCCTGCAAAGCCGAGCCTGCGCGGCTGGCGTGCGATGCGTGCAGACGACGCCGAGCGCGTCGGCGCGCTGCTCGCAGTGTACCTCGCGAAGTTCGCCGTGCACCCGCGCTTCGCCATGGACGAGCTCGTGCACTGGCTCGTGCCGCGCGACGCCGCAAGCCCCGTGCGCAGCTTCGTCGTCGAGACCGACGGCGAGATCTCGGACTTCGCGTCGTTCTACGGGCTCGAGTCGAGCGTGCTGGGTAACGCGCAGCACAGCTCGATCCGCGTCGCGTACGCCTTCTATTACGCGACGACGGCCGCCGACCTGCGTGCGCGCCTGGTTCCGCTCTTCAGCGCGCTGCTCGTAGAGGCCAAAAGCTGCGGCTACGACGTCCTCAACGCGCTCACCGTCATGGACAACCCGCTGGTGTTCAAGCCGCTGAACTTCAAGCCAGGTGACGGGTTCCTGAACTACAACCTGTTCAACTGGCGCACGCCGCCCGTCAACGGCGGCGTCGAAGCCGCTCGGGCGCTGGCCGCGGAGGGCGCCGACGCGGACGCCGTTGCGCGCGAGCTGGCGAAGGAGCCACGCGTCGGCGTCGTGCTGCTGTGAGCATGCTTCTCCACCATCCCGCCAGCGCGCAAGGCGCCGGAAAACTCGTTCGGCGCACGACGCGGAGCGGGCTGCGCGACAAGCGGGCTGCGCGACAAGCGGGCTGCGCGTCGGATCGGGGTCTGCAGAGTCCGCGCTGAGCCTGACACCGCTGCGACGGAGAGCAATTCGTGGCCCTGCGAGGCCATTGGTAGCCTATGCGGCTCGCAGCTCGGCCCGCAGCCCGACCCGCAGCCCGACCGTAGTACTGGATGCGATTCTGCATCCCAGGCTTGTCCACGCGACACTGCCAGCAGGCGCGAAGTAGAAACAGTACAAATGAGGTATCTAGAGGATATATAGACCCAGTCCTGCCCACTGAGAGCAGAGCGGGCGCCGCCGCGCCTACTCGGCGACAGCGTGGTAGCTGACCGTGGGCGTGCTCGGGACCAGCTCGAACTCGGTGTCGGCGCCCGCGAAGAAGACGAACCCCGGCTCGTACTTCTCGACCTGATCGCCGCGCTTCACGCTGCCGCTGCCCTCGACGATGATGTAGATGGACGGACCGGGCCGCGCGCGGAAGACGCTGGGCGCGGACGCCGAGTGCACGAGCAGGAAAAACTCGCTGATCGGCGGGTTGAAGCGCTTGGTCTCCCCACCGAGCACGAGCGCGTCCGCGGTGGGCACCATCTTCTGGTCCTCCGCCGAGCCGCTGTCGTACGTGAGCATGTCCACGAGCGTGGTGACGTCCTTGAACTTGGGCGTGAACCCCGCACGCACGACGTTGTCGCTGGCGGCCATGCACTCGACGATGTCGCCGGAGATGTACGCGTGTGGCACCTTCGCCGCGAGAAACATGGCTTCGCCTGGGCGCAGCGTCACGTAGTTGAGCATGAGCCCGCCGCAAAACAGCCCCACGTCCTGGGGAAACTCCGCGTTCACGCGCACCAGCAGCTCCGCGAGCACCTTCCCGCCGAACGGCGCGCGCTCGGCGAAGTTGGCGCCCTCGCGTTGCGCGCGCTCAGCCAGCCGCGGCGCCAGCTGCTGGATCTTCAGCTCGCTCGCGGCCATTACGGCGCCGAAGAGCACGTGCAGCGCCGAGTGCGGGGCCGTGTGCAAGTGCTGCTTGAACTCGGCCGCCGCGGCCTCGCCGACGAGCTCGGCGAACTCGGGGACGTGGTCCAGGAACCACGCGATCTCGTTCACGGGGCGGAAGCCGCAGAAGCCCTCGAAGCTCGTGAGAGCCACAGCCATCTCGGGCTTGTGGTTGTCGTCCGGGTAATTCTTCGGGTCGCGCGCGTGCAGCTGCTTCGCGAGTGCCTTGTCGGGGTGCGCCTGGATGCTCAGCGCCTTGCGGATAGAAAGTACCTTGAACAGGAATGGCAGCTCGCCGCCGCCAAACTCGGCAACCACGTGCGTGCCGAGCAGCGCCGGACGCTGCGTGAGCACGTCACGCAGGTTCTCGCCGGAGGGCACGAGGCGCGCAGGCACCTTGGGGTGTGTGCCCATCCACAGCTCCGCGTACGGCTGCGCGGGGTCAATATGCACGTCGGCGTTCGTCGCGGCGAACCGCGCCACGCGTGAGTCGCTGCCGAGCTTGCCCCAGTCGTACTGCTGGTACCCGCAATCGAGACGCGACAACATGGCACGCGGCCAACCGCGTGACGCGTATTTATGCCAGGGCCGCGCTGACGGTATCCTGTGCGCACACGCTGGCGGCACTCGCGCTTGCTATTAATAGCTCGCGGCCTCGCGCGCACCCTACCCTGCTCTGCCCGCTGGCTCTGCAGCACGGCCGCGCGGCTCGGCACGACAGGCGTTTATTGCCAACCCCGACTGCCGCAGTGCCATGGCCAGGCCGACGCTTAGGCGACTGCGCCTAAGCGCGCCACGAAGCATACAAACGAGGTCTATGGTTCGTAATTACGTAGCGACTATCGAGCTGCGCCCTAGTTGACGCGTTTGACGCCCGAGCAAGGGCCAGCGACCCGCAAGCGCGGCCCCAGCGAGCCAAGCACTAGGGCGCGGTCCTGGACGGGGGCGCACGGCCGAGGATACGAATCCGTGTCTAAGCACCCGCCCTTAGTTCCAATGCACGACCACAGACCTATTCGCGAGTGGATTGTGAGCTCTAGAGAGGCTCACTCGGCAGGTTCATTGTTGCTGCACTTCGTTTCCAATGACTGCAGACAGGGCCGTGTTGCCAACGAGGGTCCGCGACGAGTCGCGACACAAGCTGGAAGCGGGCCACCACAAAGTGTCTGCCAAGGCCACGAGACATGAGGATAGTCAGCCCGGTGAGCGCTGCTTGCTCAGCTTGCCAAATCGAGACGCAACGGGCCGCGGGAGTGCTTCGCAATGGGCTGCGAATGCGAGCACCGTGTACGCCTCACGGCTAGAGGCTGCGCTGATCCTGGAAGTATTCCCGACCGTGTGGAGGCTCATCCTGTAGCGCGGGCCGTACTCTATAGCACGCGCAGGACCAAGCCGGGGCTAAGGTGCAACCTGCCTGCCGCAGCTACGTCTTGGCAGACTCAGACGTTCTGCGCATACGACGTCGGAAAAATGCCCGTCACACCGTTGAGCTGCCCCGTCGTCCACCCGCAGCCGTCGTCCTGCTCGGTGACGAGGATTACATCTCCCGGCTCCATGGAGAGCTGGGACGCGTCCTGCGCGGCGTACGCGTAGATGGCCTCCATTTTGCGCGCGCCGCGCGGTGCCGGCGGCGGCGGCGGCGCCTGCTGCTCGGCCATCACCTGAACGTACGTCGACGGCACGAGGCCCGTCTCACCGGCGAGCTCGACGCGGACCCAGCCGCTGCCGTCGTCCGGCTCGAGCAGGACCGCCATGGCGCCGGCCCGCACGCTGAGCTCACCTGAGCCCGTGGCGGCGAAGTCGTAGAGCACGGTCACCGGCTGTGCGGACTGGGGCGCATGCGGCTGCGTGATTGACGCGCGCGCCAACAACGACGTGAGTCCCAGTGTGCGCCCGCGCGGCTTCGACTGGGCGACCTCGACGACCTCTTTCTTCTTACCGAACAGCGTGCGGTGCGTCTTTAGCTGCGTCTGCGGCACCTGCGACATATCCACGGCCGCGGTCGCCGCCTCAATCGTCTCGATGGCAACTTCGACCTCGAGCCGGTCGCTCTCGGCGTCAACAAGCTTCCGCAGTGTGTTGGTCTCAGCGCGCAGCAACGGAGCCGCCTGCTGCGGGGGGAGAGCCGCGAAGTCCGCGCGCTCTGTCTTGCCTTTCGCTGCCTCGAAGGACGCGAGCGCACCCTGCGACGCCTCGGCAGCAGCCTCGCTGCGCGAGTACGACGTATTCAGAAGCGCCTGCAGGTACTTCGTCGCGTCGCTCGTCCCGACAAACACCTTGTCGTTGTCGTGCCAGATTGCGCTTGGCTCGAACACGAAGTCGGCAGGGTCCTTCCATGAGAAGCCGTTCGCGTTGTGCTCAATGAACATCTGCGTGTCCTTGGTGGGCTCGTTGGCGGCTACGGCTGCGGAGATCGTCTTAGCGCAGGCTGCGGCGGCATCCGCGTACTTGGCGTCAGCCCCCGCGGCCCGCGCGAGGATACGGTTTGTCTGCGCGACGCGCGCCTCGTTGGCGTGCTGCACGGCGTCTAGAAGCTGTGGGATGTCGTCGTGGTAGTGCTTGTCCTTCATGCGGTTCGCGATATTCAGCTGCACGAGGTAGTCGTTCTTGCGTCGCTGCATCTCCTGCTCCTTGGAGTCCGCGCTCTTTTTATTCTTAGCGCGCGCGCTCTCCATGCTCTCGCAGCTCGCGTCGTACTCGTGCTTGGCCTGCTTCACTTTCTTGTACGTCTCCTTGAGCCGCTCGCCGACCTCGTCGTCGAACCTCTTGAAGCTTTTTGAAAGTTCCTCAAAGCGATGCCGACACACGTCGAGCTCGTCGCCGGCGTGCCGCTGTAGCTCGTCCGCCAGCGTCTGCCGTGACGCGGCGGCTGACTCGGCCTGCGCGAGCACACATTGCCACGTCTGCAGACTCGAGTTCTCAAGCGACCCGGGCGTCGTCATGGGCTCATTTCCGACGCTCAATTTCGCGGTGATGGCAGCCTTCTTTGTGAAGAACTTTGCCGCCAGCTGCCCGAGGCGCTGGCCGGCCTCGCGCTCGATGCTGGCGCGCTCCTTGTAGAACTCGCTCAGGTCCTCGAGCCATTCGACCCCGTTGTCCAGCCACGATGCGGTCTGCTTGTACCCGTCGAGCACGCTGTCCCCGATGGAAAGCGCCATGCGCCGCCGTCTACACGGGATCAACCTTATCGTGTACATTACCGATATCGCGTCTCCACGAGCGCTCGCACGCGGCGACGCACGGCGTTCGCGCCACAGAAACTAGTGCGAGACTACATGAGTGGACTAAATGTGTACTGTGAGCGTGCTCTTGGCGTGCGCCGACTGCTGGCTCAGCTATAAACCGGAGTCACAGTGCTACGACGCGGTGAGCATTGCGCTAGGGTTCCACGCACACGCGCCGCACGCGGACGCGGCAGTATCCAGTACCCGCCTTAGTCACGCACCAGTATACTAAGCGTACACACGGCACGATCGTCAATGTCCTTCGATTTCACCGCGCTTGCTCAGCAGTTCGTGCAGGTCTACTACCAGCAGTTCGAAGCCGACCGCTCGAGCCTGCTCCCTCTATACCGTGACGTCTCGATGCTCACCTTCGAGACGTCGCAGGTGCAGGGCGCGCAGGCGATCGTGGAGAAGCTCGCGTCGCTGCCGTTCCAGAAGACGCAGCACAAGATCACCACGCTAGACGCGCAACCGGGCTCCCCTAACTCGCGCGATGTGATCGTCATGGTTACCGGACAGCTAACGATCGACGACGAGCCCCACCCGAAGGGTTACTCTCAGGTCTTCCACTTGGTCCAGGACGGCGAGCAATACTTCGTATTTAACGACATTTTCCGTCTCGTCTTGGGCTGATGGCCTTGGGTAGTTCCTGCGACATAGCCGCCATGCTGCGCGGCCGTGGCTGCAAAGCAGCCGCCGCAGCGAGTGCATGACCCCACGAGACGATATGACTAGTTGCGCTCGCCGGCGCGGAGTAGGCATGCGGTCACCAGCTCACTGAGATCGGCAGGGATGCGCACATGGTAGGCAGTTGTAGTTAGCAGTGTAAATTTCAACTTGGCCACGTGCTTTAATTCTCCCACAGCGCGCGCGACTTTCACGTGCGGACGGCTCACCATTGCGCTGCAGATGCCAACGACGACACCAAGAGCCCGTTTTATCCACCCCGGTGGTAGTGGCACGGGCAAGGGTCATGCCATGGCGGTGAGCGTATAAAACTCACGCGCGGCACGAAATCGGACCTCGGATGAGCGGCATTGGACAAGAAAGGGATGGAGTCGAGGGATCGAGGGCCTTTAAGAAGTGTAAACAGGGTGGATGTCCGGTTGCGCAAGGACCGTCTGATCACGACGCAATCGTCTCCGAACTGCGCAAGCAGTACGAGCAGGGGGACTTCTCGTACATGCGACCTCCTCCACGAAATACCACTTTATCTGCAGAGTTCGGTTCTGCTCTAACTCAAGCCGTCGTTACGTCTGTGAAACTGGAACTCGAAGATACTCTAAGACGAGAGGTGGCGGAATCGGTGCGGAAGCTCGGTCTCCAGCTGGGAGTCGAGATGGAAGAATTTCTCAACACGGAACTTCCCAGAATCGAGTGCCGACTGGAAGCCAAATATAGCTTCCTTTTGCACAGCTTCAAGACAGACATCCTGCAGGAATTAGAGCAGCTCCGCAAGCGAGAGTGGTGACTGGCCAGGGCAATTGCTCCTGCATCCTGTACCAGACTCGTCTAGAAATGCGTTTAAGTACTCAGTTGTTGTTTCAAGCTTCGGAAATTATACCGTTGATGTTCTCGAACTGATCGTCTTGAGATCCGCGATCTAGTGCGTACCCATGGGCCACGGCGTTGGCTACATGAACCGTGCAAATGCGAGCCCAGGATACGCCAGAAGCGGCGCTAAGACTCTTTTTGGACCATCATACTGCAGACTCTGCTAGTATCCACAGGCTTCCACCGTCCTTCAGAGGGCAGACAACATCAGACAAAAGCAGAAGAGGTTAAGTCAATTATACATGGATAATTCAATATGTCCTATGCACTCTCCAGAATTACGCGCATCATCATCATCAGCACGCACTTAAGCCGGCCTGCCCTTACCTCTCTCTCTCGGCACGCGAATCAAAGTCCAGCTTATAGCGCGCATCCTGCAATGGCTCATATTTTTGGTCAGGGTCCCTTAATTGTTGATGTGCCTGAATCCATGTACTGGTTCGGCAGAAGCATTGACTGCAGCCCCAGCTCGTGGAATTTTGTAGAATCCAAATCCTATACTAGTTAAGATATTCTAACTGCAACGCAGCGTTGCCGTACAGAGCCTGAAATTTTGTTAGCCACGAACAATAATCGCGGGCATTCCTTTACTCCGCTTGGTGAGGCGGCCAAAATAGGCCGCGAGCTTTTTCTCAGGGTGGCTTGCGCCTTATGATCCAGCAATGTGTATGTAAGTCATCATCATGAGTACGCCGCCGCGCCGTCCATCGCGCAGGCCAACCATCAAGCCCACTCCTGGCCCCGCGGACAACCCTGAGCGACCCGAATTGAGTGAATCTACAGCTCCTGAAGATGTCGGGGATGTGTCGTCCGGCGAGACCCCATCGGCGCCGCCGCCGCGGCCGTCGCACCGCCCCTCGGTTTCACAGCCTCCGCCGCGCCCAACTCGGCGCCCAACGCGAGAGAACGGAAGCACCAGTAGTGTGGATCCCGAGCCCGACTACCATGGGAACGATACAGTTAATGCTCGCGAAACTCGAGAGAACAGCGTGCAGAGCGTGCGAAGCATGCAGAGCGTAGAGAGCGCAAACAACAGTGATAGTAGCAGTGTTTACAGTGGCCGCGCCCCCAGTGTCACCGGCGATAGCAGCCTGTCGGAGGTCAACGAGACGCCGCCGGCGAGCACAGACGAGGTGCAGGTGCATACGGCTAGCACTCCTGCTCCTCCCCGTCCTTCTTCACGGCCGAGCAGACCTCAGACTGCGCACCAGCGTGCTAGTCGTCCTATCCACATCCTGCCTGCGAACCCTTATCCTGAGCCGAAGGCCGCCGATATCGAGTTGAAGCAGAAGCTCGAGAGCCTAGACAAGCCAGGTGCATCCGATAATCCTGAAACCACAAAATTGTTCACCAAAATCGCGCAGCAAATTGACGCCGAAGGACCCTTTGGTGGTACCTCTAAGATTTTAGGGCTCCCTACCCTAGGGCCGCAGAAAGGCTCGGAATCGTTCATTTCTGCCAACCTAGGCAACGGCAAAAGTGAGGTGGCGGAGCGGCTGCAGCGGAAGCGAGAGGAACTGCAGCTGCTTAAAAATGCATACGAGCAGCATGAAGGGCCTCACTTCGAAAAGGAAGCGAAGCTCACGAAGCTCCAGCGTAAACAGGATGAACTCAGGAAGCTGAAAGCAGCTTACGAGCTCTACGAACCAAAGAATAGCACTGATGTGTCCCAGAATCAGCTAGTTAAGGCGAAGTCGCGTGTACCTGTCCTTGGTGCGAGCGATGTGCCGAGGGAACAATCCATCAAGCCTGAGAATCAAGTAAACAACTCGCAATCCGATGAGGAGCACCGTTCAAAGTCTTCTGACATTTCTCATGAGGATAACACGAAAATGCAAAGGCCCTCGGCACCCGACGAGGGTGATGAGCTCGTGGACTACAATGAGGTAGTTGCCGTGGAAGGAGGTCAGGTCGACAAGGAGGAACCCAGTGAAGAGGCGAAGAAACTCGTCGAAGATATTACTGGAAAGGGTTTTGACTCAGAAGAACAGAAAACTGCAACCGCGGACGAGAACATCACCAGCAACATAGAGAAAGAGGTTGGCGGCAGAGCCAATCGCGTGTCGGGTCGTTCCGATCACGAGGGGTTTGTCGATCCTGAGCCTGCGCTGGTACAGTCTCTGGAGATTTCTCCCCTACAGCCCAACAGTGCTGAAGCCCTTGAGGGTGCGCACCGATCTGGGACAGAGGGTAAAGACGAGGAGCCAGAGAGTGGCGCGAATGGCGTCGAGCTCCCCCGGGAGACTGTTTGTCGTGACTCTTCTGCTCCCAGCAACGACCAATCTAGTATTGCTCTTGGACAGCAGGAGACTAGCGCCAAACTTTCTGTCGAACTCTCGCATGCTGACCTGAAATCGCGCCCCCGTAATGATGGTGCCGAATCGCAAATCTCTGAACGGAGAGACCAGAGCACCCCTGCGCGCGAATGTGTTGATACAGACTCTGCTCCGATCACTGATATTGCGGCGAAGTTTGAATCGACCCCGGAAATTAATGTAGAGTGTAGGACGGAAGCTGACGCTCGTTCAGACGTTGGTGTGGAGTCAAAGTTGAACAATGACTCCGAGACAGATGAGAACGGCAAGTCTGGTGAGGATCCCAGGGAGTCTCAAATGCAGGTGAACCGTATACGCGAACGCCCTGGAGAGGAGACGGCAGAGGAGCCAGAGAAGAGATCCGAGAGCGCGAACGATAAAGAGCAATCAGGTGAGCGTGCACAGAAATCAGAACCGGCCAGCAACCTCGCACAAGACCTGAAGCACAAGACTCCGGAGCTACCTAAAGCGGCCCATAAGGATTCTGATGCTGGACCTGGGGCAGCTTCTAAAATCAGAGTCAACACGGAAGTTGATTTGTCTGGACAAAAGTCTGGGAAAACAGCGCCAGGTGAGGATAAACCGGAGAAGCCTATGCGCCCGAGCCACCCCAAGCCTGCTCTAAAAAATCGAGGTGCCTTCGTGTCACGATTCGAAGAGGCGCTGCGCGCACACGAGGAGCCAAAACCAAAACCTCTTCAGCCGAAGCCTAAACCTAAGGGTGCGAGCTCAGCATTCAGTGGTCGATTAGCAGCGATGCAAGACTTGAGTTCCGTACTTTCTCGTGGTCTGACTCCCGGTGCTCAAAGACCCAAACCTCAGGACCCAGCCGGGAGAGCGGAGAAAACAAATGATTCGGACTCTGCTGAACCGACTAAGCAAGCCTTAAGTCCTGATGATAGTGCTGACGCCCAGCTCAAGGCTATGCCTGCGTTGAAAAAGAAAGTATTAGGACCCTCCCGGAGGAAGAAGCTACCCGAAAATGTGAAGCCGAGGTTCTCGATCATCGCCCCTGCCAAGCCATTGTGGGAATTCCGTACAAATGAGGCTCACGATGCGTATCCTCCGATGGAACCCACCCCAGACGATGTCGTGAAATGCCCATCTGTGGCCTCAGTTGAGCCTGCTGGATCGATAGAGCACGCGGCGATCAAACCCGCACTTGCACGCAAGGAGACAAACAATTCAGGTGATCCCGTGAAGCATTCCGTGCACTTCAATGTGCCGGTGCCCTCAAATTTAGAGCCAGATGTGAGTCAGAGTAGCTCGCATACCTCGACTCGCACGTCTGATGCCGAAATTGACCCAATTCAGCCAATCCAGCCGCGCGAAAAGCTCATCAAACCTCAGGACGTGCGTTTGCCTCCTGAATCTCCTCGAATTGAGGCACCCGGCCCCGAGGGCTTCTTCGGCAACTACAGCAGCAGTCAATTAGCCGGACACGTCGCTGACAATTTGAAGCGGGAGAGCGCCGAGCCTGACTCAGGACTAGAGCTGGTCACCCGTACGCGTTCGTACGATAAACGAGTGCAAATGGAGGATGCGATGCGTGCAAATCCTCTTACGCCCCACGAGCCGCTTGCTCCTTCGCGAGCGTCTCGAGTGTCTCTCGACTCAGGCAGGTTCAGCTTTGATGAGGACGCCGAGAGCTCTGGCGAGTTTGCATCGCGACCCATGGGGAGAAATACTGAGTTAGATTTGCGAGCGCTACTTCAGCGATCATTGTTACAGGGCAATACCAGCTCAGCTGATACCAGCGGCCTCGATGACCACCAGCATCTTGATCTCCCTAACCTAGGCGGGCTCGTGGATCAAAATCCTAGTCCATCAGCCCGCAAAGCCGACCTTGATCCGTTTTCAGCGGTGGCCAACGATGCCATCACTAATGAAGAGCTCGAAATACCCTTGGGAAAGCTTGTCGATCGAGTTCGGCACGATGAGTATGAGTAACTCCGCGTGGGCAAGTTGAGATTGAGGTCTTAGTAGGTACCGGCAATTGTGTGACGCTGTGTGTATCAACGGTTGTCGTCTCGTGGCTCACCTCTGTCGCCGCTAAATGCTCCTGCGGTTTTACGCTTAGCATTGTGCTGAGCCTTCTTCGTCTTGTTCACTATCAACTCCAGGGAGCCAAGCGCCTTAGTTCATATCCGGCCTTGTAAGCTCCTATACGAAAAACACCCAGTTAATAGCGCGCGCGCCTACACGCACCGCATTGAGATACTATCTAATACTTAGGTGTCAAAATATTCCTCGATATCCACGCAAGGCCTTTTGGTACGATCGCTCTGCGACGACGCTCCTCGGAATAAGATGAGGGACCGAGAGGAATTAGGAACTAGTCTCGAGAATTAGGAACTAGTCTCGAGAATTAGGAACTAGTCTCGAGAATTAGGAACTAGTCTCGAGAATTAGGAACTAGTCTCGAGAATTAGGAACTAGTCTCGAGAATTAGGAACTAGTCTCGAGAATTAGGAACTAGTCTCGAGAACGCTTAGTCTGATTTGCGTGTGAAGCGGAGATCTTAAATTAAATGTGCTCTCTTTTTTAATTTGTAATAAACGGCCTGCGCCTACGACAGGAGCTGGCGCAAGTCGTAGCCTCTGCAGCAAGGCCTGCAGCACAAGATCGGGTTATGAGCGTGCTCAAGGTTCTTACGAAATCGCGCGCCTGATAGTTGAGTCACGTAGCGTGTATAACGCGGCTCGCTTTTGCATGCTCTTCGCAAGCATTATCAATTTGGAACCTGTTCAGTCAGAGCATGAGGTGGCAATTTGTAGACGCTACCGCAACAGACATGCAATGACAAAGCTACTTTCTCCGCGTTTTCGCGCCTTTCGTGCGACCCATGCATGAACGCTAAATACTAGGGTCGCGTGCTAATGGGTTAGGACGCAAAATGCCGCAGATTATATATCACATAATCCAAATATCATCAACAATTACAGCGGAACGCAATTCTTCACGTTTGGACGCACAATACCAATAGTTCAGAAGCTCGATCTCTGGTTCATAAAATCAAGATCGGACACTGACTCTACTAACTCTCTCTTGTTGTGCATCCACTCTCTAGTCCAACAACTTCATTATGATGTTCGCATTTCTAACCACGTTGCTTTGCCTTCGCGCCACCAGCGCGCTGACGCCTGTGACCGTGAATGGCACGGCCTTCTACAATGGTACAGCTGATCGCTTCTACATCCGTGGTGTCGACTACCAACCTGGTGGGAGTAGCGATCTCACGGATCCGTTGGCAGACGAAGCAGCTTGCTTGCGCGACATCGCGTACTTCCAGGAACTCGGCATCAATACGATTCGCGTTTACACGGTCGATAACAAAGCAGACCACGATGCCTGTATGAACGCTCTCGAGGATGCTGGTATCTACTTGATTTTGGACGTCAACACGCCTCGTCAGAGTCTGAATAGGTACAACACCACTACACTGCAGCTGTCATACAACAGCGGCTACCTGCAGCACGTGTTTGCGACGATAGATGCATTCAAGAACTACAACAATACACTGGGCTTTTTTGCTGCAAATGAAGTGATCAACAGCGACAACAACACGATCGCAGCGCCTTACATCAAAGCAGTGGTACGCGACATGAAAAGCTATATTTCGGCACAGTGCGAGCGCACCATCCCTGTTGGGTATTCTGCGGCCGACATCTCCTCAAACCGTTGGCAGCAGATGACGTACTTGAACTGCGGTGACGATGACGAGCGTATTGACATGTTTGGCATGAACGACTACTCGTGGTGTGGTACGGCCAGCTCGTATACGATCAGCGGATGGTCGCAGAACGTTGCGAATTACGCGAATTACTCCATTCCTCTGTTCCTCTCGGAATACGGCTGCAATACCGTGCGTCCCCGTACGTTCCCGGAGGTATCGGCATTGTACAGTGACGCGATGTGCGAGGTCTACTCAGGAGGTCTCGTGTACGAGTACACGAACGAATCAAACGATTACGGCCTAGTTTCTGTTTTGAGCAACGGCAGCATTTCTACGTTGGCAGACTTCAGCAACCTCAAAACCGCGCTCGCGTCGGCACCGGCACCGACCGGCGCTGACAGCGCGACCACCCGCGCGGCTGCCAGCTGTCCGACCCAAGAGGCTGGTGTTTGGGAGGTGGACCCTAGTGCGACAATTCCGGCGATGCCGAGTTACGCCTCCCGGTACCTCACGCAGGGTGCGGGCACGCCGCTCGGTATTAACGGCACAGATACGCAGAACGGTTCGTACCTAGACGTGAACAGCGAGGATAGTTCGAGTGCCAGCGTTAGCGCGACGCTTTCCAGCACCTCGAGCTCAGCCAGCCCTGCCAGCAGTGCAAGCACTGATAGCACGGCTAGCACGACTGAGCTTTCATCAGCACAAGCTACGGCTTCAAGTAGCTCCACCAAAACCTCCTCCACAAAGAAGAGCAAGAATGGTGCACCTGCGCGTGCTAGTGGCAGTTTGCTAGCGTGCGTATTAGCGATTCTGGCCTACGTCTGAATGCAAGACATTGTTACAAAGTTACCATGACGATACAGTTCAATATAATACAAACAATACAGCCAGATATCACTAGGGAGCCTCCTCGCAGCAGGTTGCTCACCGCAGCAGGTTGCTTACCGCAACGGACACCCCTGAGGACTTAGAGGTTCAGGTCAGCTAAAAATGTCTAAAACGCGTATGTGGTCCGTGCCATAATCGATGGGCGTTTCTACATGAAATCATCCAACAATTTATTGATATTACTAATCACATTAGGGCACAGGTCACGCTACCCACTCGCCTCATCGCGATATGGCAAAACCACAGCCCGAAGTTGCAGCCTTCAGCAAGCCAGATGTCTGCCGCCAACAAGATCCTCAACAGCGACCCCTCGGACCTCGAGCTTAAGATCGCGCAGGCCCTCGTCGATCTGGAGAGTACTAGTGACCTCAAGGCGGATATCCGCGCTTTCCAGTTCAAGAGTGCGCGCGAGATTCCGACTAGCCAGGGCAAGTTCGCTATTGTCATTTTTGTACCCGTCCCGCAGCTACAGCACATTCAGCAGGTGCAGTCGAAGCAGCAGCGTCTCATCCGTGAGCTCGAGAAGAAGTTCTCTGACCGCCACATCGTTTTCCTGGGTGAGCGCCGTATTCTTCCGAAGCCTGGTCGCAAGGGCGCTAAGCAATCCCAGAAGCGCCCTAGAAGCCGCACCCTCACTTCTGTGCACGATGCTATCCTCGAGGACCTCGTCTTCCCCACTGATATCATTGGCAAGCGCTGCCGCTACCAGGTCGGCGGCAACCGCCTGTACAAGGTTTTCCTTGATCCCAAGGAGTTCACTACCATCGACTACAAGGTCGACTCGTTCCAGGCCGTGTACAGCAAGCTCACGGGCAAGCAGGTCAACTTCGAAGTCGGCAGCTCTGGCGAGGTGCACTAGACTGCTCCCTCCTAGTTTATTTAATTGAATGCAAAAACAACATAACAATGAAGCGCGTGCTAATGCGTTGCGCGCCTAATTAATCATGTTAGAGTTCGTGGAAGCCTCTCTCTTGTATGGAGGGAGGCGCAAGGCATGCCACTGAATTAGTCCGCACGTCGTTACTAAGTAGTGCGCGCGTTGGCTGCTCCAATTGTGAAGCGCCCTAGCCAGATATACACAAGAAGGGACTCGGTTACGTGCAGTGGTGTATTTCTGCTCCACTATATATATTCAAAGCTTGGCGAACTCCGCAACAGCAGCTTCAGCAGCGGGAGTGGCACTGGCAGGATTCGCGCCAGTAATCAAGCGACCATCAATAACTACCTTTGCCTCAAACGGAGGAACTGCTTCCTCATAATTTGCACCAGCCTTCTTCAGTTCACGCTCAGTATACGCAAGATGATCCTTGTCCAAGGTGTCCACGAGCTTCATGATGACCTCGCCAGCATCAGGGAACCCTGTAACGTTCTTGCCTTTGATAATTGAATTTCCACTCTTGTCCTTGACGTCAGGCAGCAGGCACGGGCCATGGCACACTGCAACAACCAAACCCCCATTCGCATACACCTCACTTGCAAGCTTAGCCGCACCAGGGGCTTTTCCAACAAAGTCGAAGATAGTTCCATGACCACCGGCTGAATTCACGAGGCCATACTCGCTATGGTCGACTTCGCCTGCTTTCTTGACATTCGCAAGCGCCTTCGCAAATGGGTTCTGGGGGTCTTTAGACGCCTTCAGGATCTCTTCGGAGGCAAAACTAGGCGAGAGAGAATGCTCGTCCCAGCCGTACTTCCCCGTTTCGGTAACGATATCTACGTCAAAACCAGCGTCATGTAGAACCTTGAACGGATCATAGACCTCAGAGTAGAAGGCACCCGTATTCTTGCCGTCCGGATACAAAGGGCCGTTGTAAGACGTGATGATAATGGCAGCTTTCTTAGGAAGGGGCATTGACAGAAGCGGAGTTCACAACAATTATTTTTATGTGAAGAGCAACCCTGACGAGGCGAGTGTATATATATCGTATTGTGTGTAACTGCACGAGCACTCCAGGGTAAGGCAAATATGACGACGTGCGAATGGTAATTAGCGCTAGTTAATGCATGATAAGCGCGGATCTAAGATTATATACTCTCAGTACACTGCGTGCATAGAATAAATCTACATGGATACTTGGGCTCAGCGGGCTTTGAGGTTCTTATCAAAGTTCGAACACCAGCGAATCCCTCAGAATTTCTTGTTACATAATGATTATGCATGCGTTGGGACACGCCTTTTGGCACATTCAACACTATACAATCATCTTCTCTAGGCTGACGTGCCCATGGGGGTAGTCTAGTGAGTACACTTCCCTCTTATCCAGAAAACAGCGTCACAATCTGTAGAACTGAACACGTGCCAGGCTAGTTATCTGGGTTCTCTATCATTTCTGGTCCAGACACAGCCTCTCAGTCTTCGTAACATGCAGGTGCTTCTTTTCTGTGCCTCAAGTTTCTAGGCGGAACGTCGGCTGCCGTTGCCGGGGGTGAGCAGTCATAGATGTATATATTGTCTCACCTGTCACAGCGAAACGGTCCTCTTCTGTCGGATTGGGTTAAAGAAGCAGTGCTGCCCCTCCTAATACAGCGCCTACCCCCATAGCTGTCAAGGCCCCATGAGAGACTGACTGACCCGCTCCAGTCAGACTGTTCTCGGCCTCAGCACTTGCTGAGACTAAGCAAGTCATCAAACATATCACAGCGTTCATTGCCCTCAATGCTACGTCGAATGCCGATCATGATATATTTAATATCCGAGTTTTTCACCTACCCCTTAGTCGTCGAGGGTTGTTGATCTATTAATAAAACTTATAAGCCTTGTTGTTTACAGAGGTACGCCGGAGCTGTTGATGCCTGTCTCAAATCCGTGCCGGTCGCTAGTGAAGATTTGAATGCACCAATGCTGGTAGGTAATTATCCAGCTGAACGCACAGACGCTTAAGCGTTCTATATACAAAAGCTGGCGCAAGCTCTCACCCCACAGTGTTACATAATGCGCGTCTTTGCATCTCGCTATTACGCATACCATCTGGCTTAGGTCACCCGCCACGGTAACAATTGTGGTGGTGGCTTAGCGATGCGATGAGAGCATACATTTATCGCGATTTTTAAACCCGATACTTGTGACCTAAGTAAACAGCGTTACCAGTACTTTCGGCGCAGTAAACAGCTCAGCCGATGTTTAGACTCAGCGATCTACTGGTGTGGACCAATTGCGCACAAAGAACGCCCCGCTAAAATGACCTTAAATTGAGTATTAATAATACAGAATTATGTAAAAGTGACTCATACGTAGCTTCAGAAGCATCTCTCAGATGAGAGTGGTAGGCAGACTATAGGAGCGTGAGCAGCCTATAGATGACGACGTACACCAAATTACTCAAGAGAAATCATTTTATAAATCTCTTAGAGGAAGTAAGCGGCAATACCAAGAATACCGGCAGCAGCAGCGACCTCAGCGCCGTTAGCAGCGTTGGAAGAGGAAGCAGAGTGGCTGCCACTGATGCTCGCAGAAGCAGAGCGAGAGGCGGAGGCAGAGCCAGAAGCGGAGTGGCTAGCAGAGGCAGAGCCAGAGGCCGAAGCGCTCGCAGCAGTGGAGTTGCTGTCAGAAGAAGACTGAGCAAGAGCAAGGGAGGCGAGAGAGAGAACAATGAAAGACTGCATCTTGAGGATCCAACAGACGTGGGGGGTCAATTGTATTTATACTTTTTCGATCAGTTCTGACAAACCTTTCAAGCCGCATATGCACGGTAAGGGTAATTTGTTTTGTAATTGCCTATTTTGAAATGACAATCCCTGTCTCCATGCTAATCCGCGTCTCGATCTCTCAGGGATAACCAGTAAACAATAGCGTTGAACAACAGTAAGCTACTTAACTGAAAGCGGAGAGAATCTTGGCACAGAATTTATCTCTGCTTGCTTGAGATATGATTAACGTCTTTTCCTTATTCGCCCCCGTGGCGGCGAGAAAAAAAATCGCATGGAGCAACTCGGCGTAAACCCCTGCCCTTTTTTCTTCAAGGGATAGCGTATCATTCAGTCTCGAGTACACTAATCGAGTGGCACCTCAGATAAAGAAAAAGAGAAAATATTTCTAACGTACTCTACATTTCAGTGTGCTGGTCCTCGAACTCCAAGGAATTTGATATTTAGCGGTTCGGCGACTGTTACACAGTTGTGGGCGGTACACGCATCAGCCTATCAGTGCAAAGCCACGCCTGAAAAACAATTATGTCATCACACGGAGCGGACGCCGCGTGAGCGTTTCTAAAAATAGTTCGGTGATTGCGCAATCCAACCATTTCATTACTGCATTGAGGTGCGCCATCGAGGCTCGCGCGGTCTACATGCATGACACCCCCTCTCATAATATATCGATTATTAATACGTATGTAAAACGTTTTCTCACCCTGCTGCGGCTCCGCGTCATGCTCCCTCTGTGATTGACAAATTTGAAAAACCACAAGGCGTGCTCCCGCTGCGCCGAAATAGCTGCTTATATAATTTGACTCTGCGCGTTGTCGGTATTTATCAGTGGTTACTGATTGGAGGCCGATATAGTGGCTGAATCATAGGTCGGTGATATTGACAGAAAATCATTCGCAAACCTAATAATACGCAACGAATTCTACGATAGAATCTCAGTATTATGTTCACTCGTTAGGAGATCGATCTTACACTGTATGATCGCATCCGCATGCTCCCTCCCCCTCCCCCTACAGTTCTGCATCCGTGTCCATGGTTATTATGCAAGCAATAATTATGTATGCCGCATGGTCACCTGCGCGTGTAGCACACAAAACGGCCCGGTACTATGGCACCTGCGACAGACAACAAATTGTTTGTAAAAGTATGGACGAATTTAAGTTGAAGTCTCAATTATCGTAATTATGAAACAAGAAACGCTGCTGCGCAGAAGGAATCCCAACGTATTATACTCCTCGCGCGGTGCTCAGCAATCCAGCAATAGTCGTGGCTGAAGATGCATGCACATTGTCCTCAAACTACAGGCCAACCCGAAGTCTTCACGATTGTCTGATCACCAGAAGACCTTCTTGTGTATAAAAAGATATGCTACGCCGTTTATACTTCTGCTACATGGCCCCCTACGTTAGCCGTAGGTATCTTCGCATGCACACACATCATCAGTGCATTCCTAGGCGCAGGGAAACCAATGACTATGTACGCTATATAAACCCAAGCACATACTGCTTTTCGTGGCAACGCGAGCGACTTACGACCAACATGAAATAAATAAGAAGGGCGCCCCAGGTATCTGCACACCACATCTCGCGTCCGCTCGCCGCGGCTCCTGCTCTCCGAAAACCGAAACCAGGCTCGAGTGTGGAGCGGCCCGTAACAAAGAATACAACACAAAGCCAGGTCAAGCTAATTCGAAGCGAATTACTGCCAGCTGCCACCGTAGCCGCTCGATCCGCCACCGTAACCGCCGCCGAAGCCACCTGTCGAACCGAAACCAGCGTTGTTACCGTAGCCGCCGCCCGAATAACCTCCAGAGCCGAAAGAGTCGCCAAAACCACCGCCATTTCCACCACGGCGCCAATCGCGAGCACCTCCAGAGCGACCGCGGCCACCGCGGCCACCCCCACGGCCGAAGCCATGCTCTCTAGAGACCGTTTCCAAGAAGTCGGGAATCTCCTGGTTCGCCTCCTTTAGTAGGCCCATGAGGCTCTGCGCAATGCCTCTGTTGTTGCGGTTGAAGAACGACGTAGCAATACCAGTATTGCCAGCACGTCCCGTACGGCCAATGCGATGGACGTAATCATCAATCTCGGAGGGCAGATCGTAATTGATTACATGCGTCACGTTCGGAATATCGAGTCCACGAGCCGCGACTGCTGTCGCAACCATGATGGGAGCCTCGCCTGAGCGGAAGCTCTTGAGAGCATCCTCACGCTCGGACTGCGTGCGGTCACCGTGGATCGACGTCGCTGCA
This sequence comes from Starmerella davenportii, assembly GCA_030579095.1. Taxonomy (NCBI): domain Eukaryota; kingdom Fungi; phylum Ascomycota; class Dipodascomycetes; order Dipodascales; family Trichomonascaceae; genus Starmerella; species Starmerella davenportii. The sequence goes on from JAKUAD010000015.1 coordinate 134,006, forward strand.
AGGTTCTGGTTGAGCAGAAAGTACGCGAGTTGATCAGCCATGCGCTTGGTCTCCACAAAGATGAGCACCAAACCTTGCGTCGTTGGGAGAAGATCAATTAACGTCATCGGCTTCTGATCGTCTTCCACGTAAAGAATCTCCTGCGTGATGTTCTCGCTTGTCGAACCAACTCTACCGACAGACAGGAACACATAGTCCGCAAGGAAGTCGGCCGCAAGCATCTGGATCTCGCGCGGGAACGTGGCAGAAAACATGAGCGTCTGGCGACCGTCGACGCCAGGCATGTCGACTCCATCCACAACCTTGCGGATCTGGGGCTCGAAGCCCATATCCAACATGCGGTCAGCCTCGTCAAGAACCAGATACTTGATGTTCGACAAAGAAATATACCCACGGTCAATCATGTCCACCAAGCGGCCCGGAGTTGCCATGAGCAGGTCGCAGCCTGAGTTCATTTGCTGGACTTGAGCACGAATGTCAGCACCGCCGTAAACGACGCACGGACGGACCCACGAACGATAGGTGAACTTCTGCGCTTCGTCGTAAATCTGGTTTACGAGCTCGCGAGTCGGGGCCAGAACAAGCGCTTGGGGGCGAACCTTGTGGTTCTGGAAGCGGTTACGACCAGTCGTCTCAATCGGCACCGCAGTAGGACCGTGCAGAAACATTTCGCTGAGAATCGGGAACAGAAAGCCACCGGTTTTGCCTGAACCAGTCTGGGCGCACGCCATGAGGTCACGCTTGCTCGCCACAATCGGAATCGAGTACTTCTGGACAGGAGTCGGTTTCGTGTAACGCGCTAGCTTGATGTTCTCAAGAAGGTGCGCCTCGATGGGGGGAGACGTGAAACTAGTTATGGGCTCAGGCACACCAGTACCAGTTGCCTCAACGGGAATCTCGTCATAGTTGTCGAAGTTAATGCCAGTCGATTGGAACGACGTATCATCCTGTGTTCCAAAAAGCTGCAACTCGAGCTGCGGATTCTCGCGACCGGGAACGTGCGCGCCATTAGCGTACTTGCCGGCGGCTGCGCGGTGCGGATCGAGAGGGCGACGTCCGCCTCCGCCGCCGCTGCTGCGGCCAAAGCCGAACGCGCTGCTGCGGCCGCGACCGAGGCGCTCGCTGGACTGCGAGGGGGCGCTACGGGTCGAGGGGGGGGCGTTAGCACGGTGGGGAGGAACGTACCGCCTAGGGGCGGCATTCTCAGTCTTCTCAGAATTGTCTGAAAGAGATAGCTTGTTTAAATCATTTGCGCTCATACCTTTGTTGCTTTACGAAAAAGTGGTAGTGGGTTGAGTTTCTTAGGAGGTGAAATTCTGCACTTCTGCAGGGTAAGGCGACCATGTGACCAAAATCACATGATCTACCCTTACTGTTGCAGTCCGCCTCCCAAGGACGCCACAATTTTTTGCGAAGTTCTTGCGCGCGTTCTATTATGCTCTTGTGGCGTCACCGACCTGAAGGTGGCCGGTAACTTCGGCGGCCGATGCGTTCACATTTATGTTATGTAATCGAAGCGAGAGTAGTTCAATCGAAGGTGAAAAAAACTTGCACTTCGTTGCCGCTTGCGCGTAATCGCCCGAGATCTCGGACTAGCTGCTATATCAATGATCAGGTGGTCACTGAGTCTGTCTTGATTATTTGAGCATTACAGCGACAGCGGCTTTTACTCGTTGGATATTATTGCACCTGCATTCGTAGATATCTTACTTTCTTCCCGGCAACATATTGGCATAATCAAGACCCGAAATCTTCTGACAGGAGTTGCATCTAAACTATTTTACTTGAGGGGTGGACGACGTGTGCGCTCTATACTCTAGTTCTAGGGGACGACGCGTTCAGCTTTCGTGCCGACTTTCGTTCTCGGAGATTTTCGATGTCCCCGCGGTATACAAGGGAAGAGAGCTGCAGGCCGTCTAATTTCTACTTGCGGCGAGCCTAAAAATCCGGCCCGCTTGGCGATAGGCACAGCATGTATAGCCACAGATCCTTCTAGAGTCAAGATCTCAGTTTTGGGACTCGAGCTTCCAGAGATCCAAGACCGGGCGGTCTGCTACCCGGGCTGGGGGAACATTGCCTACGTTGCTGAGGGAGAGTGCTAACGATGTTTTCTGGATCGGAACAGTGAATATATCATCGGTTCCGAGCATTCTGTTGAACTTCTGGCGACACTGCGCATGTTGAGGTGACCCAAACTGCGCATATTACGATTAATATCTACAAACATGATAAATAAATGTACACGGTGCTACTTGCACTTCCAGCTTCCCCCGTCGAGTAGCGGAAGAGAGGCACCCAAACACCAACCTAGCTCGTTGCCGTTGATCTTTTTCGCAATCTTGACATCCCTGTGGCCTTTGATTTCGTAACCGGTGCCTAGTAAAGCCTCAATATAGTTCAGATCTGTGCACCATTGGGGATTCTGTATCAACGCGTCGACAGCGCCGTCGACGGCCTCGAAAGCCGAATAGGCGGTCTCCCCTTGGCAGACGAGCGCCGTCAACAGTCTCAACTCCTGCAAATTGAACGAGCTGGGCATTCCAAGCGGAGAAGTACGGTCATAAAAGAACGAGAAGATGTATAGGTCGCTGTCCTCAGGGAAAGAGTCATGGAACATGGGCTGGTGTACACCGTTGAACGCACAGGGAGGAAGGGCGCAAGCTTTTTCCTTCTCGAGAATTTTCTCGGCAAACGCACGACATTGCATAGGAGAGTAAACGCTGGGGCCCTCAAAAGTTATCGTCAGCGGTGTACCATCGCTGTGAACGCTATCCACAACCTGTGTGCTGGGAGGTAGACAAGGGTGGCGATATACTGTTCTTGTGACGCCTGTCCGCTGTACCTGACTGTCAAAGACAGCCTGATTTATCTTTGCACGCGCTTCGTTGAGACCATAGCCAAGGTATGAATGCTGGTACAGCTCAAACTTACGCCCTCCGAATTGCATACCATATTTGTGATCGCCCTCCTGCATCTTCAGACCACCCTTGAAGGTTGGCTCGAATACCAACTGAGTCGAACCGCCGCCAAGGTCGAACACGGCGACCGTTGGTGTCTTATCAGGAGTGCCGATATTGCCCAAAAGGTAGTTCGCAGTAACCCAAGCGTAAACACCTTCGTCTTCGCCGCTCATGATCTCGACCCCGCCCTCAACGATTGGGAAAGGGAAATCGGCCAGGTAGTTGCGCACAGCTGCCAAGATCTGCGCAGCGCTCTCTTCGCCCAGTTTACGTAGACCTGCAGTCGCTTTGACTGCAATTGGCGTGCACGAACGCGACTCCTCAGGAACCGCAAGTAGAGCCACGCGCAGCAAAGGATCCAGGCTCCGCGCTGCGGCCTCGGCGTCAGGTGCGTAGCTCGACAGTCCCGGCTCAATCATCAGGAACTCCTCGCCTAGTAGCTCCGGCGCTTTGTGGCAATTGCTGAACCGGTAAACATGCACACGAGAGCCTGAAGATCCGGCGTCGATCATCACGACGTACTGCTCAACAGGCTTGACACCATCGTATGACTTGGCGCAAGAATGACCGGATGTGGCAGGCTCTGGGAAACGGTAAGTGCCGCTCGTGGAGAGCTTGTAGACTGCGGCAAGACAGAGTGAGAGCAACACGAGTACGGCGGCCAGCTTTGCGCGCGCATGGCCTCCACCTTGTCTCTTCATGTGGGGATTGTCGAGGTCGCTGGTGGGGAGAAGGCCCATGAAAACCAGCGTCAAACGCTGATTTGTCATGCAGACACGTATCGCGTTTCGCTTGACGCAGGAGCGCGAAGTGTCTTCCGTGACGCGCGAGCTTACTACAAGAGCCCTGCGTGACGAGCGCGAAGATCTAGGCACGTGCGACGCACGGGAACGAAGATCGCGCTACTCGTGGAAAGATATTTACGGAATTGAAATAAAAGGTAGAGCAATACTTTCCGAGGCGTAAACGCGCAGCATAGCCTCAGCCAAAGGCGAGGGCTTACGCCCAATCACCTTCCTTTCCCCTGATTTATCTGAAGAATCACATCAGCGTAGAGATTGGATGTGCGTACCTTGATCGGGTCTCGTAAGTGAGCACTTTGTAGTGCACTCGAAGACCACGGCAACCACTGGGTCAACACTCACCCTGAGAACTCCATTTGCATTTGTGATCGCCCGTCGGTACATCACGCTGACAACTAGAACGCCAGTATATATAGATGAAACTATAGGACTCAGGGTCGCTTCAACCGCCAGGACTCTGTGGTGAACTACCTACCTGAGCGTTATCTACTCCTGCAACCACTTGTTGCCTCCAGAAGGTTTCGGAACCTTTAGTCCAAACTGGCGTGGAATGAACTCTGCACGATGAACCTTGTTCAGATTCTTGCGCATCGTGATCTGATAGCACGTAGCCGATCCCTGGCGCGAAACGATCGTGGAGCTCGCGAGGAAGAACTCCCAAATGCGGAACCACTTTGAGCCGTACTTATCGACTACTTTCTCCTTGTTGCCCATCCAGTTGCGGTACCAGTTCCACAGCGTAGCCGAGTAGTGCACGCCAATGGTGTCCACGCTCGTAATCTCGAACCCCGTTCCCTCGAGCTTATCCAGCGTCCAACCCAAAGGAGTAGACGCGTCCGCACCGGGGAAAATGTACTTGTTCATAAATAGGCCCCAGATAAGGTCCTCATACTGCCAAGATTTCCGGATGCCAGAGTACTGCAAGAAAAACACGCCCTCGTCGTCCAGCATGTCGTAGCATTGCTGCAGGAACGAGGGGAAGTTGCGCACACCCACATGCTCACTCATCTCGAGAGCAGTGATGCGCTTGTACTTACCTTCGGGAACAGGAGCATCACGATAGTCGGAACACACGATCCTGGACTGACTTTGGCTAATGCCATCCTTGGCTAGACCCCCATTACCCCACGCCGTCTGGTTGCGACCAAGGGTGATACCAGTAACATGCGCTCCATACTGGCTGCTCAAGAATCTTGCCAAAGTCCCCCATCCGCATCCAATATCCAGGCAGAGATCACCTTTTTCTACGCCAATCTTCTCAGCAACTACACGCAGCTTGTTATCCTGCAGCTCTTCCAGCGTCTCCACTTTATTAATATCGCTGATAATGCCGGACGTGTAGATCATTCGTGGCCCGAGGAACCAGGAATAGAAGTCATCGCCACGATCATAGTGGTCGCGGACCTGCTCTTCGTCCTGCGAACGAGAGTGCAGCAGAACCTCAGGAATCATTCCCGTAAGAAAGAATTTGAACAAGCCGTAAGTGAAGCTAAATTTAGCCCAGTCATGGCGGAGCTCAAGAACGTCAAGCATGTCGCCGTTGACATCAATTTTGTTCGCAAAGTACGCCTCGTAAAAAACCTCATACGGAATTTTAGTGTGCCCGTGGTACTTTTTCTTCAGCTCGCGATCTTTGATGGTCAGATAATGCTCGATGGGACGGTTAGGCAGGTGTATCTCGTGGCGCAACGGCGGTGAGAAGTTAGAGGCTAGCGTCCAATATCCCATAAGAATCGGAATCGCGAGAAGGATGAACAGGAGAGCGAACGTGTACTTATTTCCGTGCACCTTGCGGTTCACAAAGAAAGGCACGCCGACGAGGATCAGCAGCAGCAACTTATTGGAAAACGACTTTGCGCCGGCACCCTCAGCAACAAGGGGAGCATTCTTGATACAGGGGAGACCAGTGGTGCGTACGCCAGTCTCAGTACCTGGCGCAGGTGGCGGGGGCGGCGGGGGGGTCTTGATGTAGCTGACGGCCATCGAAGGGGATATCTTACACAGGCCAGCGTATAGAAGTGAGTTGCTACTAAACCTGATCCAATTAAGTAATACTATGAACGTGAACGATTCGAGCGCGGACGACAGATGAACATGCAGAATTCCGTTCCCGACACTTGATACCGTTGTCTGAGCCGATTGAATCAGCAATCACGTGGTCGTTTAGGTGACAATTGAACGCGAGCCAGCTAATCTTGCCACGGCAGTTCCAAGCGGAGGCGACTTCTAACGCAGGGTGATCTACGGCTTAAACCATTGGTATCAGCTTCTTCGGTGACATTGCAATATTCAGTTTAGCGAGATTATATATAAACGATGAGCAGTGAGTAGCTTGCCCGGAAGGCATACCAACCTCATGTTGAGTGAGATGTGCTACGCTGAATTTCTTCAATTGGTGCGCTCTATTCTGGGTGTTCTTTGGTTGAACAACATCTCACATCTTTTCTGCCTAAGGTTCCCGTAAATGAATTCAGAGATCAAATCACAACACCTTTGCCCCACTCTTCCGTGCGTAAAATAACCGCTAAAAATTAACCCATGAGCTTGTGTGTATCGCATCGTAATTATATAACGCCGAGATGTCCTTGAAGGCTACCCAAAGAAGCACTTGAAACCATAGCGCCAAAAGATCCGATCCTAGGGATACTACGAATAATGCAACTTTGAAAGAAACGCTTAATTTATGAGATATGGGTGTCACATTTAAGCACTAAAGGATGCACTCGCTGATTCACTTAACTTTCGAGGATATGATAGGTGGAGCGTGAGCTATGATTCGAGCATTTGGCGAGAGTGTCACTCATTTGGTGTCCTGGAGGATGGTCACTGAATCTAAATGGCTCACAGAAGTGAAGAACTATGCTCCGAAAATGTGGACACTGAAATAATCGTCCTCATTATGGACTCAGCCTGATTTTGCACTTTTTATGTCACATAGCGTTTAACATGCAGCGAAGTACCTGAGACATACGCTACTCTGTGTCAAAACCCACAGCTTATGCGTTGTTTTGTGCCGTGGGTCTGACTCTGAAAGCTGCAGTTCAACGCTTACAGTAAAACATACAGGGAATGCACCCCCCTTTCCCGTGCCATCACGCGGAAGCAGACTCAAACCTTAGTGAGGTAGCTGAGGATATATATCGACAGGACCCCCCCCTCCCAGCTGATCACGGTCCGCAATCGTGGAAATACATAGTAACCATTGTGCATCTGCCATCGGGGTCAGTGTGTATCGAAACTATAGGAAACTAGAAATCTCGTGCTACGAGCTCTCCTCGATGTACTCCGAGGAGCGCGAATGGTCGGGGATGTCATCGAAATTGGGCTGACAGAATATGTCCTGCATGTATGCCAGGACAAATTCGATTCCCATCTTCCTGCCCTCCTCTTTGAACACTCCATTATTGAAGTCGTCACTAACAGACTTGAACAGACCTTCGAGTTGCCGCTCGAATATCTCAGAGAATGATTGAGCTTGCGCTGAACTCAGCCCGAAGTGATCGAACGCGAATTCAGGCTCCTGGAGAGCTTGGATAGGTTTGATAACCAAATCATTCGGGCACACGTCCGAAGTAGCATCCTGAGAGACAGTGTAAGTATCCGCAGAGTTCAGGAAATGATTGGGTGAGGCAATTCGCGAATCTGGGGTCATCAAAACACCATTCTGGGCCAGGGATTTCATTGTTGGCATACACTGAGGAATCAACGGATGCTGTGAATGCGGCTGATCCGGCTTGCAATACTGAGCTAGTGGGGGGGACAAGTTTCCGTCGTCAGTGGCACTACCAGGAACCGTCTCGTATCCCTCTTCAGCAAAATGATCCGAGGAGTCATTGGCAGAGTCGACATTGTAGGGACCATAAAGCCATTTACGTGTGCACCAATCACTGTCGCGTTGGTTTCCATGCAAGAGACAGTCATCGCTGAAGCCATTCTGGTCGGGGATCAGTATAGGGGAGAGTTGCTCTCCGGGTGAGCTGAGAGCGATGGTACCGTTACAGAACTCCTGTTTAACAGGTGCATCTAGTGATGCGCTGCAGACTTGAAACTGCGGATCAACGCGGAAACCCGAGTCGTCAGCAGTGCGAGCTTCCGGTGAAAAGGTCGCTTGCGCGGAGGCATAAGAATGCTGCGCATGTCTCAACGCTTGGGGTGATTTGGCGTGCCTTTTGCCTAGGTACCCTCCTGAGGACCTTCTGCGGTAGAATGAGGGCTGAGGAGTTGTCATGAATGGTTCTGGTTGCACCTGTAGTATGTTTTCAGCAAGCACTGGCGAATTAGGAAATGTGACGGGGGACAGCGGTGAATGAAGCAAATATGACCAAGGCGCTGATATAGCGCTTGCGGTCTGCACGTCCGCGCGTGCATAATTTACGCACCTGTCGCATCTATCATTGTTCCAATTGTCTGGGAAGTCTGTTTCATGTCCCCAGTACGGCATGGAATGCCTCCCCCCTTGTTCTAAGTTCGCAGAGCGATACATCCTGAATGACAACTGTAAATGAGGCAAGAAATGTTCAATCTTTCTATCAAGTCTTCCGATGCGCTCTCACTGTGCCGCCACCCCAATTTGAAACAGCAGCAGAAAAATCAGCTCGGCAGCAAGATGGCACTTGACGCTGGAGTAATAATATACCAGAGTCAATGTAAAACATCAGATCTGCGCTGAATGCAGCTCTGCATGAAGACGTGCATGCGAGGGCTCTATGAATAATACTCTCTCGAGACGGCTCTACCACCGCGTACCGAGAAGTGGGAGGTATGGAGAATAATGCGATCTACCCCATAATGCATCAAAAGAAAGACTACTATCCATCTTTTGTTTTGTTTTTACTGACCATTGCCGGCGTTGCGTGGCGCTATTCTCCACGCGTCGCCGACAATCTATCATTGATTGGCTTACCCTAATGTATTGCGTTGTTTTACGCCCTAGCCCGCCAGGCGGTTCATGGTGTACCTCAACCTCGAAGAACCACGAAATCCTAATTTTATCAGCTAATTAGGGGCTGAAAGGCGTCTGGTAAGCTCAAAATTCCGCGCGGTTTCATATAACCAGAAGCTCAAACTCTGGGACTGTAACCTTTTGTTGTCATCTGAAACCTGCACCTGATGCATATGCAACATTATTCTCACCCAACCCTTTGAGAAACCTATCCCGATCCGGGCTAGCAATTTGTACTGGTTACTGGAAACGCCAATAGGGCAGAGGTAAGACGTAAAGGATGAGAGTTTCTCAACTTATGGAGTAGTTTTGGCATCTCATTTTCGCATAAGAGCGCGCGGCACCATCGAAGCGAATTCAATGAACGTACTTCGTGAACCCGCAGTTATCGTCAAAATTGCGGAACCCTTATAATAAATTCTAACGATAGATTCGTATGACAAACAGCTAAACGCAGACATGTTGCCATGCAGTGCGGTGTGTCAGATTACAAACACACGCGTCTGTGTCTCACTTGCGACTGCAACATTGAGCGTAATCTTACCCTGCTCCTGACTATAATACTCTCACAAAATGTTCATACATGAGACATTATTACAGGCTTGAAAAATACGTGGGCAGCCCAGCTTAGAATAATGGATCTCTTTTCTACGAGTTCCTGCTTGTGAACAATCGAGTGGACTACTCGCTAATGAGCAGCCGGTGTGTTCACAGAAGAACACCACTTCCAACGTGGTCGCGTAATTCTCGAGATTCAGAAGGGCTTTTTGAAGCGCACCGCTGTGATGAAAATGCTAGTTGGACATGTGCACCCCTGAGTTACTCTAGAACGAAGTATTCCACTATCAGCAGTAAAATTCTAAGTATACGCCTGTATTTAAGCCTACTTATGGTTGAGGGTTGTGATAACGCAAGAGGATATACACTCTGACAATGTTGAAATCTTGATTGTTTATCCGAAGTAGAAGAAAAAGGGCAATTAATTAGGAGAATTAGTGCACAGCATCTTTCAAGCCTACTTCTACTGGAAAAAGTACAGAAAATGTATCGCGAGTGTGCTCTATCAAAAAGCATCGAGCCTGACGGTTTTGTCCACTACTGAACTTCAACGTCAACATTGAGTTGGCAGCCATTCTGCAGTATAATCTGCTTAGTGCCCGGGTTCAAATCAGTTGCAGACTGCCCCAAGTCACTATGTCGCCCGAACGTCTTCATCGCCAGCAATTTTACGCCCAGCTGCCCCTCTGGCAACGATCGCATCTCAAACCTTTCGTTTATCGGTGTCTCCTCGCTATCAATCTCGATTGAGTCAGATCTCCAGACTTCCTGTTCGCCATCAAGAATCAGGAAGCACCTGATCTGAATCTCGGCTTTGCCAGAGAACTTTGTGATCGAGTTGATGTTGACGTAGAAAGTCGACATCGCAGCCTCGAGCTCAGCTTCTTCTTCGGCCGACTGATCGTGGCCCTTAAGCTTCCGGACAAATTTGCGCGGTGTCGAGAACGCACCAGAGACGCCCTTGTCAACAGCGCCAATACCTGCGTGCGCAACTCCAACAGCGTGGTTCGCACCCGAGCTGACAAGTCCACCAGCAGCACGAGCTACAGAATCCGGGCCGAGAACGAAACCGTCACCTTTCCTCTGGAGATGACCGGGGTCGAATCGGATGCGAAGGGTTAGAGTCCCCTCTACCTCGTGTGATCTAAGCTCTCTGTGCTTCCTGATATTTTCCAGCCGAATATTGTTATACTCCTTCCACTCCAAGGGTTCCAACTCGGACAAGTCAAACTGATATCCGCCGAGGAAATCGTCTTTATTGCCCATATCCCAATCCATAACCATCGCTCGGAGAGTACAGTCCTTGTAGTTCTTGATTGCAAATCTGAAACTCTCATTCCACACAGGATTGAGTGTCTCCTTAATTGTCTTCGACTTGTAGATCTTGTCAGATTGAGCATCCAGGTAGAAAGCAACGTAAGGGTCAGAGAAGCCATTAGAGTCTGCAGAACGTACACCTTCAGCGCGAACCAAATTGACCTCAACGGTACCGCAATGGCTAATATCCTCTTCGGGCTCGAAGAGCAGTCCGGGTAGAGGGAAAAAGCGGACTTGCAGACTGACCTGTGCTCCGTTCGCCATCGTATAAGTTTTCGGCTGCAGAGTTGCGTCCCTAATTAGCTCACGACATGGTACCGTCAGCTCGCCTGCATACCTGTCTCTCTCAATGACTTCGTGCTCAGCGTTCATGTCTGCAACGATGTTTTCGTACTGCATATCCTCACCACTCCCAAAGTTGCCGATCTCCACACGAACCGACGAAATATCAATTTGAGCACTAACGAAATCAGCACACTCATTTGCGGAGTAGGGTTCGCTAGTACGGAGCACCGGGGATGTAAAAAACGGGAACGACGTGTTGTTCGCAACCATCCGCACGGACTGACCCATACGGTGTCCGGTCAGTGAGACGATCGCACAAGCGAATACACCTGCCGAGTATTTGAGCTGCTCCTCAACTGGCATGTCTACCCCGCTTAGGTTCATGCGCTCCTCCTTGGCAATAAGGCTCGTGCGCTCCTTCTCGGTGAGGGCTTTCTTGATATCTCCACCGCTTTCTTGAATCTTCTTTTTGAGAATGTCGATGATTTTCTTGTCAGTTTCGATACTCTCACGGATCTGAGGGCTGATTATCTGAACAGCGGGGTAAAATTCGATGGTGTACTGTAAAGTGCCCTTCGGTCCACGGTTGGGAAGCATCAACTTGTTGCTGAAAACCCTGTCCGATACCGTAATCTTGTAATTACCTTGCGCGTCCTGAACTATGATTTTGCTCAAATCGATCTTGAAGCTTCCAAGACTGCGGTCTTTTCCACGGCGTTGGACGTCCATTACCTCAACCTTCATCTCTTGAAGCTCATTTTCAACGGGAATGTACTGAGTTTCGTTCCAGACAGGATTCAAGTTATTGTGGAACCAATTGGTACGCGTCACGAGACGATTACCAAGAAGCACACGAGTATACGGGTCGATCTTGCCTATGTGTTCAAGATTGATGAGACTGGTGGCGCTGATGATCTTCAGTCGAACCACTCCAATAGGCTCCACGTAGTTTCCGGTATTTCCTGCTGTTCTGATGTTGCACGGTTTCCACTGCGTCTCAATACAAACATCACCTCGCTTACCTTCCAAAGAAAACCACTTGTTGCCTTTCTCGTTCTCTAACAAAAGCTGACCCATGCGCATTTTGAAGATTCCCACAGTTGGCGAGGTTGCGCGTGGACGGTCGTCTTTGACTCGAAGCACAAACAGCGTCGACAATTTGTCCTCAACAATGTGCTCAGCGCTATAGTTCCAATCTGGATCATTTGAGTTTTTAGTGACCTTGGTTGAGTCCACAAGACGCCCGTTAAATTCGATCTCGGCAAACGCAGAAAGCTTGGCTGTACGGTTGACGCGAGGATCCAGATAACGAGCCCTGCTGATCTTGATGTTGAGAATTCCAGACTTCGTATCACGGGGACTACGACCTGAAGCCGCATCATCCGCAGAGGGCATATGCACAGGAGAGTAGTGTCCAACAAAAGTGAGAAAGCCTGCTGGTCTGCCACCACTCATGATTTGCACGCGCTGTTTCTTAGAGCCGTACAGATCTTCAATCCGCAAGGTGATCTGTCCTATACTCCGATCTGAAAGATTGTCATTAAAGTCAAGGACTTCAAGCAAGAAGTTATCGTTGGTATTTGTAACGATGACGCTCATATATTCGTCCCATACTGGATCTGCGGTGTTGGCCTTGATCTGCGTATGTTGTAGAACACGCAGCTGCTTGTCCTTGATGACAACGTACGGGTCAACGCGACCGTCGCTGCTCTTCACCAATTTCTCCGCAGAAATTATCTGCACGCTGAGGACACCAACGCCCGTCAGCACACCTACATTTTGCAGGAGCTGCTCAATATTGACCTGAAAGGCGTTCGGGGCGTAGAGCATTGGGCCCAAATTGGCATTGACAGTATCCTTGATGAACTTGGAGAGGCCCGGGATGATGTTGATATCGAAGCCAAACTTGTCACCACCGATGGGCTTCAACACGAAATCAAACTGGGGAGCTTGCAAAAACGAAAAGTCCATCGTTTCGAAATGCGGAAACCGATTCATCAGCTTGAATCGAACGCGGAAATGACCTTTGAAGTTCATATCCTCCAGCAAGATCGGAAAATTTTTGGTGAGAAAGCCCTTTCCAATGCGAACTCCTAGCTGCGCCTTCGGGTTTATCTTTGTCTGTAACTGACGAGCGGTGAGATCGAACGTGTCGTTAGGTGTGAAAGAGGCAGCCATGTCAATGACTACAATATTCGGCTTGGTGTGTGGAAAAGATCTGATAGAATCGATGCGAGGAGCTTTGGTTCCTAATGTGAACTTCTGAATAGTCATGCTATCGATGAACCCAGGGGTCTGTTCAGCGAGCGTTTCGTTACCGAGGGTGGTAATCATCTGGGATAGACTAGGCTCGTAGATGAGCCAGAATTTCACAAGGAAACTATTCAGCCATTCCATGGTCTCCGTATCTTTCTCGATACTGCGCTCAATGAGAGTTTCTCTGATAATATCATCACGGTAGTTGCGGCGCATCCTCCGAACACTAGTACGGTAGGCTGTCGCAGTAAAAAGGAGCAGAAGCCAGACCCAAGTAATCGAGAACCTTAGACGGCCCAACGCCCAAGCGCAAAAAGCCGTGATTAGGATGATAGCGGTATTTTGGTACCAGTCGCCAATAAATTTGTTGGAAATATACCCTTCAAGGATGGTGGATTTCGTGAATACGTCCGAGGTCTCATCTTTGCTTGCTTCATAGCCTTTGGGATCCCAGCCACCCACCTGGCGCCACCCAACGTACTCAGCCTGCAGAGCACGGTGCTCACTGACTACTGCAGATGCAGGCTTGAAGCGCTTCTCCTGCAGTTTCTGATCCACGTCTGGGCTCTCGCTTGCATTTGCGTTAGTGCTCTGTTTAGGTGCTGCACTGCTAGCAGCAGTTGCAGAAGGTGCAGCAGCGGATTCAGCATGTGATCCACTTACAGCAGCAGTGGTTTCGACGCTGGGGATCTTATGCCCCGCTGTACCCTCACGTTTCTCCTTCGATGATTGAGCATCGTCGAGGGTCTGTTGGGTGGCACCGCCTGTCCCACCGACAGCCACTTGTTGGCCTGATTGCTGGTACTTCGAGTTAACGCCATCGCTGCCTTCGCTGTGGCGGCTCTGAGCTTCCGCTTGAGCTTCAGCTTTGGGTTTCTGACCAGGTAACAAAGGATCGCTGTCGCCATACCAGAGACCAGGAACGCTGCCATTAGGTATGTCAATATCGACGTCTTCCCCCTCTTTGTGAGCATGAGACTCCGTGTTACCCAGCTGATTTATCTGTATTGGGTTTATCGGATTGGCCCCCAAGGAGCTAGCACCTGTGTGCTCGCTTGCGGGCGCTTTAGTATCCGCGGTAGCAGCTGCAACTACATTTGCACTCACATCACCAGTACTGACTGACTTGCGCGCATTAAGTTCACGCACGGCTTCCTCGATACGTTGCGCACGGGCACGCTGCTCTGGGTTATCACTCATCAGCGTCAGCGTGTCAGCAATCCTGGGGCCTGAGCCCATATTGACCGGACGCTGCGAGTTTTGCGAATAACGTGGACCTGAGGTCACGGCCGCACCAACCGCACCGGCGACGTTTCCCACACCGCTTCCCACACCCTTAGCTGCAGCCCCAACCTCACTTGCTCCTTTATGCGCAAGCCGAAGAGGGTTTAGCACTTTAAAAGCACTCTCAGAATGTGTGGAACCTGCACCATGACTACTGAAGGTGCGTAGCGAGGGCTCGCGACTTTCCGCGTTGCTGCCGGATCGGCGCTCAAAAATACGAGCATCTGGTGTCTTCTCAATGCTACCGCGCTCAGATATGGGCAGCTCAGAGCTGTGCCGATCAGAGCTATGACGCTCAGAGCTATGGTTCCCCCGCGGGTGCAGAGCATGCGCAAAGTCGAAATGCTCATCGTGTCGAGCATGCGGGTCTGACTCGGTAGTAATCAAAGAATGTTTCTTGAGTTTCTTAGAGAAGCTTTTGAGGGACTTGTACGCCGCACTCAGGTCGTGATTCTTTTCCTCCTCTTTAGCCATTGCGGAAGCGTACTCTCGAGGTGCATTGCGTCAGCAGCGCCTTTAATTACTATGGTAATCAGCAGTAAGGGTAAGGAGCCAGCAAGTGCTGGTCCTCGATACACGCGTCAGCCAACGCTGAAAGAGCAGGCCCACATTTATCCACACTTATAGTTGGCGTTTCCTCGAGCAGCACATTCTTTACCTTGCTATGGCGGGATGCGGCACAAGGCTGCCTTTCATTTAGGTCTGAGCTTCGTGCTTATGTGCAACGCGCATGACTCGAAAATTACTTACTTCTGCAGGTGTCTGCACCCACTTCTATATATAGTACCAGGACTGCATTTCTAGAATATCGGACGCATGTCGAATCCAGGGACTAAATCACGACTGATACTCGGGAGAGGTGCAGGTCGGGTCTTTTTGCCAGCTCTACGCTTCTCCGGAGCGCGCCAGCCGTCACTAGTCAGTTTAGGGATACTTGCGCGCGGCACCACTGTTATATAGGGCAAGGTCAAGCATATCGTACAACCTGCTATGATAAGTATGTCCGATATGGTCAAAGAACCTGCGACGGTGCAGCTGCAGCTGAAATAGATCGTTTTAAGTCACGAAGGTGTAAAAGTTCTGTGATTTTTTCCCGTGGCGTAGTGAGCGGGTAACAGAAAGCTTATCACCACAAAATAGTAGCACTCAAAGTAATATTCTATGGAAAAATTACACGTGGTTTCCTGCTAGGTTCCATGAGTAGTGAGTTCTACGCGTTTGTATCGTGGCATACTGGCCACGAATATTACGGTCACATGCGTGCTGAACCCAAACCTGGAATCATCAAAAGAATGGGCGATGGTGAGAGGGAAAGCTCGGTAGATGTGGTGGTGCGCGTGCGTCCCCTGAATCGTTTTGAGAACAGACAGGGAGCCAGGAAATTGTGCGAATACAAGACAGTGAATGAAGTGCTCTGTGGAAGCCAGTCCTTTACCTTTGACCGCGTGTTTGGCACCGGCGCCACTCAGCGCGAGGTCTTCTACGGTAAAATCAATTCTGTGATTGACAGATTTTTAGTCGACGGTCGCAATGCAACCGTCATGGCATACGGCCAGACATCTTCTGGGAAATCGTTCACTATGACTGGTGAGGAAGGGCCAAAAACTGGAATCATTCCACGAGCAGTATCGCGGATTACAGCGTATTATCGGGGAAGAATCTCCGTGTCATACGTTGAGATATATCTGGAGAAGGTTTATGACCTATTTGGTGAAAGGCGCTTGTTGAGCATTTCTGGAGATGGCGCGATGCCGACCGCGACGGTTCTACACTTTCATAATGATAGCAATCGTGCCTCGTGGGGGATTTCCTCGGAAGCTGGTGACACCACGGGAAGGATATTGGAAGCGTTACGAAATGCAGCCGCTCTTAGAAGCACTGGTGCGACTAAAATGAACCAGACTTCTAGCCGCAGTCACAGCATTGTAACGTTGTCACTCGACGACGTAGTGAGCCAACCGAAGCTTACTCTCATCGACTTAGCAGGGTCTGAAACTATTCGCAAAAGCGGTGCGGCGGGCAACGCGCTCAAAGAGGCTGCCAGCATCAACAAGAGCTTGAGCAACCTTTCGCTAGTTCTCAACGCTTTTAGTAAACCTGTCGCCAAGCGCCATATTCCATTTCGGGAGTCTAAGCTTACTCAAATGCTTCAGCGATCTCTAACCGCGGACTCAAAAGTATGCTTGATCATCACTTGTTCGCCAGCACCAGAGCATAAGTGTGAAACTCTTAACTCATTGCGTTTCGGCGAGCGCGCCAAGCATATACAGATGGAACCAGGGTCGTTGCACAATGATCGCCTGAGACGCGAGCTTCTGGACTGGAGTGTAAGACTCGACGCTGAGATAACCCATTGGATCTTGCACGGCGCAACAAAACCGCACCAGTGGCTGAGTTTACAAAATTTCCCTTTAAAAAATGCAAGTTGCTCGTGGATGTCGATGCCTGACCCCATGTATTCAGACCCGGATCTAGGTGCCGTAGAAGGACACCGCGTCTCTGCCAGCCTATTGGACGCGGAAAGGAGAATTCTAGAATGTCAGAATCGCCAAAGAGTTCTTGCAGCAGAGCGAGATAGAATCAAACCCCAGATTAGGTTGCTTGATAGAACAACCAATCGCAGGTCTCCCGAACCCCTGGAGTGGCGGCTTCAATCTAGTGATGGGCAATTCAAAGACTCGGGATCGAGACTGAAAAGAAAAAGCTGAAATCAAAGATAAACGTACGCATTACAGCCATGTGTCCATTGAGTTTGGCTCGCTGTTGAGTGTATCTTTTATTGAGTGATTAACTGTTTCCGCTCGATAGCCCCTACTAAGTGATAGCCGAGCGCGGATGCTTTCCGTGCTTGTCGAGGCGATACAGAGTGAGACTACCTCCTGTCTAGCGTTATACAACATGGCTACGATCCATAATCAGCTTTGAAGGTTCTGAGCTGACCTCAGTAGCTGCTTCGCGATCACGTCGGCGGGCAGTTGAAGCCCGAGACCGAGCGATCGATAAGCGACTAGCTGACGTCTCAGATCGAGGGAGCCAGAGCTGGGCGTGACGAGTGATCCTCTCCTGCTCCTCGTCGCGACGTGTCAACTCTTCAGCATTCAGAATCACGGCTCTGTCGATTCTGTATGGCAGAGACCTGTGACGACTCCTTATCATCAGGATAGACACGATCAACTTTCCCAGCTTCGTAAAACAACCAGAAGTGGAGACGTTGCCATATCCAAGAGAAAATCCAACAGTACCATGGGCAGACATAATCTCATAGATGATGGCGAAGAGCGTAACTTCCCCACGAGAAATCGGTCCAACTTCCGTGATGGCCAAAAAGAAGAATGAGAGCACCAAAGAGTATGCATCCATCGAGAACTGACGCCGAAAAAGCTCCCCAAGGGCACGCGGGTGTTTGTCCTCATTATCTGCGTTCTTTTCGTCCAAACTCTGCGCCTCATACACATTTGAAATACGCACCGCCATCGTCGCCGGATAGATCGCCAGGTACATGCTAATTGCATTGAGCACTTGCATCGCGGGATGCTGAACCGCGACATTGATTATAGCTAGACCTGTGCAGCGCGTATTAGCCGACTGACTCCACGCTGCCAGAAATCTTCTATCAGCATGTTCGTAGGGGACAGGATTATAACTTCCCCTGTTCAGCAACATGAAGAACGCGATCTCAACCGTATGAAAGCAGAACAATGTAAATGCCAGCCAACGAGTTCCTTTGCTGGGAAGCAAATACAAGTAGCATCTTCGTGGATGATCGAGCAAAAAACCAAGCGTTTCACGAGTGCGACCGAATCTGGGACTCAGTTTGAACACAACCCAGATGTACAGACGAAGCATTATGGGAATGCATGAGCCTCCAACCAAGGACACGAACGAGATAACCAGCGGGAGGTATGCAGTATCCCAAAATAAAGCTATGGAGCTTGGAAGCACACAAAGTCCAGCATTTTCGAAAGCAAACAGAACTGTTGTGGTGGCGAAGAGCACGGGAGAGACACCGTTGGACTCAATTTGGTCGTAGTAATACTTCCGCTTATAGCACCAGGGGATGAGAAACAAGAAACCAAGGCCGATGGTCGCAAAAATATGGAAAAGGATGAAATATGGCAACAACCTCAGTGCACGGTACTCCAAACCTCCCAGTTCCTCTTTTTGTGCTTGACTCAGACCGACGAAAGCAGAATTATGTCCGACTGTAGGTGTCCACGAAAGATAATTCGAAGTCATCGAATGCGCATAAGATAGTTGATAGGATTCAGACCTCGCGTGCTCACGCAACAAGGTATTCGTGCGACTTAGGGGTTTCCGGCCTGGTCTGGTGCCGCTACCACCATCATGGTCGAACACGGAACCCGAGTCCTCAACCTCCTTGGGAGACTTTATTACAAGTGCCGGACCAGGTACCTCGAGGTCATCAGGATCGTACTGCCGACGCATAATACTCAGAGATTTGAACATATCTGAGGGATTGATGTGCCCCTGCCCCGAAGGTTTTACTGGCAAATCGTCAAACTTGATTTTATTGCCATCTTGGCTAGCTTTTCCGTATCCATTCGGTTGTTCCGCCTCAACATTGCTAGGAATTAGAGTCAGTTTTTCATTGATGCCCGCGGTGTTTGTCTTGGTCACTTGATCCGGGTCCCGTTCGTCTTCCTCGTCTTCTGCGTGCGGTCGCCTGCGGGACTGGGCCATTGTGTAGCGTGCAAGGGTCTCAGATCTACGAGCCCTAGAGTAATCCTTACTGGTCTGCTCGATGTCCCTGAATTTTCGCCGATAAAGGTGCAGCCTGTATAACACTAGGCCAAGGGAACAGACAAGAGGATGTCCAAGCATCGGTATGATTGCGTAGGCGAGTTGCTGGTAAGTCTTCTGGGTGTTGAGCGTGATTGTGGCAAGACCTGTTAGCGAGACCCCGCTAGCTGAGACAAATAAAGCGTCAATGTAGGCGACATTGTGCTCAGGGTACACAATCCAGGTTAACAGGAGGCACAGAAACACAATGTAGCAAAAGTGGATCCCCAGATAGCTCGTGAAAAAAGTGACCGCGAAATCTTTTCCGTGCCCGTACAGTCTATGAGCCACGATACTCGCGCGTTGCTTCACGCCACGGAAACCACTGTCGACTTCTCGGTTACTAAAGTTGAAGAGGCTAGCTGTGCTTGAGGAACGAACGCTCATAGATTACAAGATTGACTGAAGCTAGCAGCAAGAGATAAAATAAATACACGGAGGCTGCGGGGTTTTAATCTAAATCACTAGACACAGTCCCAACCCGCATCAGCTGACAGGAAGAAAATGCTCGGATTAAGAACTCAATGAGTCTGGATCAGGACCTGTAAGCATTAGGCGCCGAAGGGAATGGGGATCGGATGTGCCAGTCCTCCAATACACACCTCGAAATACTATTAGTAATACAGTATCGCTTTATATAACCCGCATACAATGTAGAATTATCTCAGCGCCGGCGAGGTGATTTGTCGTGTCGGCGCGGAGATCCACTGGAGACGTGGCGTCATGCGGGTCCGTTTGATGGCGCCTATGAACATGCAATGCATTATTTGTCGTCAACATATATTTAAGAATACCAAGTTTAATGCCAAGAAGGAGAGAACGGGGCGAAATTATCTTGGTACGCCAATTTTCTTATTTTCGATTATATGCCCTTCGTGTGGATCGCCGATGGAATTCGAAACCGATCCTCAAGCACATGGGTACAGGATCTTATTAGGGAGTCTAGAGCATGACACGTCATTATCTGACGAGTGGGTGGAGGATAGTAATCAGACTGGTAGAGCTACGGAAACACGTGCTAGTAACAGGAATATCAGTGGCATTACGAAACAGCTTCCTCGCGTAAAACCAAGACGATTCTCCAATGTGGATTAAGTGCCCAATGGTTGATGCAGGGACTATCAATGTACTAATCCTTATTTTTAATTCGCTATTAATAATCACACTCTAAACACAGTGCGCTAAGATTCTAATAGCGCGAGCTCTCTATTAATGAATTGTCGCCCCAATGGTGTATACCAAGGGCATATGAAATGTAGTGAATGTGCTCTCATGAGTGATCTGTAATATACTTTAAGAATTTGGTACGAAGTTGCTATTTTCTCAGCGGTTTCGCGGATTGAGTCAGATCGCGCTACCGATCCGAATGGTATTCAGTTTTGATCATTATCGCCCAGCTGGCGTTCTATTTTAGCGTACGTGTAGAAGATTAACAGAAAAACCCCGTGCAGGTGCTGGTCAAGCATGATCGTTCGAAGTCTGATTCTGTTTTTTTATAGCTTACACGTCGGGGGGAGGAGTTCAACGTTTCATTTGCGCGAAAGCTCAAAAGGAAGGGAGCCACCTGCTAGGGATTTGAAGACATAGTGTTACGCCTTCGGACACTGGAAAACGCTGTGCTGAGGCTCGGCAACCGAGACGACGATGTAACGGTTCTGGGATACCAAACATGCGTGTTGCGCAACCGGTTTTCCTGCTCTTTGTCACGTCTATTCATCTCCTTTCCACGCAAGATAACAGCACGGTCAATACTGTATGGCATGCCTCTGTGAGCACTCCTGATGATCAAAATAATCATGATCAGCTTTCCTAGAGTACTGAACCCTGCCGATGTTGAAGCGTCACCATAACCTAACGAGAAGCCAACGGTACCGTGCGCAGAGATGACCTCGAATATGATCTCGAACAATGTGAACTTCTGTCGCGAGATAGCCCCTCCCTCGGTGATGGACACAAAAAACAAACTTAGCGTAAGAGACCACGCGTCGAGCGAAAATTGTCGCCGGAGCAACTCGACAAGCGTGCCGGGACTTTCATCCTCTTCATCGTAGTCATCGCCATCTTCGCTGACCCCGTCACCCGGGAGCTTCTTGGACTTTTCTGTCTCTGGTTTGAAACGGCCTAAACTTTGATCCTCATAGACGTTCGACTTTCGAATCGTCATAGCCTGAGGATAAATGGCGAGATACATGGACACCACGTTCAGAATCAGCATAGCCGGATGCTGCGTGGTTAAATCAATAATGGACAGCCCAGTGGTTCTTGTCATTGCCGATTGGAAAAAAGCAGCCAAAAAACGACGATCAGCGTGCTCATACGGTACAGGATTGTGACTGCCTCTGTTCAGAATCATGAAAAATGAGATCTCAGTGAGATGAAACGCGAAGAGAGTGAGGGCCAGCCACCACGTTGTTGTGCTTGGAAACAGATAAAGGTAGCAACGGCGTGGATGATCCAATAGGAACCCTAAGGTTTCCCTTGTTCGCCCAAACCTCGGGCTCAGATGGAAGACGGTCCAGATGTAAAATCTTAGCATCAAGGGTACAAGCGCACCACCCAACATCGCAACAAAAGACATCACGAGAGGAAGATAGGCGGTGTCCCAGAACGGGGCCATCGACGACGGCAACACACAGAGACCATTATTATTGAAAGCAAATAAAACCGTGGTCATTCCAAACAGCACCGGCGAAACGCCATTTGACCTGATGATCTCGTCATATGTTTTTCGAGCATAGACCCACGGAACTGTGAACAAGAAACCGAGCGCAATTATCGTCACAAAGTGAAATAGAATGAAAAATCTCAAGACACGGAGTGCCCTGTATTCGATGCCTCCGAGTTCCTCCTTTTGCTCCTTCGTGAGGTTTACAAATGCAGAGTTGCGTCCTACTGTGGGTGCCCAGGAAAGGTAGTTGGTGGTCATTGAGTGACTCCTGTCTATTGGTGCAAGAGTTCGGGGATCCACACTCCCAGTACCCGAAGACGGCATGTTGGACAGTGTAGACATACGACGAAAGTGACGGGGCCGGTGGTGTCCAACCCCATCGTCCTCCACCACAGCACTATGAATACCACGCTTCTCGTCAGCTTCAATATCTCGCGGCGATTTAATGACTAGTGCGGGTCCGTCTTGCTCATCGACTTCAGAAGTTTGATAACGACTCCGCATCATGTTGAGAGATCGAAACATTTCACGAGGATCATGGGTTCGAGGATCCGCCGAGCTAGGCTTGGGGAGATCTCCGAAGCGAATTTTGTTTTCGTCCTCTGTATTGGCTTCAGCGGCGCCCTGGTTATGAGTCTCCTTCGGATTGGATAATGTACGCCGCAGCTCGGTTGAGCTTATTGTTGAAACGAGGTTTGGCATACTATTCTCCAACTTCGAGGAGTTCTCGCTCGACTCCGATTCCGAGTTCTTAGCAGCAGGGGATTCAAAAGCAATGTGCTGACCTGGACGAGGCAAAACATGAGTAGATACGACATCACTAGTCACCGATCCGTTATCACCCTTTTCTCCATTAAGAGATGCTGCACTGCTTACAGAGATGGCAGAACCATGGCGCACCCTTGGGGCCCGGAAGTGCCTTTCTGAGCTTAAAGCGCTATAAAAGCGCTTCAATGGACCAGGTGTCTCTCTGCGCCCGTTCAGGTCCGCATCAACTGTTCTCCCTGATGGTGAATCTCTTGCATCGCGATCGCGGAACTTACTGGCCTCATACTGAGAGTAAGTAATGGCACGTCGCATCTTAGACTGCGTTTTACTCAGACTCTCAATATCTTCAAACTTTTTCCGAAACAAATGCAACCTGTAATACACCAGGGCCGATGACGTAGTTAAAGGGTGTGCAAGGAGCGGCATTATTGCCAGGAAGATCTGTTGGTAAGTTTTGAGCTGGTTCAGAGCTACAGTATTGAGGCCGCAAAGTGCCATCGAACTGGTAGCTTGGAATAAAGCGTCAATGTAGCGCATATTTCGTTGTGGATAAAGAATCCAAGAAAGCAGCAGTGACATAAAGGTGAGGTAGAAGAAATGAATCCCAACGAAGCTTGTGGCAAAGGATTTAATTCGCTGCTTTGTGCGATGGCCTATTCGTCTTCGCAAGACGTGGATGCGCTGTTTAAATCCCCTCCACCCCTCATCGAACTCATGATTAGTGAGGTCAAAAAGGCCAACTTTACTGTTGACTGTAGCGGTCCGGTGGACAGTCATTGCGCAGAGCTTCACCTGCCCAAGGTGATTGTCGAACCAGGGTCCACCAGGATCGTTTTGTAGTCGACTTCAGGCAGAAACTTCAAGAATACTCCTAGCCCATTGCCATGACTAATGTAAGCACGCGGAAAATCACGTATTACTGCTGAGAACCGTATATACTCTGCTTTGGCCATATGATACATGAGATGAAACTGACGTCGACATCCGGCCCACAGCTGTCTCTAGTGCCAGGTGTGAGACTGCAAAGTTGTTGGAGGACGTTGTTGAGTTTCAGCAGCCAGTATTATATAACGTAAAAGCACCCGTATTTGGGAAGACGCTTTCAGAAGACGCGCGGGGGTCTAGGCGGGTAACGGCGAGTCGACAGTAGAGGGGGGCACGTATGCGACAGGGAACTTACCGTCGACTCGGAGTCATAGGTGTAGCCCCAGATCGGTCAAAGATACGCATATGTGAGTTTTCATACTGCATACATAGAGCCTAGAAGGCAATATGTGGGCCATATACGCACGGGCGCACATCCCGGGTAGTCACAGTTCAAGTTACGAAAGAGCGCCACGCTCGTGATTATATATGCGTGTTATGGGGTGTCTTAAATAAAAATGGCTAGGAAGTGCACCTTCACCTCTAGCTTCAGCTGCCACGATATACCAAATCAGGGATATCAAAGTGGAAGAAACATTGATTTGTGTCAACAATGGGGACGTTGGCAGCACCGCGTTTCTCATTATTCTCCGACCTCAGTACGACAGGCTCAAGTGGCTCATCTGTTTGAAGACCAAGCTGGACTTGTTCTGGAGAGATTTGAGCCTCCAGGTCGTTATCGACGCGATGCAGACTGTCATCATCAACAGGCGCCGTTTCGATCAGTCTGTCTGAAAACTCGGTGCGTGTAGCTCGAGTCCCACCAAAACCTCCATTCGTTAAAGCTCTTCGTGTCCATTCCGAAAGTATTCCCGCGAAATGAAATTCCACGGGGACATTTGCGTATTTGGTGATCTCTTGGTGACAATCCCAAAGTACCTGCGTCGCGGTCAAATCCACATGCGGGGAGCAGGACATATCATAGACGATTGCGCGCAAGATAGGTCTTTTATCCTCTTCCAGGGGAGGTTTGTATTTCCGTGGACCCACCTCATTCCAAGGTCTGTCGCCAAGTTTCTGATGCTTTAGAGCTTCATAGTCAATATTACGCCTGGTGTTGGCACGAACATATTCAACTATTCGATCCGTTTGCCAGGAGACATTTTGATAGGTCAACGATTCACGAAAGCGATAGACCAGTATGCCTGGGGGAGGCGGAACGACTCGTATGCCTGGATGCACGTTGTCAAGAGATAAAGGCCACCACTTGACTTTAGTTTGGCTATCATCCAAAATCAAAGGTCTTGTGGCCTGCTTCTCCGGTTCCCCAGGGCCGGACGGTGCCACGGTCGCGTCGAACGACTCCACATCAGCATGCGTTGCACCGGAATAATCTTCTTCGTCATTGTTGTCACTCTTTCTCGAACCACCCAACTTGCCCTGCCACTTGCGAGCAGTAGCCAAAGGCCTAGCGATGAAACTCGGTAGATCCTTATTTGCCGCGTTAGCATCGTTAAGCTCAGGAGGGAGCGATACAACGTGACGCTGGTACTGGACTTTTCCAAGAAACTCGCCGAGAGGAAAGGTTTGTTTCAGCAGTAGGTTGACAAGAGAGGCCGCGACGCTAAAGTAAATGCCAGCCTCCAGCGTGACAAATACGCAAAGGATAACATCAACAAAAAAGATGAGAAACTCAACAGGCGCCACCTTGTAAAACTTCAGCGTCGACTTATAGCTTGCCACGAGATCACCAACTGCATGAATGATGATCGCAGACAACGCGGCATTAGAGATGTAGTAAAACGCATCAGTGAGGGCGTAAATGGCCACCAAGACGCAAATACCTGTGAAAATGCCAGCCAAAGGTGTACGCACTCCGCATTTGCTCTTCAATGCTGTGCGACTAAACGACCCTGTGTTAGGATAGGCCTCAAAGAAATGCCCGACACAGTTGGCGATACCAATAGCAATAAGCTCCTGGTCTGGGTTAACGCGGTATTCATTGATACGGCCAAAAGACTTCGAAATGGCGATGTGCTCAAGGACGAGCACAACAGTCGCAATTGGAAGCTCGGTACCGAGTGCAGCTGCAATTTTAGGGTCGACCGTGTGGACACCAACGTCTTTGAGTCCGCGCGGAACAGTCTTGATCATTGAGATATCGGTCTTTCCGTAGATCCTGTAACAGCCCCAAGAAATCAGAGTCGAGAAAATGATGATAAAAGCTGAGCGCAGAGTGTTCAAGTAGAACCACACCCACTTCCGGCGTTTGTCTCTCTTCTCGAGGTATCCAAAGCCATACTTCATCGCGTATAAGAGAAACAAGCAGACAACACCGAAGGCGGCATTAATGTTACTCTGGTGCAAATGCTTCAAGGTATTGATGACCACAAGGTACGAAGCAGCCTTTGTATCGAACAGGCTGTTGATTCCCATAAGCGACGGAACTTGACCCACGGCAATGGTGAACGCAGAACCCGTCATAAAGCCCATCACTGCAGGCATTGGGATATACTCGAGCAAGAATCCCAGACGCAGAATCCCCATACCAAGCGTGATGCCGCCACACAATAAGGAGAGCACGCCGGCAATAATTGGAAGATCTGCATCAGTCAGGCCTTTAACATTTTTCAACACCCTATGTGTGATCGTATAAGTTTCAGCAGACATGACTGCCACCGGACCAATACTGACATCCTTACTTGTAGCAAACAAGCAATACAGCATAACTCCAATAAAACTCGAGTACAGCCCATACTGCACAGGTAAACCAGCAATCTTGGCATAAGACATACCCTGGGGGACCACGACAACGCCGACAGTGATGCCGGCAATGAGATCACCATACAACCATTTCAAATTGTATCTGTAGATCCATGTCAGGATCGGAAATAAAGAAATCAAGTAGTGCTTGACCCGTTGCGGAAAATTATGAAAATACCACTGGACAGGCTCTTTAATGCTGACCAAAGGCTGCTCGAATTCCCACTCATATTCCTGCGCGTAGCCAGGGATCTCCTCGCTGCTTCTCCACGAATCTGTATCATCAGGACCTATGCTCGCGGTTGCGGTCACTTGTGCTACCTTCTTGATGCCTGAGCCTCGGTACTGCTCATAGGTTGAATCAGAGGAAGACATCGGTTGATTAAGCGACCGAATGAAATCTTGTCGTCAACCAAACGTAAAGGTATGGCTGCTGGCGCTGGGTTTTATAGAATACGAGAGTGCAAAGCTTTTCCCAATCACGCAATTGCACACATGCATATCATGCACAACAGCACATTCATGTGACATTGCACCATACCTAATACTGGGGTACGTACACCGCGGTTATCTCAAAAGTGCATCTCGACTATCACTCATCCCCAGCGTATATTTTCTCCCAGTTTGCACCCTTGAGAAATAGCGTATTTCCTTACGCATTTCTCTCTAAGAGATTGGTGCACCTTAATGGTCTACGTGGCCAAGAAGCACTGACATGATCTGCTAAAAATGCGGCACGATTGCACGAAACTGTAGCACTGTTGCATCCACTTAGATGGCAACCTGATTCACGCATCGATGTCAGTGTACGAAAAATCACTTCTACTTTACGCTATACCTGCGTCTGCTGATAACATGCATGATTTATCAGCATAAAAACGTTACCCCAGGCAGCTATTTTGATAATGCGGGTCGTTTCTGTGCATCTTGCGTCAGGTCATGGACCGATACGACATTGCGAAGCAAGTGAGTCATGGTGCTCGAAATCGACAGAGAGGAGCGTGCAAAAAAACTTACGGAGGCAAGACAATGCTGTGATAATAGATTGCTATAGGATTGCTACTACCTCCGAACGGATTCATCAACTCTCAATAAGAGCCTCAGTATAGCGGCCAGGTGTCCGCTTCGCTAGAGCTCATTGGCTGGAGTGAGATAGATTGCGCCCCAATTGATTACAAATTTTGATTATGCAGTCACGACTCGTAGTGGTGAAAACAACGCGAAAATATTAGACTCTGTTGTTCTATCCAGCCAGTTCGGAGTAGTAAGTAAATGATGAACAGTTTCATACACAGACCTGTTCTGAACACATTTGTGGATAAAATGAAAGTGAACCTGAGCTAACTGTATCAGATCTTATGGCTACCTGCGCCCAAACGTAATTTTTACAGCAGCCAATGCGGTTACATTATATGTGTTAATCCGTAGCCTTGCACGAAGGCATGTGGCTGAGAGCCTTAGATGTAAATCTCGCGAAATAGATTTTTCTTGTTCTTACTGACCGCGGAGCACTTTGGATGCGGGCATGCCTTGTTTCTTTTCAACCTCTGCAACTGAAAAGTGCACCGCCCGCAGTACACGTGCCCACAGCCACGAGCGAAGACTCTTTGTGAACTGTCCTCACCTTTTGTGGCAACGCCTAGCTCCTGTTCGCATCGAATACACACTAGGATTTCACCCCCGGACACATTGCGAGTGAAACCATCGCTAGCGGGCCCTGCTTCAGGAGGGAGTTTTAAAAGACCAGGATCCATTGAGGAGGGCGTATAAACAGAATCCAGACTATGCTGGAGAGCTCTGCGATATATCTCGTCTTCGAGTCGCTGTCCCGGGTGACTCAGGAGATTCAACAGAGGAGCCACATCTCGCTCTATAGGGCCACCCAACCAATGCATATGAGGCTCACGATCTAGAGCTTCCGAGCCAGCTGATGTGAAAATCCGGCCGAAAACAGAGGCCAACTCCGTGGCTCCGGGCATGCGTAAGTACGGATGCAAAGCGTGCGGGCTCTGTACTCCAGCTCTTTGGACTCGTGGCGAGCGCGGCAATTGCACCGGTTTTCCTACAAGATGTTGTTGTCTTATGCGTTCCAATTTTTCCTGTGCCGACAACTTGTTCTGCTGGGTGACATCGTACCCAATTCCGTCGCCAATGAGAAGATTTGCCTTCCTGAACCGTGTCGTTGATTGTGAGCGGGGCGGTCGCACTGTGACTTCAGTAATTTCGAAGCCGTCGGCGCTTCTGTGAGCTGTTGTCGAACCAAGTCTGCGACGCTTAGGTACCCGGAGACGCGTATTGAGTGGCTGTGCCAAA
Source organism: Starmerella davenportii (assembly GCA_030579095.1). Lineage (NCBI taxonomy): Eukaryota > Fungi > Ascomycota > Dipodascomycetes > Dipodascales > Trichomonascaceae > Starmerella > Starmerella davenportii. Next base: position 162,587 of record JAKUAD010000015.1, read on the forward strand.
GGATTTTCTGGTAGTTCATCCCCCGTAAGATCTATCACATCCCTCTGTTGCGGTTCATCTTCGCTCATTGCAATGATATATAGGTGCGCCGCTCTTCTATTCGTTATGTTCTGGTTTGCATATATTATTACTCAGCGTGAGTTTCTCGCATGGGAGCTAGCGTGTACATTTGTAGCGCCATCTGCTTAATAACGGGTTCCTGGACCTCTGCTATTCGCTTAGCAGGTTTCAAGTCGAAGCTGGGGGGAACAACGACAGTCGCGAAACCAATGCTGATGATGGTTTGATCAACAGTTCTGTAGTCTCACCAGCAGAATACCGGCACTGAGGCATGGCTTGGAGTCTTTTGAAGTAAGGATTTCTGCCTATACAGCTGTGTGATTTAATATAGTACCTCGACGGGTGGCTTCTGCGTGCATGCAGCAGGTGTCTCGTTCTAAAGGAAATTCGAGACGTTAGCAGGCATAGGCTTAATTTTGACTGAGTAAAAGGCCTGTAGCGCAGCAAATTCATCCTGATCCTCCGCGGTGACGAAATTAATTGCGACGCCCTTCCGTCCGAATCGCGCGGACCTGCCAATGCGATGCAAGTAGTTCTCTTTGTTGATTGGAATATCGTAATTGATTACGACGCTCACTTGCTGAACATCAATACCGCGTGCCCACACATCAGTGCTGATCAAAACTCGAGCACTACCTGTCCTGAATTCCTCCATTACCTTATCACGTTCCTTCTGCATTAGCTCGCCATGCATACTGACAACCGCGAAGCCTGCGCGTCGCATGTTGCGAGATAACCAGTCGACTTTTGAGCGTTTGTTACAAAATATCACCGATTGTGAAATCGTCAATGTATCGTATAGATCGCTCAAAGTATCAAACTTCCACTTCTCGTCCTGCACGTCGATGTAAAATTGATGCAGCTGCTTAAGGGATAATCTTTCGCGTTTTACTAGTATCTTGACAGGATCAGTCAGAAACTTACGAGAAAGCTCCACAACTTCAGGTGACAGCGTGGCTGAGACAATCACCACTTGGGATGAGGGCGGAAGCAGTTTGTAAATCTCAGTTATATCCTTCATAAATCCCTGCTCCAGAAGCGAGTCCGCCTCATCCAACACCAAAACCCGAACTCGACGCAGATTTACTAATTGCCTCCTGATCATATCTTTTACACGCCCGGGTGTCCCTGAGATCACTTGTGCGCCTCCCGAAGTAACCTGCTTGGTGTCATCTTTGACACTCCGTCCACCAACGCATGCAGCAACACGCACACACATAAAGTCACCTAGCGCCTGCACCACTTTTTGGATTTGCACCGCAAGCTCTCTAGTTGGACTGAGAACCAGAGCTTGAACGTCGTTGCGCTTCGGCTCGATGCTCTGCAGAAGTCCTATCGCAAAGGTTGCGGTTTTCCCTGTGCCTGACTGCGCCTGCGCGATCGTATCCCGGCCAGTTATGATTTGCGTAATAGCTCGTGCTTGGATAGCCGACGGCAGTGTGAATCCATATTGGTAAATTCCGCGGAGCAGATTTGGATCGAGATTCATCTGCTCAAAAGACTGCACGACAGGAACCTTGTCTGAGACTGAGAGCTCTGCTGCAGTCAAATCAGACAACATTTGTACACGACTAAAAACAATTCTCTATTGGCTGGGAGGTCCTGGGCCAAATGAGATGAACACAAAAATTTACCCGATTCTTGTGTTATTTAGTCAACTGTTTCACTGGGGTACGGGGATTCGACTCAGCTTACTGAGGTGAGCTCAGGCTCCAGTGTGGGCGCTTCGGACTCGACCAGTACTTCACGGCTCCGTCATGCTAGGCCTTGACGTAGGATCTCAATGCGCATGTCGTAATCACAGGTGAACTGAGGCGCTCGGAAGAACCTGCTTTGTTGGGTATCGATTTCAAGGTTAGGTTCAAATCGGGTTCAGGTTTCTGGAACCCCATCAGGAGGGTCACTACTCTTCTCACGATTGGCACAGCTGACTCTGTGGGTAACAAGAACGATGGTGTGGATTGTAATACTTCTAATCATCGTGGCATTCTACGTTTATGTAGAGTACACTCCTAAAGATGTCGATCCAGAATTTTTGACGAGCCAGGCATCGTTTTCTGCCACGCGAGTATCAGGAGAGACTGCAGTGTACCGTTCGTTGGTAAATGAACACGGGCGTGGACTTTTGGGCAGTGCACCTCCTCTGAGCAAGTTTACATTGAGCCACCTGTGGAGCGATTTAGCCCGGTTCCGGATTACCCATGTGAATCAGACGGGGTTTTTGCATGATGTTAAAGACTTCAAACGGTTGGTAAAGGCCATACAGCGCAGCATCGCCACTCTAGCTCCTGGTTCGCGTGTACCTATCTCTTTCGGTACTTCAGTCGAGGGGCTGGCTGCGTTTATGGCTATAACCCTGAGTGGACGCATTCCGGTTCTGCTAAAGTCGCATACGCACGGCGACCATGACGATGAAGAGCAAGCTGTTGTCTCCGAGAATGAATTTCAGTTCGGCAAGGGATCCACTGGCATCAAAATTCACATGCCGGATTGCGAGCCAGAACTAATTCCATTGTTTAGTGATGCAGTCGAAGACGAGGAGGAGCCTGAAGTAGTGAGTTTGGGCGGCGGGACCGCATTGATCTCGAATGACACTTCAATCAGTGAAGTGGATCTTGGCGTGAGTATAGCAGCGCAATTAACTGCTTTGGGCGCCCAACACCGATGGTCGGCCAAGGACACAGTTTTCATGGCGCCGGGCTCGATGACGGTGAGCACGATCGTGCACATGTTGACTGCCCTCAGTTCAGGCGCCTCGCTTCTTTTTGCAGAAACCTGCCCAACTTTGTCTGCAGCCACTATTTTGAGTACCGCAAAGCCAACTATTATGATCAGTGACGATGTTAGCATGCGCACGCTTAGCAAGATTGCTGACGACTTCAGAGTTTTTGAGTGGGCCCGCTACGGCCTCCTTCGTCTGCGTCTAGCTAAGGGCAAGCTTGGACCACGCGGTATGGTTCCGGGATTTTCCTCCTTACGCCTCGTGCACTCTGCCACAGGCCCTGATCCGTACCAATGGCTTTCCAACAGCGAAGCTGCGAGCTTAAGAGTCCTTACTGGCGTTCAGCTCCTCCATGTATACACACCGGACTCAGGTCTCCCAGTGTCGCAAACCTCAATCGGAGATTATCGTTCCGGGAAACTTCCAGGTGTTAACATGGGACCACCGCTTCCAGGGCTCGAGATCAAGATGCACGGTGGTGACCTTCTCGTCCGGGCCGCCAATCATGAAAAATTCGACAAAATCAGCAATCAGTGTTCAGAGGCAGCAAAGCTCGGAAGCGATGGATGTCTGTACGTTCCGGAAAAGCGACACGATTTCTCTAACTACTACTACTACACTGGTGAGCTAAAGTGACACACCAACGCAAGTGACGTCCGCAGTATAGATACCATTTACATTGCACGTTATGAGCAAACCGCTTCGTAGGGAGGCATCTTCGCACGATGCTACAAATTAACTCGCCCGGGTCTTGTTTGACGTAAAAACTCGTATGAGTGCTGAGTACTTGGCCGCGAGCCAGGGTGCGGCAGCGAAGGACAAAAATAGCCTAAGCGGCACAAGCATCTTCACCACCGCATACGCCACTACCCCCTGGGCTATAAATTTTGGGCTGGACTCAGGCAACCAGGAGTAGCGATCAGACAGCTTGCGAATGAAAGCACTACTCTGCTCGAGGGCCGACTCAGGAACCATCGGAACGTAGTCCAAGTAATAAAGTCCACCCCAGATCGCGGCCAAGGGCACGATGGCGCTTATTTCATGAAGCACAAGAAACGCAGCAATGTGGGTAGTCGGTGCCTGCCTTACTTTTTCAGCGTAGTCTTTCATGAATTTGGGAAATAGAGACATCACACGAGTGGAAGGAGTGGGACGTGTCGATTGCGTTGCTGATCTCACGAATACTTGTAGTGGGCTCTTCAAGGGCACGCATAATAGTTCCTTGGGTAGCCTCAGTCGTAGCATCGGGTATATTTGTACGATCACGGGTCCCACTTTTCGGAAACCTGCAACGCGACGTGTGCCCCAAGTACCCAACCTGAGCCGAAGTTTAGTCAGTACACATCGACACTGTAGCAGATCCTGCGATCTGTGGAGGTCGAAGTCTGGTTCCCTCCTCGTCTATATTACAAGTAGATGTCAGAAGCTGATGATTTCACATTCCGTGCTCCGCTATTTTACACTAGAGAATGCGACGGAAACGACTCCACTGTTGAGGTCAACGATGGGACACACAGCGGACACATTTTAACGCCAACGCACATTTTTTACACAAAACTGCCAGTTTAACGCAATCTTTTGATGGTTTGAAGGGCAGGCAAAGAAACCGGACATCGGCTTGCGTCGCGGCCTATGCGTTGTACGCTCGTCGAAATATGTTACATAACATTGCACATACCCCAGCCCTTATCAATATGATCAGGAGCACTAGTGGTTTTTCAAACGGGATCGATGTCAGTGATGAATAATAATCTAACTCATCAGATTACATATACAACGTGTGTAAAATCTTATCAGCAGCATCATCTAGTTTGACCGGCATCGCTCGGAGGAAGAAGGATGACGCTGATTCCTATTGAACGCAAGTCGAATGCAGACGTACAGAAGCCTAGCACACGTCTCACCATCTCCAAGAACTATGTTGTACCGCCTCGGCCGAAACCTGGAAGAAAGCCGAGTGCGGATACCCCCCCTTCAAAGCGCAAAATGCAAAATCGTGAATCCCAAAGACTGTATCGGGAACGGAAAGCGACAGCTGTCAAAGAACTGGAATCTCAATTGGCCGACCAAGCTGCGCAGTTTGAAAAACGTCAGAAAGAGCTACAAGAACAAATAGACCAACTAAGGAAACAAAATCACACGCAAGCTCCTGAGAGTAAGTACTCCATGAAGCTAAGTGACCCCCAACAGCATAGGAATGCGGTGTCACAGTTTGGCGAGCAACGAGGAGTGGGAGGTTACGCATTCACCAACACGCCGGTAAGGGATTCATCTATGCAGAGTCCTTGTCCGAGCCCCGGCGATGGATTGCTGTCTATCGCCCGCTATCCTTTAGGACCCGTTTCACCGATACCAATGGGATTATCTCCCCTGCCCTTGTCGCCTATCACCTACTCATCTTTGACTGCCTCATCGCCGCCATTCGCGACTCCGATGTCTCCGGCTGACGTTGTGGGATTAGAGCTACTTGATCATGTTCTGGATCAAAAGTTACCCGTCACTCCGGCTACTCCTAATGGTAGTCCTGGCACGGAGCGCAGCTCAGAATCGCCGACCGCATCCAAACCCCAACCCTCATCGCGTCGTGCAAGCCTGAAACGAGGGAACACGCCCTCCCCTCCTACGAGCGACCCAATTGAGCTCATGAAAACCGAGTGGTCGCAACCTGCTAAACCCTTACGTCGTGCCAACGGACCTCTCGAGATAGATTTCACCAACAAGTTTCGTGCTATCCCCAGGCCCCTGGTGGCTAAGGCCGATAAATGTGGCTTTTGTAGCGGTGGAAACGTTTGTGTGTGCGCAGAGGCCGCCCTTCGTGAGGCAGGGGACTATATTAGCGATGATGTCCAATCACCGGACGTCAAAGTTCTAGGGAAAGAGCCCAGTCCACAGTGGACAATGTCGTCGCCACTGGCTGGACCGGCACCCTATGAAGCAGAATGTAGCGGAGACCCCGGTGCGTGTGAAAAATGCCGTGAAGACCCTATGCTATCGCTATTCTGTGCCGCTGTGGCGGCCAAAAAGAGCATGAATACAGCAGGTACGTTTATTTCGCCACTGCAGGCATACAAGACGCTCAAGAGACATCCTAGGTTTTTGCACTCTGACCTTGGCGTTGTGGTCGGCGAGCTCAGCGTAGGCCTGAAGGGTCAAGTCGATGTGGGAAGCATTGCGCGCTGTTTGCGAAAGCTTGACGCCTACTGAACAAGCAAAGGGAACCCTAATCTTCAGCGTAGACTAAAAATACATGTACCCCAGCATCGTCTATGGGCTTCAATTTTTGCAATTTGTTACTCCTTGTAGCTTCAACATCTTCATAAGTGGTAGAACGCCAGGCGAATTGGAAATATAAGTAGGGTAGCGATGACATCCCTTAGATGAACGTAATAGCTTCCTAAAGTGATACAAATATTCCGCGGGCTGGGAGAAGCGGGGCCTAAGCAATTATTTACAGAGGAATCATGCAGTATCCATTCTAATGGCATAGTCTCCACTCTGCGTGATGTAGCGGACCCAGGGCCAACTTTGATAGAGCAACTTCGGTTCAACAATCTTTAGATAGCGGACCTGAATACCGGAGGTAGTGAAGTACGGGATACTGAACTTCACCTGGATCGGTCTTTTTGCCGGTTCCTCGTCGCCAGAGACGGCAGGCAGTCCCAGTTCTGCCTGAAGAACGAGCTCCTTACCGCCGCCGAGGCGCTTGATCTTCCAGACGATAGCAGAAAGCTCAGGTTTCCACTTTGCACGACTATGAACAGCCCCTGCAAGTTTGATTCTGGGGCTGTCGGCATCCTCTGGGACCGGAATAGTAATCTGTACATCGTTCGCGGTGCTGCGGGGCCGGAATTGGGCACGAACTCTGGCAACAATCTCGATGCGGGAATTGGTGTGTTTGTTAACTTTACAGTCGACCCAGATAGCTGGCTTTATGCTCTTGTTCAAGCGATAAGACATCAGCTCAAATTCACCGTCGGGAGGGATGAAGCTGATGGTACGGTCGGACTCGAACCTCGAGAGTCGCACGCACTGGTGGAACTTGACGTCCTCCATTTCTATGGGCTTTTTGTCCCCAGATGGGGCTGGCGTCGCCGCACCCATGTTAGATAGGTGTTCGAAAATAACACGGTCATTTAGACCAAGACGAAGCTCCGGCATTCCGCTCAAGTACGACTTCATGGCCACGCGCCCTAAGATCTCGCACTGTAGCACCTGGCCTGAAGGCGAGATCAGCATATTCACGGACTCAATAACATCCAAGAAAGCCTCGTTTTTCTTATACTTGATGCCCTCGGATCGCCAGCTGACGGCGTTAGTGATAGCGACCGGCGGCCTTGGCTGGCGTTTAGCGCCAGCGCCAGTTGCTGCCGTAACCAGCTGGGCGATGCGACTCTTTTGGGTAATGTACTCCTTGAGGATACGTGTCTCGGTTGTTTGCGGGAAGCCATAGTCCATTACCTCGTCCAGTAGCTCGTAAACAACGACGAAGTTGTCACGTATGCTCTCTTCAACAAGCTCCTTCAAGTATCCTGTCAGGACCTCAACGAGCCGACTCAAAAATAGAAGGATCTCCATAACGTTGGTATTGTTGCGGCTGAGCGCAAGCACGTAGAGGTCGTTGTGCGCCAAGTAAATGTAGTTAATACCGTCCTTCGTGAAGCACGGCGGCACGACGCTCGTCTCGTCCTCGGCTTCCATCAAGAGTACGGGAAACGTTTCTACTGCGCTCATCGGTACGTCGCCACGGTAGTTCCGAGACAGCAGAGCTTTGCCTTTCTTGTCCAGGAAAAACACAGCCGACGCCATTTCGGAGTGTGCGCGCGTGCTTATGTCAGTCGTGGCCGCTGTACACGAACTTGCCGCGTGCTCCGAATAACTGGGCGATGGTAATAAAATATCATCACGCGGTCACCGAGAGTCTCGGAGTAAGCGCATCGAGCCCAGAATGATTGTGATGCCTCACCTCCAACAGCGTGGGACGATGCTGGTAGTCTGGCCCCTATGCAAACGGAAGACCGTATAGCCCAGAGCAGTAATGCCACATGTTTGCGCAAATCCCAGATAAAAATCAAGCAATTTTACTCTGCGCCAAGGCTGCAGGCTGATGGTATCAACACATGCAATATAAATCCACTAACTCGAGTCACGTGCACTAAATGCGGCGCTTTGTGCAGTTTGTGCGCTGGCAGAGTACCGGCTCGTTCTTCCAGGGGCAGGCGCGCGAGGCTGCTCAACGGACAGTGTATAAAACCAATAAGGATGTACGTGCGCACCCTGTTGTGGCTAAGCTATTGTCCCCGGATCCCATTCATACGGCTGACCTTCTTTCGCCGTTGAAGCGTGAGCTGTATGCAGCAAATTTACGAATGCACAACGGAAGGTTTGTTAACCACGCAACAGTGCTGCATGAGGGTGCCTCATACCGACTGAGTCTGACCCGTGAGGAGCAACGGGCACTCGAGCCCTCGATGTACATCCAAAGCTATCGCATTAAAGGCTCGTGGAAAAAGGCTTTCATTTTTCTGCGCATGTTCCGGCGAATGACGCTTTACGATGCCATCAACCAATGTAGCTTCTCACCGCGCGCCATGGCGTTTGATGTCGGCGAAATGTTTGAGCGCGCGAAGAAGGAATCCGAGAAGTTAGGAATAGAATCCAGTACTCTGCGTATTGAGCATATTTGGGTTGGGAAAGACGGCCGCGATCGGGCAATGCTCGACTTTAAAGCCCGCGGCCGGACTGGGCTAAAACACAGCCACTACGTGCATGTGAAGGCAATTCTGAAACCAGAAAGTGTTTTTGAGCAGCGTGCTCAAGATAGGAAAGCTCGGCTAGACAAGCGGCTGTGGCTTCCACTAGCTAACACCAGGATCCCGGAGGAGTACGTACAAACAGCTAATTATAAATGGTAGTCTGGGTAATGCGAAAGTAGATAAAAAAAACAAGATCTGTAGATTTAGGTTAGTTTCTCTGCGCATGCCATTGCACGGGCTAAGAAGAGGTAGAAGACAGTATTATGACTGACACGAAAACAACGTTCCATGTATAGTTACACGTACGCCGGTGTGCCTAACGGTTCGGGGCTATGGCCAAATCGGTAAGGCGCGTGACTACGAATCACGAGATTCCAGGTTCGAGCCCTGGTAGCCTCGCTTTTTATTCATTCCTGATTGGATTTCCTGCTAATACTGCCCACGAAAAGTTGGCAGAACTACTCATATATTTAGCGACGGGAATACAGTAATGTTTCAACTAGTCTTGATCTCCTAAGCCACGCGTTGCAGAGGACACTTCAATTCTGAGCACATAAGGCCAATACGCTAGCTCCACTCGGGTGGCAAAAGCAGGGAGACGCAATTTTAGACAGTATCGGAACCATTTGCAGTCCATCTGAATGCGTCTTTCATTCGCAGCTTCATTGTATCACCCTGACTCTTCCCAGACTCCTCTGCTAGTAAGACCCCGTGCATATGTCTTGCAGCTATATGGACTCGCCGCAAACGCTGTCCTTGCAGAATTCCCTCTCGATACGCCAGTGCTCCAGCTAGGCTCTCCTGCAGGATCGCAAGGTCTCTTTTATGTGAGTCCCTCATCTCCTGTAAAAACTGTTCGTGCGCGGTCTCCTGCTGATCGAGCCCCCGCAGTCCGACCAAAAGTGTATTGATACGTTGTGATCTTTTGAGAATAGCCGCACGCAGGTCGCTATGTGCCACCATAGTGGCTCAGAGATAATGCGACCGTGTGTGTCCAAGATGACCGCGGAGCTTAGGTTATGAGTTGTTGATTTTATGACCTTACCCCTCCCCTCTGGAGCTGGGCTACATAGAATGGAACTAACGATATTATCTTGAAGGCGGGACATGGTTCAGCCATAGTAATTTGTCCCCGCCAAAGAGCTAGGGGCCCAGAGACCTACAACTCGGAATTGATATCGGCTTCCTCAACTCGGTTTCGGGCGCCCCTGGCACGGGGCTGGCGGCTCGCCCGTCAAGGGTCCGTGCTTAACATGACCAACCGGCCAGTACCGCTTGCTATTGTTGAAGAATTGGTGCCAGCCCCGCACGGCTTCCAGCTGGCTGGCCGTGAGGTTCCGGAGATCATGAGTCAAGTCAGTTTGGAAACAGCCCGTGGCGTAGGCGCGAGCAGCGTCGCGTCCAGCAAAGAAATGGTAAGGGCCGATAGGGCCGTAAGTTTCGCGGCGTGTAGATACGTCGAACACGGTACCGTTGATAGCCAAGTAGACTGGCTTATGCGCATCAGAGCCATCGTAGAGCGCCAGCTCCTGCTCCGTGAATTCAATGCCGGTGGGCTCAAGAAGTCTATGCTTGATATAGCCCCAATGTAGCCAGCGCGACTCGTAGTTCAGCGTCCAGCTCTTAGTGACAAAGAACGCAAGAAGATAACCGAGCAGTGCGAGCGTCCAAAAGGAGCGGAATACACTGAAGTCCTGCTGTCCGTGGCCACGTGTCCGCAGCATTGCTCAGTATGTCTTATGTGGCGTGACGTGGGGATGCTTGCCAGCGAAAAATATATTGTCAAATACTATGGCGAAGGGCCAAGTGGAGGGCCACGACAATGCCCTAGCCCTGTAGTTGCAAATACGGAGTACGCGTAATCAATAACGCGCTGCGCGTAATACGCGCGTATAGCCATACGCGGGAAAAGAGCCATGCCTTCTGCTCGGGTACAACTGGAGCCCGTCAAGGTTGGCTACGAGAACCACAGTATGCCTGAGCTTCTCCGCACACCCTCTGGGGTGATTATGCTCGAAGTTCAAGGCGTGTTGAACCTCGGCGACAACGCGCTGTACAAAACAGAGCTCGATCTGCACACTGCGCCAAACGCCAGCAGACCTGTTCTGGTGGGCGAGCTGGACCTGTCGCAGAGTACCGAGGTGGGCATCAGGCTGCAGGTCGGGACAAATCAGTTGCTGCGCGGCCGACTGGAGAAGCTGAAAATGCCGATAGCTGTGCTTGAACTGAGTACCGAGATCAAAGCGCTGGAAGTAATTACACACCGCCTGGTTTTTTCTTCGCGACCAGAGCCGGTGCAAAAGGCGTTGTAGTCGCCACGTCCCCTGTTTGACATGCGGCGGTCTCCATCCCAGCGTGCACGCTCCTTATGGCAAGGCGGCAGCAGGAGCAGTTGCGTGAACAACTTCCCATGCGCGCCCAGCCGTTCGACGCCACACACGGTCCTAAATCATATAACTATCTCGAGCTTGACATCGAGCGACGCAATAAGGTCGTCCATTACAGCGAGCGAGTCTACCGGCCGATCCGTAGCCAATTGGGCAGCTTCTGCAGCCTCGGCCTCGACACCATCCGTCTTCTCCGACGGCAGCTCCATGTCGGCACGATAGAAAATCTTGGCAGTCGTGCGCAATCGGCTGAACGGATCCGCCTTAGCGGCAGTGCCCGCGCGGCGGCGCTCAGCGTTGTGCTGTATCTCTGCACGACGGACGGTTTCCACGTTGGCGCGGCGGTTTCGCTCGTTCACGCGCTGGAGCACCGTGGCGGAGTCCTGCTTCTGGGATGGCTCACTCTCGTTCAGCGAGTACTGTGCGAGACGCGCATCAATGGCCTGCACCGTTTCGCTGTCGCCGTCGGCCACCGCGCGCTCGCGCTGCTGCACGAGGTCCGCCTTTACGAGCACGGCGCCAGCGCCACGCACCCCGTTCAATTCGGCGCGTCGCGCAACAAGCGCGTCAATCTCGGCTGACGTGAGGACACGCTTGCTCAGCGCACGAATCTCGCCAAACTTAGCCTCAGCGCGGCGCCGTGTGGGCAGTGGCAGCTTCGCATCGCGCATCGTCTGAGACCAATAGTCAAACTCGTCCTGCGAGACGGCACTGTCCGAGCATATCGAGAATACTATCGTGCGCTCGGACTTGCCCATCGCGGCCACGATGGCCTCGTCCACAGTGCGGTTCAGAAATGAGTATGGCTTGTGCTTGACAACCTTACGTACGATGCACAGCCGGTATACCGGCTGCCTGTGGCGGTCGACACCGATGTTGACGCGCACAAAACAGCCTGTGACGCTGGATTCGAATTCGGGGTACTGCGCATACCGTGCAAACAGCGTCTTGCCCCACCGCAAGCGGTTTATGTCGCTAAGCGTCACATTTGTCTCAGCCTCGCTGTCGCTGGGGCTGTCCCACTCCACTTCGCTTGCCGCGCGCGCGCTGGCGTCGCTGTCGTCGTCGCTAGCGCTAGGATCGCTCTCGCTGTCATCGTCGCTCACGCCGCGCCGGCCCGACCGCCGCTGCTGCTCGGCGCGCCGTTTCTTCAGCGCCTCGAGCCCGGACTTCGTGCCGCTGCTGACGCCAGTCGTTCCCCGCTGTCGCTTCGCGCTCGGCGCGCCATCCTCGTCCGCGGGCCGCGCCATGCGCGCTCGCCGCTGCGCCAGGTACTTTCGCTCTTCGTATCGCTGAACCTCCTGTGCGCGCTCGTACAGAATCTCTTCGCGCTCGATCTCGGGCAGCTCCAGCAACGCAGCGCGATCCGCCGTGTCCTTGTACTTATTTTCAAGAGGGTACGGATTCGCCACGTCTACGCGCTCGCTCTCATGCTCGTCCAAACCGCTCTCGTCGTGCAACACCTCCTCATCGGAACCGCCAACCTCGGCCAGCGCGAGCAAATCGTCGTCGCTGTCACTCATCTGGTGCGTCCTACCACTGCCGTGCTGAATAAGGGATGAGAGCCGCTGCCGTGGTGTGGCCGTAAGCAGCGCGACACGGCACTGCTGACCAGCACGCGGTACCAATTGCTGCAGCCCCACGCGCGGTAAGTGTTTTTGCCGGCGATTACAGCGTAAGAGGTGGTTGTGCCTTAGGTACTCGCCCTGGTCAAGCGCGCCTTCATAAAATGGACTCTGCGCATGCAAGCCGCAGTAGGGAGAAGTGTGACGGAGGTCAAAAGTAGCGATATCAAGAGCGCGGACCGCGTATGCTGAATAGCCTGGATAGACCCAGCAGTGGCAATTTCCTGGATGCACCCATTTACGTACGGTTGTAAGCGACCGCTAGCGCTCGTTCGGTACGAACTGCCCACGAGTACCTGGCAGGGAAGTGTGGCTGATGGTGGCTCCGATAATGGTTCATGCGTCTGTTATGTATTATTTCTCGCCATTTTTATGGTCCTTATAATTACCGTCGAACACCGCCACGTTCATTCTGTTCTTAGGGCGGAGATCCTGCCAGTGCCTATTTACAAAGTGATACTGCAGAGTGACACTGCCAAGGTCTACGCCGTGTTCTATCGTTTCGCCAGCGTGTTCATGCCCCGTGTTTTTTATTGCGTGTTGGTGGACAGACACCTACGCTGGTTACTCGGCGAACCCAACCTGAGCTTGAAGCGCGATTAACGCGATTAGCGTTTTCTACGCCCAGCAGTGCACGCCCTCAACGAGATCAGTGAGAGGAGCGGCTCGTGCGCGTCTTCTCGCTGTTTTCGCGCGTCTAGATGAATGCCCACGAGCCTTTTGTTTGAGCCTATCTTCCTCAACCGCTAAGTTCTTACCGTGGCTACCTCGTAAATTCGCGCTGCATAGTGGGATGACATAGTCGGACTCGTGCATATGCATGCATACGCTGTCAAGCCATTGTGCTGCGACTAGTTGAGCCTGCCTGCCTCCCCTCAGCTGCTGCAAAGAAAGGAGCAACGAGACCGAAGCAGCGACCTGGAACTCAACAACATGTATAGCAATTGTCCAGACGTGTCCATCGCAGCCGACGCGCTAGCATGCGACGTGGGTTCATACCATCTCTATGCGCAGAGTCCCGAGTCGATGGAGACCACGCGCGCGAGTTTTGTAGTCGACTTTGAGGACGTGCAACGGCACGATCATGGGATGAACGCGAGTGAGCAGCGCAAGCTGCCTCCCTACAGTCACCGCCGGAGCCCGAGCGGGCTCGTGCATGTTGATCTCGCGGACGCTAGCGCTGATGACGCTCATATGGTAACACACGGCGCAGGCAAGTTTAAGCTGGCTGGCCCTGCGAAACCGGAATCGTTGGCGCGGCCCGGCAGCCCCCACCAGCCACTTGCTGAATGCTCGCTGGGGCGTTCTGACCCCAGCCTGCGCAGAGTATACACCGAGTTATACAAGCAGAGGTCATCAAACGTGTCAGGGAAGCCCTTGCCGCGCTCAGTACGGCCTGGAAGCTCGCGCGCCGTGAGAGCCCTTCAGCAGAAGCACACCTTTCACGCATGTCTCCGCGCGACGACTCTGGAGCCGACATTTGCCGGTTGCGGATTCCGCTGCCCCGTGTGCCGCGCGGTGCATTCTAATCGTCGGTCGACCGAGATGCACATGGCGTCGCACTTGGACTCGACGGCATACGCATGCGCGAGGTGCACTCTGCTCCTCGTCAAGACAGACCCCGTGCTCGAGCACGGGCGCGGCGGCGCGTGCCCGTCGCATCCGTGATGACGCGTGCTCTGGCAAGCAGCGGACCAGCGCGTCCACCGTCAATTTTCGAAGACGGGCCTCCCGGGATCGCTGTCACCACTCCCTCTTCCAGGTTTCGGTTGATATGGTGCGAGGCGCCAAGGAATTCCCGGAGTGCAGGCCGCCTGCGCGGGTGCGGAAGAGTGGACACAGCTTTTTAAGCGGTATATACACGACTATATATGCAAATTGATTATGACAAGTGACAGCGCGGGCGAGATTCTGGACAGTGATCTCCTGTCGCTGTCTCTGATTAGCTGCCTCAGGACGGCTGCAGAACCATCTTGTGCGCACATGCTCTCTCTCGAACGCTTGTCAGCCGCGACGCGTCTCGTACTAAGCATGGCCGCGGCCAAGGAGGAGCTCGCCAAGCTGTTCCCAGCAGCATCGGCGGAGGTGCTGGCCAGGCTGCTAGAGCTCGCGCCGAAGCATGCTGATGACGCCGACGACCTATTCGCAAAGTGGGAGGCTTACGCGCTGAAGAATCCACGGGCTGAATACACGGACGCGGCCGCGATCGACCGGTTCGCGGAGCACCTGATGCAGGCGCAGCGTCTGACCCCCGTCAAGCGGCCGCTCTTTTCGCTGAAGTCGGGTTCGCCCGGGAACCTAGGCACACCGACGCGGTTGCGGCGCGGGCGCATGACGTCGGCACCAGCACCGGTGCTCGCGCGCCGCGAGACTGTCAGCGCGTCGGTGACGCTCGCGGGGGCGCCGATAAACCTCGAACACATGCGCCAGCTCGCCACCGGCGTGCAACTGTTGAGCAACGTCGCCGCGCTCGAGAAGCACAAGCCATACTACGACAAGCCCGTGGCGATCGCTGCAGCACTCGAGGCGCGTGTGGAGCAGCTCGCAACGGCATTTGCAGAACATGCGAGGCTCAACGTCGCTGCTCTCGCCAACCCGCGCTTGATCACCCAGGCGCCGGTGTGGGCAGTGGGTATGATCTGCCGAGATGCGCCCGCGCTCACCGACATGGCCGAAGCGCGGCGCGTGTGGTCGCGTCCACTGGCGCCAGGATCTCTCATGCTGGAGACCGCGAGGGGGGCCGACGGCGGGGAGACGCGGGTGCGGCTGGACCTCGAGCGCGTGAAAACCGAGCAGGAGGCCAAGACACTGTTCGAGGGATCCGTCGTCGCTGTGCGCGGGCGTAACCCTCGTGGCGACGTGTTTGTGGTCGAAGAGGTAGCGGAGATGCCTGCGTTGCCCCCGCCGGTCATGCCTGCGAGGGCGCACGGCGCGCTTAAGCTCGCAGTGCTGAGCGCAGCTGCATGTGCGCGCGAACTTGCCGACTTTGTGCACTTTGCCGCGCGCGTCGGCGCATCCGTGGCAGTGGTTTTGGGGCCGCTGCCGGCTGGGTTCTCTCCCGAGCTGCGCACCGCTCTCGGGGCCAATACCCCGCTCGTACTCGTACCTAGCCCGGCCGACGAGTTATGCGACTGCGTATTTCCGCAGCTGCCATACCAGCTGCCAGCGGACGTTGCTGCGCACGGTAGTATCATTGATGCCCCGAACCCGTGCACGCTGTCCGTCGGCGGGTTCCGCGTCGTGTGCGCAGCGAACTCTGCGCTTGCCGACTTGCGCGCGGTCCAGCTGGGAACGCGGTTCCGCGCAATATTGGCCCAGCGACGGCTCTACCCACTGTACCCGCCGCCGCCGGACGTTAACGTCGACTATTCTTCGCTCGGCCTCGTCGACCTTGCCGTGCTGCCGCACCTGTTGGTTCTCAGCGGGGAGAATGGTGCCGAGCGCGTCGATGGCGTTGTTTGTGTCTCGCTGACGGGTGCGGCTGTTGTAACTATCGCCGACGACAGCCAGCAGGTTGACTTCGTCGATTTTGTCGACTTAGCCGACACACAAACGGCCGCAGCTACGTGACATGGACACCCCACTATTGCTTCGTCCCTCTCGATGTCGTGTGCGCGCTCATTGGCGCACCTCCACCCCCGGGCGATCGTAGGTAGATTATACTTCACACTAGCCAGCGCGCGTCGGACCAACCGGCGGCTTGCGGGCCCCGGGCTCGCTCTTTTTCCTCGGCTGCTACTGAGAGCGCATGCGAAAGGCAGAGGGCATGCGCTGCCGTCCTGGGCAGGCCGACAACTCCGGCCGGGCCGCTCAGGCCGCTCGCCGAGCCGCTCAGACCGCCCGCCGCCGCGAAGTTGTAGCACACTAGGACACACGCATCAGTAGTACGCGCTTGCGCGCCGTATTTCATGTCCGTCAATGTTCCTGCTCCCTCAGCTATCTAGTGCAGCGCGCGCAGCTGCGCGGCGCTTTACCCGCACGCATGACAAACCTAACCTTCGCATCGGGACTTACCGGCCGGCGAATCGCGGATGAGCTCGCAGATCAAGGGGCTGTCGCAGTTCATTGCGGACGTGCGCGCTGCGTCAACGAGCGAAGCCGAGCGCGCGCGTATCCTCGCCGAGATTGCTAGCCTGCGTAAGAAGATTGCCAGCGGCAAGGTAGGCACGGACGGTACGCGCGCCAAGGACGGCTACGAGTGCCGCAAGCTTGTGTCGAAGATCTTGTTTGTATACTTGCTGGGATATGATGTTGACTTTGGATGCTCTGAGATGGTTGCGCTCGTGCATATGCCACGTTTCGCCGAGAAGCACATTGGCTACCTTGCTCTCTCGCTACTTCATGCAGGCCGCGCCGACCTACGAATGCGCACCATGGACGCGGTTGAGGCTGATCTATCGTCGCCGCACGAGTATCTCACCTCGCTGGCTCTGAACTACGTCTCACAGGTCGCCGACGTTGCATTGCTCAGCGACACGTTTATCGACCGTGTGTTCCAGCTCATGGTCAGCCCCACCAGCACGCCGTCAGTTGTAAAGAAGGCAGCGCTGTGCCTTGCTGCATTCTTTCGCCGCGCGTCGGCACGCATGGCTACACACCCTGACTTTGGTGCGCGCCTCGAGCGCGCGCTGGCCCTTTTCTCGAACGCACCCCCCGGCGTGTGCATCTCTGTAACGGCGTTTCTACGTGCAGTGGCGGCCCACACACCGGAAGCCTTCGCGCCGCACGCGTACCGTGTTTGCCTGCAGAAAGCGAGCGAGGTCTTCGGCGAACGCGATCCGCGAGCTGCAGATTACCGCTATTACGATGTCCCGGCGCCATGGCTACTTGTTCAGCTGTGCGAGCTGCTCACCCAGTTGCACATGGATGTTGCATCACTAGAGACGAATCGCAGCGATGTCGAACTCGCTTCGGAGCTCGTTGAGGATCTCCTGCAGTTCTGCATGCGTGACGTCGAAGAGCTCGAGTACACTGGCGCTGCAGAAGCACCTTTGCAGCACCGCAATGCGCGCACTATGGTCCTAGTCGCAGCGTGTAAGCTGGCGCAGCAGTTGAGCCTGTTCGACCGCAAGCGCGAGCTTGCGGAAGACGTGCTCGATCTTGTACGTGCTCAGCTACAGGTGAAGAGCGCCAATCATCGCTACTTTGCTCTCGAGCTACTCAAATACGTCCCAGCCACCGGTGACCAAGATCTACCTCAGCGCGTACTGACTTTCACGCGCGACCGCGACATTGGCATCCGTGCACTCGCACTCGACGTACTCTACTCGTGCGTCACTCACGATACTGTAGAGTTCGTGTCAAAGGAGCTCTTAGACGTGCTTGCAGCATCGGATCTGCAAACGCGCCCTCAAATGGTAGCGCAACTGGCGGGAATGGCCGCGCAGTTCACGCAGAACGCCGAGTGGTACGTCGACACGTGCGCTGCCCTGCTAATTCTCGGTGGCTCCCAGGCAGGCGACGCTCTGTGGCCCAGGCTCGTCCGCTTCGTCGTCGGCACGCCTTCCGTCCAGGCCCACGCAGTGGCCAGCATGCACGCCACCCTCGCAGGCCGCGAAGCGCGCTCAGCCAAACAGTCCGCGCCCTTTGTGTGCGCGGCTGCTTTTGTTCTGGGCGAGTACGCGAGGCTTTACGATGGCGACGTCCTGGACCTTGTGGTTGTCCTCCAGGACACAGTGGATGCCGCAGGCGCGCAGGCAAAAAGCGTGCTGCTGACGGCGTACGCTAAGATTGCCGCGGCTTTTCCAGCGGCGAGGCCGGCAGTAGCAGACATTCTGGACGTGTATATGCACTCAACAAACTTCGAGACGCAACAGCGCGCCGTTGAATACCGGCGGCTGCTGATGCCTGAGCATGAAGAGCTTTTGCCGCGGCTATTTGCCAGCATGGATCCCTTCGGTAAGCCTGCTGAGTCCCGCCTGCTGACCGTCGCGCTGGCGCCGGCGCAACAGCAACCACAGTTACCGCATCCATCTTTGATACGCGACCTTCTGAGTTCAAATTGGGAATTCGGCTTCAAACGAATGCTTCTTGTGGACAAAGCGGTGCTTTACCAGGACGCCTTGCTGCAAATAGGCTGCGTGGTGAAGTTCTCGCGTGAACACGGCACGGTTGTGCTGCACCTTAAGAATACATCATCGTTTAACCTTACGTCGATTGCAGTCGCTATCGCGAATCCAATGCCGGACAGCGTGCTTCGCCTGCGCCAGGTATCTACCTTGTCCACGTCACTATCAGCAGGCGACTCGACCAGCCAGGAAATTGCATGCGACGCGCTCCAGCCGTTCGCGCTGACCCCGACGTGCCGTGTCTCGTACTTCTCGGGTACGCTGGCTGAATGCAAGTTTAAGCTCCCTATCGTCCTTGAGAAGTTTATGACGCCGAGCGTGATTTCGGCGGAGCAGTTCGCACAACGCTGGGCACAACTCGGGCCAGATATGGAATTCCGCAAAACTTTCTCAAACATGAGTGCGTCTCGTGGTGCTCCGGCGGCCGTCAACGACGCGGAGCTCGTCACCGCTCTCAATTACAGCGTCGTTCCTGACGCGGCCGCGGCACCAGCCATTTGCGGCGCAGGCATACTACACACAAAAAGCGGAGGAATGTTTGGCTGTCTCTTACACCTCGAACCCGACAAAAAACGTGAATCCTACACCGCCACTGTGCGGTCGACTCACAACCGACTGGTCTCGGTCGTGCTCGTGAACAACGTCGCGCACGCTTATCAGTTGTAGCGGTTTGCGGCGGTAAAAGTTTATGTACACTCTTTTACTGAACTAATCGCACACCACACGTCTGGTGTATTGAATCCTGTCAACCTTGGTGAACTTCGCCTCGGTTCTTCAAGTTGAACGCAACGATACACATACAGCACTAGGTAATTATAAAACAGACCGTATGGTCTATGAAGGCTACCAGTGAGCCTTTATGTCCCCTTATCATCCGTCTCGATCCCCTGGATTGTGCTGAACCGACTCAAATTGACCAGACAAAGAGGCAGCCATATACACAACATCTGCGCCGCGTTGATGACAAACCAACAATGGATCAAGAGCTGAACCCGGATTGGGTTCTGGTGTTCCAGACAAACCGCGACGCCGACGCAGCAAAGAGCCTACTCAAAGAGAACGGCCTGGGTGCAATCACTCGAACTGGTAGTAACAAGACTGTTCTGCTTGTTGTGCGACTACTTGGACCAGTTGTCGGATCGCGACCTCTCGAATGTGCAAAACAAATCCCGTTCCACAAGCTTGTGGGTCTTGTCGACAAATTCCCTGTGCCTGAAGACCGGTCGAGTCTCAAATTCAGCTATGCTGCACCTTTCACCCCACAGCGTGAACTAAACATCATTCGCCGCCAATTCGGGGACGATGTCGCCTCGGTGTTCGACTTCTCTAACAAAGCCCTGTCCGCTTCGATTCCACTGGCCCTACTAGGCTTAGCCGTACACTACTTATACGCTGAGTCCGAAAGTGCAAGACATCTCCTGCTGTGGGCAGCATTCCCTGGCGCGTTGTACTTCTATTTCGAATGGCATAAAACCTTCTTGCAGCAAATCACTCCAGCTAAGGTAGGCATAAAGCGTTCTGCGTACGTCAATACTGAGCAGGGTGCGCGTGGGACGTTCAGATCTGTCTACGTGGTCGTAGCCGCTGCCATTCTCATGGTATATTTTTTGGGCCTTGTCCTCTTGCTTGCTGTTGAAATTGTTTGCACCGGCCTATACAATGGACCTTTCCTCAACGTGATCAAACTAATTCCTGTTGGTGGTAATGCTGTGCTTGTCGCGCTATACGGACTGGTATACAACCTGGTGGTCAAAGAGTTCACTCTTATCGAGGACTATCCCACTGAGCAGGAAATGGAAGTCACTGTTTCGAAACGCAAGTTCTCGCTGCAGATTTTCATATCCTTTGTTCCAGTCGTTCTCAGCGTGTATCTTTACGAACCGCTTTCCCAGTTCCTCGCTGCGTATGTCCCATCGCTGGTATATCGACCGTTCACCACTTTCGTAGACCGCAATCCTTCTTTTGCTCTTGTCAGCACACGTCTTGGAGAGCAGGCGCGTTATTTTTCGGTTAGGCAGCCTCTCACTGGGATGGCTACAGGTATCGGCCTTCCGTTTCTTCTTTATGGCTACAAATTCTTGAGAACTCAGGACGTTGGGAGGTTTGCCCGCGAACAACTTAAACCGCCATTCGATGTGCAGACCCAGTTGCAAACCACCGCTCTCACCTTTGCTTTCGCCTATGTGCTATTCCCCGTCTGGCCATTTTCGTTTGCAGCCGCGTTATTACTTTCTTTTTTGCGTACACGCCTCCTACTGTTCAGCTTGAGAGACTACTGTCGACGTCCGATTGAGTCCAGCGGTGATAGCACTCTGATCTACCTGCGGGCTGTGATCCCGTTATCCACTTTTCTGGCGTATTCAGTTGCGTACGCCGGCGGCCAGAATACTGCTGAGCTGGCCACCCGAGGGGCTCTTCTTGCGCTCATTTCAGTGCTAGGAATCACACTTGCGAATCGCTTCGACGACATTCCTCAAGTTGTGCGTGCGAAGATTCCAGAATACGACGACGAAAAGCAGGACGCCTTATGGGTATCGACCTAACAGGATGCAGAAAGTAACGCGGTCGTGGTAGTTCCAGTAAGGTAGGTGCTTATATATAAAGGGTCGTACAAGGAATGCCGCAGGAGCATGGTGATGTTCGGTTTTACCGCCTCCTCCGGGTCGTCTAAGACGCACATAAATCTCAAATTCGGGACGGTAACAACCGTCGTCCCCTCCAGATACTGCTAAATTAGGGGCTTTTCGCAGTGCACCCTCTGGGCGCGCACCCCACGGACGCAGCCGCTGACTGCTAGTACACATCAAAATTAAGTAGGGCCTTAAAGGCTATGCATAACATACACCATCACTCGTTTTTGTCGTCGTCCGCAATCTCGTGCACACGGTCGTCTTCATCGGGTGATTCCATGTGCAGTTTGATACCAATTCGCGAGAGAAGACTGGCCGCCTCGGCGTCAAGGTTAGCGACACCATCGCCGCCAAAAAGCGACTGGACGATCTGCGATGCATCCATGGTACTAAGTCCCGGATCGTCGCTTTCTCCCTGGTCGGCGTCAGTAGCATGAGCATGGCGCTCAGCGTGCGCTGCCCGAATACTCTCAACTGACCTGTCGAGAACGGGCCCGTCTTTGGCACGAACACGCTCAGCAACCATATCATACCATTCCTCCTTGGTCTGGTCTGGCTGGAACAACGCTACGATACATACAGTCATGTTGTCGCACCCGATACCGCTCATATCAGACTCTGGCGCAAGACACTCCTCCATCATCAATTCGCAAATTTGCTGCAGATCAAGCTTTTCCGCGATGCATCTGCGAGCAAATTCTACTGCCTGCTGGGAACTCATACAGTCCCAAATTCCATCACACGCAAGGATGACGAACTCATCATCCTTGTCACGCTTGTGCTCAACGATGTCGGGTGCAGCTGTAACAATCTGCTCCTCAGGAGGCAAGCTCAGATTGCGTTTGAAAGTGAAATCTCCAAGAGCACGACTCAAAGCTAAGTTGCCGTTGACGCGACCCATTTCTACAAACCCGCCGGCAGCCTCGATCCTACTGGTCTCACCGATGTTATCAGGTTTGTGGTCGAAGCTCAGCGGCTTCGCAATTCCCCGGCGACCGAGAACCGTGCGAGAGTCGCCGGCATTGCCGCAAACAATCGAATCAGAAGTGATAACCGCAGCAGTGGCAGCGCATCCTGAGCTATCTAAGCCACTCTCGCCGCATCTCGCGAGCATTGCCGCGTCAGTGCCCAGAAAACCGTCGACGAAAGCCTTGCCGAGGTTGCCGTCTTTGAACGCAGATGATGCGGCGACAAGCTCGTGCGTCTTTTCGCCAGCAAAGCGCGCCATACGCTCACCACCGTGGCCATCGTATACACCGAAGTAAGCCACATCGGCGGAGCCTTCGAGGGCCAGAATGGCGGCATGCGCGTCCTCCATGCTAACGCGCCACCCTTGCATGGAAGATACACCAAACGCAAACCGAGCATCCTCGCCGCTTTCGCCTTCCTTTTTCGTGACCGGCTGAGAGAGAATCTGACCCATACGCTGTTTACCTCTCTGCGGACGCGGATACGAGCTTTTTTGTGGGTTTCACGTCAGCCAGGATCATCTGTAAGCCGCGGACGCAACAACAGGGCAAGGGCCACGCGACCCGGCCCTTACTAAACGTCTATCACCACGATACTGATAGAAACTTAGATAAGACGGAACAGGCATACATAGGAGTGCTAGCGTATCGCTTTTTCGAGATGAAATAGCAAGCAAGCCATCTAAACTGTGCGACCCTAAGCAGCGATTGGATTGCGCAATCGAATAAATTTGAGCCTGTGATATCAGATAGAGATGACAGGCTAGCAGCAGCGCTTCCTTGTGTCGGGTTCAGCCGCCCCCCGTGTATGTTAATCACATGTGTATTAAATTTACGTCTAGAAGAAAAGTGAAATCAGATTCGGCAGCTGCGCTCGTGAGTACATGTCACTGGAGTGCTTGTCGAACTTCCGGTCTGTATCAGTCCAGGATTTAACGTCTCTGCCCGTAAGGGTGCTCTCGGCGGTTAGTGCGGAATCCGCGCACAGAGGGCGCACCTCTACTGGGAGAGACACGTTGAATATCATCGCGGGTCTCGTCTGGCAGTCTCGAGCCCTCCTTACTCCTTGAGGACCCTCTTGCTAACGACTCTTGAGCATGTGGACCGTGTAAAGCCGGCTCTTCAAAATTTCGAGGAGCCATCTCGCTACCGCGGGCAGCGGGTTCTGGGATATGTTCAATGGGGGTATTTGCTGGAGGAACGGGTGAAATATCCAGCGAAGCCGTGACGGTACCTCCTCCGTGAGTATCTAAAAATGGTTCATGTGCTTGGGGTCCTGGACGAACAGTTGGAACAACATGTCGAGACTCAGGAGTGATGACGCCTCGAGCAAGTTGTATGACTCGATGGATTTCTGAGCGCTGCTGTGGATTTAGATCTCGGGCAGTCTCTAGGTCGTACTGAAGTCGGGTCCGCGTTCGTATCAAAGTCCTATAAGATCGCCCTGGTTGTAAATTCCTAATTAGGGGGGTCATTTGTGCGCGCGCAGAAGAGGTTGGGCGTTGGCGTCGAAACTCGGCATGCGGCGATGAGTCCGCTGCACCACCGGTTTGATGCTCAAAGTTGGCTGTAGAAGTATTAGAGTCGGTATCAGCGCTGGGAGGATGTCCTTCGGCACCTGAGTCAGTCGCATTGTCTTCATCGTTCATGCCCGAGCCGCTTGAATCACCTGGCTCGGGCCTACGAATCACACTAACTGCACGTCTTTCTAAGTCGGTGCCATCAGGCAGTAAATAGTGCGTGATATAGAACTGCCCGAACGGTACGGTTCGTTCGTTCATCGCGGGCAAACGACTTGGAGGCAAGAACTGTGGCAAGAAGGTATCCGGAGAGAAGTTGCGCGGTGGAGGGTGCGCGTCCAATGGAATCGAGTTGAAAACGACACGATGCTCCAATATTTGGCGTTCTGAAGTCATTTGAGAGGCACTCGGCGCTCGTGGAATCGGCACGTTCAGAACGGGAGGATGTAGCAACGTCTCTTGAGCTGGGGGAACATAAGGCGCGAAAACAAATTGTGGACGGGGAGAAGCACGGCTAACAATGGGTGTGCTCTGAGAGGGATTACCCGTTGCTGATGCCCCATGCATTGCATCATGTGCCTCGTTACCGAGCTCTCGGAGTCGAGCTCGGTGAGAGCTGAATGCCTCTATAATGTCTCGAATCACCCGTCTATGGGATTCATGTTGCTCGTGAATTTCTGCGAATGTGCGGGGTGGCGCTTGCTGAGCGCGTCGGATCAATTCCATGTAATGCGCTAGTGACTGATCCAATCCCTGATCCAGTTCATCACGGCGCGCTGCATCTATGCGAGCCAATATTTCAGGGTGCAAGTCTTGGTTGAACAAGTGCATATGGTGTGTCCCTTGGAATTCTGGATGACGTTCTTCAATCGCTGTCTGTAGCTTGGCACGACAAAGAGGACAACTAGCAGCCGTTTTCAACCACGCATGCAGGCAAGAGGCTCCAAAGACGTGTCTGCAGTCCGGCATACGCAAGGGTGCATGCACCTCATCACCAGATGAAAGACCAAATACTCCAAATTCCCGCAAACGTGCGCTTTCGGAATTCTGCCGTGCATCCTCTTCCGATCGCAAGGATGGTACCTGCTGTGGGTGCGGGCGGGCTGGGTGGATCGGATTGTCAACCAGCGGTTCGTAACAAATGGCGCATTCACGTTCGTCGAGGGGAATTTCCGAGAGTGGCACTGAAACTAAGCTCGCCAAAGCGCGATCGCTGGCTTTCAAGGCAACCTCATCGTCCACCAACGAAATGAAGAAAATCGTACCGCCGGCGATTCGCGCCTGGTCAACCAACCCATCAAATGATTCAGCACTTGGTTCGCGAGAAGGATCTGCTGTCGATTCAGCGTTCGAAGAAGCCTCAACAGTTTCCGCCCCAACCATTACTGGAAAACCACCTTGGGCCAAAGAATCAGTGATATTAGACGGACGCGGCAGAGACGGCCAAATATTGGGCTCACGAATCTCCGTACGAGGAGAGCGAGCGAGCGTGTCTAGTACCGTGAACCCCACTCCCACCACACCATTGGTATCCTGGAATTGGTGAACAACGAGATTACGATCAGGTTCGCCCATGACATGTGGAGAAACATCAGGGTGGTCATGAGCACTGCCAGACCCATCTAAGCCGCCATTCCGGGTCTCATTAGATTCACTCATATTGTTGCTTGCCAGCGATACGTAACTATGCGGGTTAATAATCAAAAATTGAACAGAATCTTGACTCATCGCTGGAACTTACAATACGAGGCTAACCAGCGAGAGGATAGAGAAAGCGAGTCACACCTTACAAGGTGACCAAGGGGTAGTCGCCATCTTGGCTTGAATGACATTGTCTACCATTGGCGCAAATAAATGTTGACATACAATCCTATACAGAGCATCGAAAAAACATGAATATGAGGGGGTACAGGGTCACGCAGTGACGTACATTACGTACCCTGCTCTCTCACTGCGCTCAGCATAGATAAAGATGGACGTAAAAAAAGCAATGAATCGAGGCAATAGAGCATTCCTACATACCAAACTACTGCTGACCTTGGCGAAGTAACCGCCTTGCGAAACAACCACCTCAACCCCGCATAAATGAGCGCCTTAAGGGCTAATCACACATAACGCGCAGCACAGATGCTCCACACGTGTCTGGTTTCGGTCGACCAAACGATAGTGCAACACATAATAAAAACATCAAATAGAGAAAACAATATACCAAAAGGAATACTAGATACGCTTCAGAATCAGAGCAACATCAAGCCGACGACTAAGACCAGCAGAGCAGAGACGCTCAAGTGTGCCAACCTTGACGCGCTATCACCATACACCAACACAGATGTCGCATACTTCCCATACACAGTGAACGTGTAAAGACGGGTGGTTGTGCCTTGATACTGCGTGGTGTACGTGGTAGTGCTCGGACCCCATGTAACCCAAGAGGTGTACACCACAGGTTGAACCGACTGCACCGTTGTGTACGTGGCAACGTAACCACGAGTAGTGTACGTGAACACCCAAGTTGTCAAAACTAGAGGCACCGAAGTAACATAGGTGCCTGAAGCAACCACAGACCCAGAAGTGTAAATACCAGTACGGGTAACTTCCGTGTACTGGGTGGTAGTCGACGGAGTGGGTGTTATCGTCGTCGTATAACCCGGGATCGTGTACCACGACGTGATAACAACCGGACGATCCGTAGTCACAGTCACGTACGACGTGTAGAACACCGTGGTCGTATACGTGAATATCCAAGTCGTCACTGAGAGAGGCTGCGTCGACACCAACGTACGCGTGAAAACGGAAGACCCAGATGTAACCACTTCATCTGATGAGATCGTAGTGTAAGGGGTGAACGTACTAGTCCCTGTAGCCGTACTGACAGTCGTAACCGTTGTCAACGTGAAACCAGAACTGATCACAGCCGGCGAGGAAGAAGCACTACCGACAGACGATATAGGACGGCTCGTGACGTACGTGCCAGAGCCAGTGAGCGAACCAGAAGTCCAGAGACCAGTCGTGGTGAACGTCGTCCAGTCACCGCCAGAAGCGGTGGCAGACTCAGAACCAGACGTGATGGGACGGCTGGTGACGTACGTACCAGAGCCAGTCAAAGAACCAGAAGTCCACAGACCAGTCGTGGTGAACGTAGTCCAGTCACCACCAGAAGCGGTAGCGGACTCAGAACCAGACGTGATCGGACGGCTAGTGACGTAGGTGCCAGAACCAGTGAGCGAACCAGAA